>VZSC01015906.1:20656-43393 GCA_013398225.1 Steatornis caripensis | reverse complement strand
TTTTTTTTTTTTTTTTTTTTGTATTCTGACAAAACTAACTTGGTTTTGCCATTCAACCTTTGGCTTGTCAATATCTGTAGGTATGAAAAGAATGACAAGCCAGTGTCAGGTCACCTGTGTCTTAATTAGCAGTATTTTGGAACAGTAGTCATAATATCACTGCATGTGTGTATGAGACTTCTCACGGCCTCCCGCGAGCAAATTTCTCGCACTGCATAACTTGAAAACGTGTTCCCTTCATTGGGAAAGAATGAGCTGAAACCTCACATGTTGGGTCTGAGTGAGTAGTCTGGATCAAGAACAAAGGCCTGCAAGTAGGAAACAGACCCATGGGAACAGCTGACTTAAGCACAGCAAGTTGTGCTTACCTGGTTTTATACTTTCCGCTACCATCTTCCTGCAGTGCCAAGAGCAGTCATCCTGTCAGGACAGGAGCCAGCCAGAATCTTTCATATTATGCACTGTGATGGGTGGGGCTGACATAGCTCCTGAACTGACTTAGGCCGGGAAAGGAGAAGATTTGATTTCTCAGTGATGGTGAAAGAAGGTCCTGATATCAAGGCCTGACTGATTTGCAAGCAGACCACCCATTGTTTCACCTTGACTAAACACCTTAAGTTTCATGGAATGAGTTAAAGGCAACCTCTAACCTGCCTGAATGTAGAATAATAAAAGTCTTGAGTCCCTACTGAATTTGTTAGCATTCAAGAGATTTTCTTGTGGAGGCAAACTGAACTAGCCTCTGGCATGTCGCTATGCCTCAGCGTTGGGAGTATTGCGAAGTGCTGTGAAAGGAATTGCACTTTTGGAGCAGGGACTGTTGGAATCTCCAAAGGCTGCAAGAGCTGCCTTTGGAAAGCATTTCTTCCCTAAGCTCTGCTGCTTTCCATGGCAATGAAAGTACTGAGAGGTAGTGTCTTTAGGCTGAGTACAGGTCTTCTGAGACACATGGTTTGTGACTTCATGCAAGTTGGATTTGCATGAGAAGTTTGCAGTAAACGTCAAAGACAAGCTGGTAGGAGCAAAACCAGTGGAATGGTTTGTAATAACAGATAGCGCGTGTACTTAGTAAATCATATTGTCACATACACAGCTTGTTACGTGAGAGAGAACCGTGGGTGAAAAGATTCTGAAAACTGATGAAATTCAAAAAAGCTCCACGGTTAAGAAGGTATCAGTATCTTCATTAATAGTCTAAGTCCATTAACATCTGTTAGGTGAAGTTTGTAGAGATGGTCGTATTGTGACAATGATTATGGAACTGACTTTCCTAAGAGGACTGATCTTGTTCCTACACAAAACTTTTCAAATGTGAAGTGCTGTGCTGATGACATACTAAGTTAATTCTTCAGCTGTAGCTTGAGTTCTTTTGCTAACATACAACCAATGACCTTTACTTCAGTGTTTTGGTACTAATTTTTAAAATACTTTTCAGTGCTTACTTTCTCCCATCCTTTATTTAAATGTCTCTAGTATAGAATATTAAACATTGTAAATCAGAATTTCTGTTCTTACTGGTCACATTACTCTGTGATGCCATTAACTACTTCAAATTAGTTTAGTGTCCCCTACTTTAAACAACTATTGAAAGCATTGCTGACATTGAAAGGCTTTTTGTGTTTCCAAGATCAGTTCTATGTGGAAGGAAGGAAAGCAAGCTGCTACTCTAGAACTAGAATTAGTTTAAAAGATTCTTGAAATGCAATTTGTGCGGTGGACTGAACAGTACAATTCCCGTGTTGACTAGTATTGAAGCTTACTTTTCTGAAACGTGTAGTTATGTGTCTGCTTTACATGGCCTGGCCGGTTGTACATGTTAAAAATAGATAAGATTTACTCTTTCCCTATAACCCCTTATACAACCATCAATGGCAAGTTTATAAGCATGTTAGTGTAAAGTTTCTGACTACTGAAGCGTGATAATATGTTGGAAATCTGAATACTTTAAATTTTACTATCTCTAGATCATCTTCACTTACCTGCTATCTTAAAAGTGCATCCTTTTCTCGGGGAGTGGGGGGGACTAGTGAGATCTGTTATAGATGCTCATTCTAATACGAGGATCATGCTAATACTTTTTTTTTTTCTTTTACTAGGAGCAGCACACTAATTCTGGTGAGTCCTAATCCATCACTTGCCACAAAGGCTTCGTTAATTCCTTGGAGTGGCCTAATCTATATTCATTGTGATAATGGACAAAAGGTATGTGGCTTGCTTCAGAGTTGAGATTGCAACTGTTTATTTTACTTTGCTGGATGAAGTCTAGTAACGTTGCTAAAACCTTTTACGTATGAGACAGCAGTTCTGTCAACTTGCATTATTCTCTCTGATTTGTAAAGTTCCCTTTTTTAAAAAAAAGGAATAAACATCGTTGAGATGCTGTTTTGCAAACTGCAGTTCTTAGTTCATTCATCTCTGAAGAAATACAATAATGTGAACACTTAGACTGAATTGCCAGCAAAATTGCATCTGTACACCCACCACTGCCTTATGCATCATTTTCTAAAATGCTAAATGCACATGCATATATAAAAGTAGTATTGGACAAGTCACCATAGCTCCTTTTGAGCTCTCTTAATGTAAACTTAACCTTCTGTCTGACAAGTCTGTGATAAAGATGTCTAGAACAGGTTCTTGCTCTTCATGCATTTTAATCCAAGACTTTTCTCTGATTAAAACAAGGCATAGAAATAAAATTGATAAAGCCAACAGTTTCTTCTTTCGTCAGTGTGAAAGCAGAAAGACTCCTTGGTACTCCTCTCCAAAGAAATAGACACCTGTTTTTTCTATTTTTATAGCCAGTATGTTTTTGGGTTAATTGTAACAATGCATGGAGAGAGAAATAAAAGACATTGAAAAGATAAAACTGCATATCTACTTTCCTTCTTTATGGAGGAAGGCAAGGTATTATACAGAATTGGAAACTGCCTTACAAAAACCGCAAACAGGGAAGTTGTTGAAAAAAGTGAGTTGAGAAGGAAATGGAGACTGTGCGCATGTTTAACTGTGTTATGTTCTACAATATGAGAAAAGGATTTAGGAGAAGAAACTTGCTAGGATAAAAGTAGAGAATGTTGCAAACAAAAAAAATTGTAAGAAATTGGTAGCTGATAATGCGTTTGCTGTTTCTTTGCTACCTATCAATTAAGCAAAAAATATGCTAAGAATTTACTAGCATTAACTGAATTTTTCAGAAGTGCTAATTATGTAGCAGAAGTGAACACAAAGCTCGTTCTGAGACAACCCTGTTCCCATTCTCTGCAAGCAGAGAATATTGTACTTGTCATCAATTAAATTTCACTAGTTAAAATTGTTATTCCTATTGAATCAAAAAATATAGATACCAAATTTTCAGTAAATTTTCCCGTTTTCCTAAATTAAATTTGTCCTAAAATCTTTTAAACTTTGAACTGAAGTTAGAAAAGACCTGGTGATTTAATGTATGAGAGTCTTTCTCTGTTGGAATATGAAGTTGAACAACATGAACTCTTACAGTTCAAGGAGATAGAGCTAAATAGTTTGACTTGTTAATGTATCAGTTTTCACTAATTAAGTTGTCCTTTTTCTCCAAATTGTGCAGAAGTTTATTAAAGTGCAAATTCGAGAGGCAGTCGCACAGAGTGTGTCTGGAGCGGACTTTCCATCTAGAAGACGTGATATATTTACTCTACAGTCTGAAAGTCCTACTGTTCATGTGGCAAAGCCTCTCTCAGTGCTCCCTCTAACAAAAATGGAAATAAAGAACAGAACCATCGTTTTTCCTAAAACAAGACCTGGCCAAAGTTCAGGTAATATTGCTTACTTAGTGAATGCAACGTCTGTAGTATCTTGTGTTCAGAGGTTTTCTTTACTGTATTATATGTTTGGGAACTTGAATGCCTTGATTTTGGTTTTGTTCTTTTAGTCTGATAAGTGTGATTGACCAGTTCCTGTCTTCTGACTTTAGTTTGAAAAGTTATTTCTTGGGATGGAACTCTTTTCAGAAGTCTTTTCTTTTCCCCTTTTTTTTCTTCTTAAGCAGTATAGCCACGCTTTTTCCAAAAGATGGCTTTGCATACAGACAGTTAAGTTGCCAGTTTTTTAAGCAACTATGACGAATGCAACCATACTGTGCCTGGGCAAAGAGGACACTATGAGGTTACTGCATTTTGTTGAAGCTCTTTTGGATTGATGCACTTCTGCAGTAAACCCGTTCTCCTTATCTGTGTACGTGTCCCTGAGTTGTGAGATAAACCTGTCTACATGTAGCAGAGAAATTAATGTTCTGCCTTAAGATGATAGGAATGTCAGCTATGAGTCTGGCTATCCTTGTCTCGTACTTAATGATCGAGGAGGACACTGTTGATAATGGAGTTTCAAATCTTCAGTTTGTACTTTTAATTCCAGTAATGCTTAAAATTCTTCAAATTACTGCATGAAACTGTCGAATTCTGTTATCTAGATATCAGATTTTTCTTTTAGTACTTCGTTTTCTTTTCTAGGTAATGATGATTTTTTTTAAATGCTTCACAGATGGCGACATTTTTATTTAACAGACTCTAGAACTCGCAATACTTAATTTTGTCAATTTATTGCTGGGGTTTTTGCTACACTTACGAAGAAGTATAATACTCCTTTCCTTACCCATTTTTATAAATGTCCCATATAATAGATATGCAGCTAAAATTCCTGAAGTGCTAATCTAGACTGAGATGATTTTACAAATGGCCTGTTGATTCTTGGCAAGAGGCATATTTCAAGGTGTCAAATATGCTTATTGGTACTGTTGAAGTCAGGATTTTTTGATAATGTCAGTGAGTTGCTCTTCTTTCTGCAAGTCAAACATAAGCTTTTTATTGAGATTTTATATATATATGTGTATGCGTGTATCAAACCATATATATGTNCAAATGGCCTGTTGATTCTTGGCAAGAGGCATATTTCAAGGTGTCAAATATGCTTATTGGTACTGTTGAAGTCAGGATTTTTTGATAATGTCAGTGAGTTGCTCTTCTTTCTGCAAGTCAAACATAAGCTTTTTATTGAGATTTTACATATATATGTGTATGCACGTATCAAACCATATATATGTGTGTGTGTGTATTTATATGAAACCGTATATATATATATATGTACGCTGAGTAACAAATCCATACTAGGATGACAGCAGATTTTATTTGATGCAGCTTTATTTGATTGGTCCCAAACCAGAATGNTGTGTGTGTGTGTATTTATATGAAACTGTATATATATATATATGTACGCTGAGTAACAAATCCATACTAGGATGACAGCAGATTTTATTTGATGCAGCTTTATTTGATTGGTCCCAAACCAGAATGCTGTCAGTGTTTTCCCCCTGAACAGTCAAATAATATCTTGGGAGACAGTTGGGTATCTTGTTGGGTTTTTTGGTATTTTTTTTGTATGCTGGTATGTGAAGATGTCGCCAAAAAAATGAATGCAATAAGCCGAGACTGTGTTAGAGGTAACTTGGATCTCTCTGCTATTTGTTGTGTTCTGAATTTATAAGAAGCTAAGTTCCTACTACCAGCAATAATACATTCACATACTATCACGTGATATGCTTCAGGTTCTTTTAGCATATTATCTATTACTGTTTTAGGGTTATTGAGGGTGAGATTTAGGTCTCGCTTAATTTCTTGTAAGCATCTTCAGTATGATTCTTCATTGTAAGACTTTACTTCCAAATTTCTTTTGTATAAGCTATCAAGATTTTTATGACAATGTGCTTTGTTTGAGTCTGCTCTTGGAGTTTCCATTAAACTTCTGTGTGTCTTCAAACATAGTTTCTGTTCAAGTATCTTTAGTGGAAAGAGTTTAAACAAAGGCTTTTAGTACACTAGTCTGATATTTCTCTTCTAGAGAGTTACTTGGAATTGGAGAATAAAGGGGATGAAAACGTGAAGTGGCATTTGTCATCTTTTGCACCACCCTATGTTAAAGTGAGTGAATGCTTGCATTGGTAGTTTTATGCAAATCTCTTGGGTTTTTTTTCCTTCTCTCTTCCTTCTGCTCTCTCTTTCTCCCTCCATCCTCTCAACAAAAAATACATGTTTGAGCATGAACTCAGTTAAAGTTTCTTTTTGCCTGTGGCCATATCAGGGAAATGTTTTACTCCTTTTTTCATCTCTGGTGTGCTCCCTGACTATGAATCAATCAGTGCTCTGTAGGACAATTTCTGGTTCGCTTACTGGCTTATAGAGTTTGCTCGTGATCATCCAGTATCATCATCCAGATTGTGTTAAGTAGCTAAGCGTACACGAAAGATGTGTGTCCCTTTTGGCTCCAGAATGCTAGACCCTGTTTCAAGACTTGTGCTGCTGGAATTACGCTGTACTTGGTATCTCTGTAGGTGATTTCAACTAGGGCAAGGATATTTGAATTACACTGCTGTTGCCTGTGCAATTACTGTAGCTGTATCGTTGATATTTGTAAATGCTTCCCTATTTTTTTGATATTCTGAAATGCTGTGATGGTCACTTCAATTTTATGCTAGAATTGTTACGGTTTGTTATTGTGAAATGATGAAAAATGGTTATGTAGCGCTCTTAACAGTAGCCCAGAAGACTTGACTATACCATGTTCCAGGCAGTGCACCACCTGTAAACTGGAAGTCAGTAGTCATGGTGATTGCATAAATCTTGTAGTAGTTTTTAGTCTTTATTCATTTGCTTTTAGGACGTCAGTAGTATTTGTTCACTTGAAAGCAGCTAGATTGAGTGTATTTTCTTTAGTCCCTTGCAAGGGTGGTGTGTATCTGGGTGAATTGTGTGGTGGTTTTTGGTTTGGTTTTTTCCCCTTCTGAATCTGACCCATAACTTTATTTACAGGATGTGGATGGAGCTGGCTGTGTTTATAGAGTTACTTACTCCGCTTTCAGATGTTCCCGTGTTTCTGGTACTCTTGAAGCTCATGGAGAAGAGAAGGTAAACTGGCATTTATAAATATTTCAAGCATATTAGTGAATCTCAATTGTAAAATAGGGTCTTGCACAAGCAAGTCTCTGAAATAACATTTGAATTTTTGAAGCTTGTTGTACTTTATGTGACAATGATAAAATGTTGGCCTTCCAAAACTGGGTTCTGGGGTATATCAGGTAGTTAGTATCTACTTATCGCAGCTGTTGTAACGTCAGCTGAGTTGATTCTATGAATTCATGGCATCTGTAGTTTGACTTTGACATGGTGGTGTTTTTGTGTTTTGTTTTGTGTTTTTTTAAAAGATAAATTATTCCAGAACAGAAAATCGTTTTTAAAAGTTTTGTAAAAATCCACAAGAAAATTGCAATACTACTGGGTTCTTATGAAACTGATGTGAGGACCAGTGTCCCTTCCTTAGAAGCAGTCTTGTCATACTTGTTCAAGAACAGTTGTCTGTTCCTAAAGTTGATCTCATTTTACTTCCAGTTTTATCTCTTGGCCAGTAGAGGGTTTCATAACCACAGTTATAAAGCACTTCCAAGGACATACTGAATGCCTTTCTACTGGCCTCTTGTCCGTCACCTTCTACCTCCATGCTACTTCAATTCCATCTGTCTTCATGGATTATTATTCCTTAAGTACAGTATTTCTATGATGATGCAATGTGTAATCTATTTGCAAAACATAAAAAGCTTACTCTTGTTTCATAGTTATTTCATAATATTGAAAACCATTATTTGAATTTAAACAATTGTCTTTGCCTTAGCCATCCTAGTTCAGGCCTATTTGAATAACATTTACATTATTGGCATGTCAGGCTGTTGGCTGGAGATGATAAGGTACAGTGCTATCATGATTCTCTGTTTTTTTGCAGTGGGTATCATAATATTTGGCTAATTAGATATAGTTGTGGTGATCTATTCTAATCTGCTGCTCCACTTCTCTTTCTTTCCCCAACCTCAACTCTGAAAACAATGCAAGTTTACTCTTGAATTAACCTGGTACAGCAGTATATGGAGACAAGGCTTTGTTTCATAGGTGACCTTTAAGGATGGTCAAATGCATGGCCTGCAAGTTAGTTTAAATTTCAGGCCTTGTAGTAATTGTAGCACAGTGTGCTTACAGACTTGGAGATGGAGGAATACAGTTGTTCACATCTTAGCTGACAGATAAAGGAAGGTATTGCTGTCTTTCAGATACGCATGTTTCCTTTCCTGGTCCCCCCTTTGCACAACCTATTTCATCAGAACTTTGTCTCTTGTGGGCAAAGGAGAATGAGCTATATTATTTTCTGCAAGATCACCTGTGTGTAGAATGTGTGTTCTGTAGTGTGTAAATTTTGTGCTGGCTTAACTGTAACTTCGTGTAGGTAAAATTGTGGAGATGTATAGATTGTTTTAACAAGCTTCTGCAAAATTTTTCTCTTGTTTTTGTAGGTTGCTGTAATCTTTTTACCTAGAGACAAAGGGGATTACTCCCAGTTCTGGGACGTGGAGTGTCACCCAGTTGAAAAACCTAGTTGGAAACACAAATTACGATTTCAGCTTTCTGGAGCAGTGAGTATATAAATATTATAAATGCTGTCCTAAGTGCAAATTTTTGATAATATCTTAATTTTACTATACAGTACGCTTTCTCATATGTGCCAGTTTATTCTGGGAAAAAAAAAAAAAACCTGCTGACATTTTTGTTGGACTAAACTATACTGGTTTTCTTATGTTACAAAAATACCTTTTTAATCTTTCTGATGTGATAATGCATTAGCTTTTGCCATTTAAGGCGTAAAATTTTATTTTGCTCAGAGGAAGTAGAGACAAACTTGCCTTCTGTGGGAATTGTTTCTGTAGATGCAGCTTGCTTTGTATCAGATGCTAAGTGAATTGGTTTTATTTTTGCAAATAAATAACAAAGTATCTGACCTTTGCTATAATATTGCTTAATGCAATATTGGAATTTTCAAATATCCATATAGGAGACATGGATGTGTCTCTGATAAAATCTCTTTGAGTATTTTATCAGAATAACAATGTAGGCGGGGTGATTTTTGAGATTTGTACATAGTACCTATTGAATTTGAGCTCTCCTTTGCTCCGCTGTTGTTCCTCAGCTCTAACTTTATGGTGGGGCTTGGAAGAGAAGGAGTTTTGGGAGTTAGAACTGGTTTTCTGTGCTCCCTCTTCTTACCTTGCTTTTAACCCCTACCTCACCATCCACTCAAGAGGAGTCTATGTAGAACAGAGAACCTGTTACTATTAGGAAGAATTAATTCTAATGGTTAGTTAAATGAGCTGAATGTGAAGAGCTTTGTTCCTCACCAGTATTCCACAACTTCATCAGTATTGCGTGATTGCTATACATGCTTTGCTGTCCACTCCAGAGAGTTTGACTTGGTTTTTGTAAGAAGCCCAGATAAAGATTTGGGATCTTTCTTTAGAGTACCAAGCCTGTTTCAGTAATAGGAACCTTACTCTACCCTTCTTGCTGGGGTACCTTACCTTTTATTTTGTAGGGTCCTTGTTCTTCCCAGTAGTTAATTGTGTTGAAAAGGGGACTTGTTAAAAAAGTATATGTTAAATGACTTTTAGTTTTGGCATGAAGAATGAGACCTATATAATGTTTGCTTTCGGAGGGGATTTTATTCAGCTTTCATCTAATTCTTTGAGCATAATTTTCCTTAAAATGAGGAAAGCGTCTGTCATTTGTCTGTTTAAAGCTAGTTGAAATCGAGAGAAGATGAATTCTTTATCAGAAATCTGGAGTTTTGAAGAATTCTCTTCTTACAATTCTGACAACTAGTCACGTTTCGTGTTGAGCAGCACAATTTGATACTAATGTTTTTGAACTACCATGTCAGATTTGCTCCTCTTGATTTTTTCAAAGCTGTTAACAATTAGATCTTTCCAGCATCATTTTATGCATATGGGAGAAATATGTAGAAAATACTTGAAATGCGTCATGATCATTTTGAAGAAGTGTTGAAAGGGAAATACTTTATCAACTGGGTAAGGAGGTATACATCTGTTTGGAAGAGGGGTCAAAACAGAACTTTTACTTAGATTGTTGCTGCTGTTTAATCAGATCCACTTTCAGTTGAGAAGATAAGTCAATTATAACCTATTATGTCCTAGGGATCGAGTGTTTAGTCTGTGTTACTGCAACTTTGAAAAGGACTTGGATCCTGCTGGGTTTGCTGAGGCAGAGGGCTAGGGCTCTGGCTAATGTGACTTTTGATAGAATGAAGTGGGAAGACTGACTGACTGTCATTCAGAGTGACTGAGTGGTATTTATTTATAGCACCGCTTCAAGAGAAATGAAAAATTTGTAGGCGCTCAAGAAAGAACTAAAAGAACAAGGTGAAGTTAGGAAATCAATGCACTTACCACTTTCATTTTTTCCTGAAAAACCCATTAATTGTGAATTTGGTTATGCTCTGCATGCGTTTGCTGTCCCCACCACTGGAAACTATAGTTGGGAGCTCGGAAGATCGTGTCTCCAAAACTGATCCCAGAGACAAAGAAAGGAGGGATTCTACGTGAGCTTTGCAGCCCCAGCCTCTCAATCAATACTGGCCATTCAAACTTATTTTTTTCTTTTTCTGAGAAGCATTTGTTAGGCTGCTATCAGGTATTGTTCTAAGATCATTGAGCTAAGAATGAGTATCATCACTGTGCACAAAAGTCTTGGGTTGGTATTTCAGTCTAATTATTTGTCCCTTCTGGGTGAAATGGGGAATCAGCAAGAATCTGCTGGAAGCATGAGGCAGCAAACAAGTTCTGATTGCTCCTTGAGCATGTAAAATGTTGAAGACTGCATAAAGAATCCCTGTTGTTGTTTGAAGATATTACAAATGTTAAGTGCATACCATTTTTTAATTTACACGGTTTATGTACTTTAGCTGCATAATTATGTAACTTTCTAATGTTTCGTTTTGCAACAAACTGAGCTGACTTTCTTAACACAAAACATACTGCTAGCTAAGAGTCCTGATTTGATGATTATTATCAGCAGTACAAAGCTTCATCTTCTTTGGGTATCCCAGGAGTGAGAGAAGGAAAAATCTTTTTAAGGTCTGTGAGCAAAATAATTAGAATTTTAAAGCTAAACAAATTTCTATGCTCCTGAGGTTGCTTTGGAACAGCAGCACTCAATTGTAACCATAACATACTGCTTTCATTTGAAACAGGAAAAGTCAGTATGGGCTGTGCCCATATGCCCTTATAAAGACTCAGGGAACTTCTGATCATTTTCCATAACGTGCTGCCTTCTTATGCAGTAAACTTGCCTTATTGATAAATTAGAATTTGAATGATAACACTGAGGCATGACACCCATAATTTTTCACTACATGGAAAATTAAAAGCTCTTGAAACAAGACAAATGTACAGATCCTTTCTTGTCTTTATGTGCTGGGTTTTGCTATGTGTGCTTCATGGGTTATTTGCAACTGAACAACGTTCTTTAAAATTTTTTTTTTTTGGCTGCTGCTATTTCTGACAGACTGATTAGGAGCTCTTTCAATTGAAGAAATGAATGCCTAAAAGACAAGTTTGTCATAGCAGCTCTATTGAAGATGAATCTACTTTTTAATCTTCCCTGCTTAAGGGAATCAACTGCTTGTCTAAAACGTCAGCACCTTTTCAAAAATTGAGATAATGTTGTACGACCGTAAATGTGGGAGGTTCTTTTGGTTCTTTGACTTTGTTCAAGATGTTGTGACCCAAGGGGCTCCAGACAATATCTGGCTATATTTGTTAAACAACACAGAATTTGAAATCAGCTATTTGTGTGAGTTATTCCCTTAGGGTGATATGGTCTCCTTGTGTTAGCGTACACTGAATGGAGGTCCTGACGATGGTAAATATTTTGGCCTAATTTCTGAATGTAACAATTACCTTATAATGCATTATCAGATTCTGTTTCTCTGGAGAGACTTATTTTAGAAGGATGTATTGGTCATAATACAAAATTATTACAAAGCTTTTTGCTGTTGTGAAAATTCAAACTATGATGATAACTTATGCCTTCTTTCTGAGCAGTTGTTTAGTTGACTTTGCTGTTCTTGAGACATATGGGCAGAACATCTGCAGAGGAGCTGTTTTTTATTTTGGCTTTTAGTGAAATCTTCGTTGCTAGCAGCCTTCTCGAGATTCCACCTGCACTCCTAGTTTATTGTGAACTGGCTTGTAACAAATAAAGTCTTCATAAGACACAGAAGCCTGTTAAAGTATTCCTCCTAAATCATTGCTCCTGTCTTGATAATTCAGACTCTACTGTTCCTGAAAGGTTATACTTTAAATAAGAAGTCTTGGACTGGATAAGGGAAATGACTTGCATAGTTGAATACTTAAGTGCTTTTGAATGCAAAGTTTAAAGGATTCTCTATTTTTGCTAATAGGGTACTAAAACAGAAAATGAAACTTCAGTTCTGAAAGCTTCTGCAAGTGCCCTCACAAAAACTGACCTTCCAGTTATACCAGAAAGGAACGTTTACTCTGAAGCACAAACAATTAAAGCAGGGTAAGTATGGACAAAACTCAAAACAAGAGAGTCTACAACTGGGTAAAAGGGGGGAAAAAACCCCCCAACCCCCCAGCAAAAACGTTTTTACCATTAGAATAGCTATGTGGTGGAACAGGCTGTGCAGTCTCTGTCCTTGAATGTTTTCAGGAATTGACTGGATGAAGCCCTAAGCAGCCTGGTCTGACCTCACAGCTGACCCTAATTGGAGCAAGAGGTTGAACTAGAGACCTTCTGAGTCTCTTCTGACCTGAATTATCCTATCATTCTGTATTCAAGAGTAAATAGCTGCAAAAACCAGACTTGACAAACCTCTTAATGGCTTTGTATTGTTCAATCTCAAATGCTTTTCCTTTTCAGTTGGGTTTCTAAGTTGCCTAACCATGATTTGCTATTGTAAATGAACTGGGTATCAGCAGTAGAATCTTGTGTATACTTTTTGTATACTCCCATCTTGGAAACTGCATAGAACTGTAAAGTCATTTCTGAGAAGACCACTGTACTGCATGTCTTAACCTTCCTGTTATTCAGTCTTAAGTTGATTTCCAGTTCTTTTGCTATGTGATGATGTGAATACGGCAGGGGAGTAAAATGTTTTGATTAAACATGGCATCTCTGAGAAGAGTCTGGTTCTCTAGTAAACCATATGGGGGAAAAATTCAGATTGTGAAAGTGTGTGTAAGTAAATGTACGTATATTTATGCCACGGTGGTGCTTTCATTATTCTTTCTGGCTAAAATGTATTCCATATGAAACCTAAGGTGAGACAGTTGGTGCCTTCAGGATCTTTCCATTCTTCCTGATTTAGTCTCAGAAAATACACCTGTTGTCTTGAAGTATGCAATCAATATATCCAGACCATATAACTAGGAAATATTAATATCTTAAATCCCTGTTTCAAATCAGACAAAGTGAGATAATTCGAGGGGTATATGCACCAGAAGACCTGTACACTTTTCCTCCAACTAGAGTTGGGGAATCATGCACGTTAAAGGTCAACTTGCGGAATAATTCCTTTACAACACACTTGGTAAGTTTGACAAACTTTATTTTAAATACATTTTCATAAGTCCTTCCAGCAGTTCAGCTGCACTGTTTTTTTTTTTTACTCTTGGCAGAAGATTGCAATAGTACAAGTCTTAGTTTGTTAATTTCAAAAGTCAATATTATATTTGAAGAATTTTGCTCTCTTGTAATTTTTCTCTATTCTTTTGTTTGACTGAATCACTGAGTGAGTGTGTTTGTAACATATTTGCAACTGAAAAAAATAATAGATTATAGTTTGCCTAGGTTTGTTATTATCCTGATATATTTATTGTATTTTTCAACTTCATTAAAATATTGAGATGTGAATTTTTCTTGCTGTGTACAAGTCTAGGAATGCTTTATTTTTATACCCTGGGTCTCTGTAAAGCAGTATTTGTAAGTGACCTGATTTATCTTAAGCATATCCTAAACTGAATATGATAGGCTTAGATATAGCGCGCTTTTAAGCATTTTGTATTAAATTGCAGCTGAAATTTGTAAGTCCCAGAGAACCTTTCTACATCAAGCACTCGAAATACTCTCTAAGGTGAGTAATGCATATGCTAACATTATCTCCTAATAAAAGAAATTAAACAAGTAATTCAGTAAGGTAAATATCTTCTCTATGTGTACAGTGCTAAAATGTAGATATAAATATCCAACATTCTGGCTGTCTAGTTAAAGGTTTTTGGGTTTTGGGTTTTTTTTCCTTTGCTAAGCTGTACTCTAGTCTTGGTTAGAAGCGGAATGAGCCCACACAGTTGTTCCTGCATCTGCCAATTTCTTCCCTGCAAATTGTTTCTAACAGTGCTGCTGCTTTTAATGCTGAGCCTAATGCTTCATTTAACCATTTGGCATGCTGTGCACAATCAAGTCATTCCTTCCATTTATACTTTCTGCACAACAGACCAAGCAAATTGCCTTCATCATGCTTCTAATTTGACAAACTTGTAGAGCTGCATCAAAGATTCTCTGCAAATACAAGGTTTGAGCAGCAGTGGAATTGCCTGGTCATACAAAGTTTTTCAGCATATTGCCTGCATAAAAGGAATTTTCAAGTTGGTGATAACAATTCCTCAAAATAAACCCAGTCGTCATTGGAGTTCATTACAAGCATTTGACAGTCCTATTAGTCATCTCTTCGAGAAGTATAGCATCTCATGTGCTCATCTGTAACGGCAGGATTGTCAGGGAGACAGAAATGCAACCATTTCATTAGAAGTCATGTAGCATACATTCTCGGTGTTTAAACAGGTCCTCGTTTTGAAGATGGGAAAACTAAGGGTATACAGAACAGAAATTGTGAACAAAATCATAAATGGAAGTAGATACTCTGGCTCCCAATCTAGTTTTGTGTCTGCCAATGATACTTAGCATTTATCGTAAAGACAGGGCTGTGGTGATGTTAGCCACAGGTATTCAAGGTATTCTTAAGGCTGCTTTTCAGTGCAAAGTGTTGTAACTCCACTTAGGCATGTGTTCCAGTGTTTCTATTTAACTGGCGTCTTTTTCTTAAATACGCCACACCAGATGGCACAGAAAGTTTTTGTGGTTTGTTTTTTTTTTTTTTTTGGAGGCAGTGACCAAGATAAAATCTATCCAAATAAAGACAACTAGCTAGATCTGTCTGAGGCTGTACAGCTCCAGACAAAGGACAGGATGACTTGATTGTCCCTGGAAAAAAAGATGAGTAACTTCAGTGGAAGACACTTAGGTGTTTCAAACATATCTTGGGGAATGCTGTAAAAGCTATTTGGTATATTTTCTGAGAGATTATAAACACCTATTGCTTTTATCCAAAGTAGGCTTAACAAGTTTAAAATTCAGTCTACCATTTCTAAAGGTTATCAACTGAATATACTGCACTATTCTATGACCTTTTTTTTATAGTAACTTTGGCTGTTTTATCTTCAGTTGTAAATATTGGCCCTTCCTAGCTTTTAAAAAAAAATCATTTATCTGAAGTCAACATAGCTCTCTGAAGAAGCTCTCCCATTTAAGAGCATAAAGCAGAGGGATTACTTGACTTGGATAGATGCTCTTTAAAAAAGTGTTGAAAGAACTTCTTTAAATGGCTTTTATTTGAGAACAGCATCAAGGAGGATTTCAAGAAAGCCAGTGTTAACTTTTTCCTTCTGAACTAGGTTAACCAGACATCTTAGAAAGTAATGTTCAAAAGTAATTGGATAAGAAAACTGTTTTCAGGAACTTGGAATATTAGTCCTTAAATGAGAGTGTGAAAATAAAAAGTACTGCTATATTCCAATCTATATTTTTGGACGAAAAAAGTGTTGCGTGGTAAACATGGTCTGTTGCATGCTTTTTATTTTGAGGGCCAAATTTGAAAGCAATCCTATGTAATCAAGTTTTAAATCTGGATAATGGAATTGCAAGTTTGTATTTAATTCCAAGAGTCTGACCTTCAGAAGTTGGTATAGTGGCTTGCCAGTTCTTGTTCAATTGGTTTATGTCATCACAGGTACCAATACGTAGCACTGCTCATTCCTTTACCACAGTTTGCTCGGTTGAAAATAGTAATGGGCTATATTCAAATACACTGTCTTGCAGCCAAAACTGTAGCAAAAAAAAAAAAGGGGGGAATTTTAATAATCTTCACCAAATATCTTAAAGTGTGTATTTTGTTTTTTAACCAGAGAGATGTCATTTAGGTAACATTCTAAGTTCTGCAAAGAACGGGCGGGAAGGAATTCTGTCTGGAATTCTCATTCACAGAATCAGAATCACAGAATGGTAGGGGTTGGAAGGGCCCTTTGGAGATCTTCCAGTCCAATCCCCCTGCTAAAGCATGTGCCTCTAGAGCAGAGTGCACAGGAACGCATTCAGGTGCGTTCAGAAGAGTTCTGTTTGTTGACAGAGTAGAACTTTTTTTACTGAAAAGAGAGTACCTTTGAGAAGATGACTCTTAAGTGATATAAACATATGAATGAAACATTAAAAATCACTTGACTTTTTAAAAACCTTTGGCTAAGTTCTGTTTCTGGAAGGACTACCAGATTATGCTATCTAAAATAAGATTGAAAACTAAGGTGTTTCTATTGTATTGCCTTCAGAAGCCATCTGAAATAAGTTGATTACAGGGTAGTATATATTTCAGATATTACTAAAAGATAAAACTGTTTTTTGCTTGACTAATTCTTTCCGTTTCCAGTAGCCGCCATTCTGGGTGCCAGGAGTCACTATTCATTGACGATATATCTGGTTATTGTGGCTTAGATGCACCTTACCCATACTGTTCCTTTTAAACTTACCTATTGCTGGTGTTGTTTAGAGGACCATAGTATTAGTTTGTCTGTGACGTAAGCTTCAGCCATACCTGACTTCTCAGAAATGTCACTTGAAACTGATGCAACAACCTGTAAAGGCCATATAGTATTGATAGACTAATTGAACTGCAGACATGGTGAAAAGTAAAATAAAACTTTTTGTTAAGCGAAAAGCAGTTAATTGCAGGGGAATTCCAGTTGTCCTGACACTCTTCTTTTTGACTAGTTTCTGGCTACTGTACTTGAGAAAAATCCTCCAGGTTGCTTCATTTCTAAGAACATTTCTAAGAACATTATATAGAGCCCAAAGAGCTATTGTAGTTGGAGTGTGAACCTTCCCATTTTGTTAGTTGAAGAAAATGAAAATAGCATCTTTCCCTCTCGATTAGGAAGCCTGATAATTCAAGTGTGTTGAGCCTTACCCTGATTGTTAGAAATCAACTGACTGCTACAAAACAAACTCTTTAAGTCGTGTCTGACTAATTCTGCTTTTACAGAAGAGTGATAATGCGTATAGCATCAACCAAATGGACACTTGAATTTAGACGTCAAATGGAATTGAATATAGCTGTCATATGCTAAGAAGTTTTGCTCTGCCTCAGTATCACTGAGGTCATACAGTACATATTCTGGAAATTAATATTTGACAGCCAGATGTGGCCATCTTTTTAGAGTGATACATAAGTTACTGTTAAGTTTTTGATAGTATAAATTTGAGTTTGGTAATATTGTTCTTTTTGAGTAAGTGTTAGGATATGTAAGGAAGCACAGATAGATTATTTTGGAGACGATAATGTAGACTTGTGCATCCCTCCTGACTTTCTACTGAATTTACTTTTATTTTTGTAAATTCTCAGGTGGCCTGGCTGTGTGCAGCTTCAGACTCTATTCTTACTAAAATTCGTGTTTTCTAATATAATGCATGTTACAGATCAGCTGTGATACTGATGTTGTTCATTTAGAAAATGGATTTTTTAAAATAAAGCTGAGTAAATATCTTCATTCCATATATTATAGATGGACAAAGAGACAGAGCATGCCAGGTTTGTTATGCAACACTTGGCAATCAAGTATGAGATGTGAAACCCTGATCTGGCTGTATTGTTGGTTGTAGTTCAGTACAACATAATTAGTGATTTGGTTTTGTAACAACCCCATTTAAAAAATACAATAGCATACCAGTCTTTATTCTGAAAGTGTGTACTCTTAAGTTAATTGATTGACCAGGATCTGTCTTCCAAAAAAAAAGGAAAAAATAATTAAAGTACATTTGTGTGACTATTTTAGCACTAAGGACGATGCTAAACAAATGAGGCTGGGATCAGGCTTGTATGTAGGGCCAATATTATGATTTTCAAATGTAGGAGAAGGGTAAGAACACAGACTGATTTTATGATAGGTTGCATTAGTGTCGAGGTAAGGAATATGAAAAGGTAGGAACAAAATAGAAAAAAGTAGGGAAAATAAGCACGTGCCAAAGAATGTTAGATAATACTAATTACTGTTAAGGGAGAAAACTGAAGCTACAAGAAAAGAAAACAAAGCTGTCTTTTCTTTCTTTGTCTTGCTGAGTGATGCTGTTCATTTTTTTAATTCCAAGTCTTATTCCGATATGTGTCTGTTACTGTTACCTGTCTGTTAGTGCTGGATATTTCTGTTGGATGCCACAGAATCCAGCAGGCTGCCACTCGGCATTTCCAATGTGTTGCTGTATAGCTTATATTTTTAAAACATTCACTCTAGGCTTTTGACAATTAAGACATCCACCCATTACATTTGGTATGTTTTTATGCAATCTGAATGGAAGAGGAATTATATAACTTTGAAAGATGTAATATAAAATCTTTAAAACACTGTTCAACTATGGGTATAATGACTTGCAATGATTCAGCAAAATATTTCTTAATGCGGAGACAATTAGAAAAAATTGAGATTATTTTACTAGCTTCCAACTGGTGGAATTTCCAAAATAATTGGATATTTTAGTGTGCTTGTCACGTGTCTTCTGAAGGGAAGAAATGTAGTAACTTTTGCTGTAAATATAGTTTATGCACTGTGGGTATTATTGCAAAGAGGCAGACTAACCTTACTGAGGTAAACTAGCAGCAATAAAGTATTGTAGTGCTTTGTATAATCAGTGGGAAAGAACAACCTTTACAATCAGAGTCTCAGAAGAATAATAATCAAATCTGTAAAATTAAGCTTGATGATCCAGTGCACATCCAATATGCTATTTTGGTGAAAACCAAAACTAGAGAAGAATTTCTCTATCTGGTACGCTTTACTTGTTTATTAACAACGAACATGCACATAATTGCTTTTTTACAGATCCCATCATTACATCAATGTGCCAGTCCAGTTCAAGCCAAAGTCAGAAGGAAAATTTGAAGGTCTCTTTGTTGTGCTGACGACCACATATGGCTCGGTTCATATTCATCTGTGTGGTGAAGCTATTGCAAAAAAATAGTCAGGACGGTTTTATAACTGTTTCTAGTAATTTATAACAGTTTATGCCATGTAAAATATTCAGAGATCTGCTACTACATTTCTGTACTAACATCCTACTTTTTTGCCCTGTGATGCTGCTTTGATGGAAAGTCTTCTGTAAGATGGATTATGGTGCTTGTTTTACAAACCTGTTTTCGTAGTAAAACCGCTGAGGAATAACATTGTATGTTTTGAAGTTATCATGTTCTGATTTATGTTTCTGCACTTTTATTGGAAAGGGAGGTTTTCTATTTTTGCATTTATTAGGAATAGATACTGATATATTTTATTTTAATCATTGTAAATACAGAAATAAAATCTATGTGTTAACAGTTGATTCTACCTTATTTCTGTCTCTGGTTAGAGGATTCCTTGCTGCAAAGGATAAAGCTGCCTTCTCGTAAACCATGCTGGGTTTTTTTGAGGGCTTTGGGGAGCAGTGGAAGGGATTGCAGTACAGAAGCTGACCTGTTAATATTATGTCTCCATCTGGTAAAGCTGAGACCAAATCGATGATCTGACAATCAGCTCATAACTTCTTACACAGTTCTGTGGTAGGCATAAGCATTGTTTTAAACCTGACAGTGTGAAAACAGTGTAGATTAAACATGAGCAATACTGCCTTTAGCCTTCGAACAATTGATCTAACCCAGTATTCTGTCTCTAACAGTGTTGAAGAGATGATGCTTTGAGAGATGACATAAGCCTGGCTGCTGCCTTTGGTTCACTTCTCTTGCATTTCCTTAGCATCTGAAGCTGTTGGATTAGGGATGGGAGGTAGATTCCCACCTATCTCTTTTTTTCTTTCCATGGACCTGTTTGTGAATGTATCTGTTCACCTTTTTGAACCCATTTGACATCTTGTTTCCACAACTTCATGTGGCAGCAAGCTCTAAAGTTTACTGTGTGCTCTTTTAACAAAGTTATTTTTTGTGTTAAACTGGCTTCTTTCTAGTTTTGTTGCGTGTTCTCCATTTCTTCTGTTGTAGGATTTCCACAATCAGCTTACCCACTGTTACCATGTCCTTTGTATCCTTTGGCTCTGCTGTTTTATTACTGTCGCATGGAGCTGTATCTCTGAAGTTGCCTTAAGCTAGAAATGCAGCTTTTTGACAGCATAGTTCTGTCATAGCTTATGTATGTTACTCCTTTCTTCAGGTGCGTAGAAGTGTGAGTGAAATTCCTTTCAATATGAGATTGTTTGTTTGTTTAACTGCCTTTTCAAACAACTGAAATTTGAAAAAAATGGGAGGAAAAACCTGAAGTACCCCATGCGTTGCCTTTGATACATGCCACCAGTATTATGTTGAAGTATACTAAAGCTGCTGTTTCTTCATAAAACATCATTTCTCAGCAGTCTGGAAACCAGGGAGGGAAGGTATACTAAAAGAAATTAAACCAGACATCAGAAGATTTGATGCCATCTCCTTTTTCTCCCATCAAATGTAAGCTCCTGTCTGCTAGATCCTGTGACCATGTTCCTCTTGTCCTTTCTCTGCCAGATGTTGCTTGCACGTTTCTCTAGTTGATGTGATGCCGATGTACTTCTCCTGAGTACAGAATTGCAATGGAGGGAATCTTCTGCCTGCTGCCGTACCTCATCAGGCTTGGCTGCTTCATCTGGGGAAGGCTTTAGTGTCCAAAACCCTATGATGGTTCAGTTTTAGAAGCACAATCAGAATTCTCTTCTAGAGCTGGAAAAAATACCGAGCTCAATGTTACTATCTTCAAAGCCTTTGCATTTCCTAGTTGAGTATCTTCCTCTCTTCTACAGTTGTCCTTCCCTCTTGCTAGTCTGAAATAATGCTTGTGATATGCAGGTAGTATGGACTTCAGGTCATTAGCTCCAACTGTTCTACAGATTCTCTTCTGTTGTTTCATGTTATGTATTAATGTAGCTAAAGTCTTATTTATTGAAGAGAAGGCTTGTGATTTGTTGTTTATGGAAGGAGTGTTCTACACACTACTCTAGTGACTATTCTTGACCATCCACTTAAACCTGATGTTTTAATAAGCTCTGCAGTTTAGTCTTACATGCTCAACTTGATGGCAGTCTTTTTCTGAACCAGTTTCTGGAGGGACTGATTAACCTTTACCTTTTCATCAAGACCTTGTTTTCTTAGTAGAAATTGTCTTTAGATCACTGTCTGTTATTAAGAAAATGAGATCACTGAGGAGAAAGGGTCACTACCTGTTAATAAGAGCTATGTGATTTTGTACCTTTTGCTATTCATTGGGATGTTTTTAGTAGTTGTTTCCACAAGGTTAGATGACAGTCCCTCCTGTGCTAAGATTCTTCACAACATTGGTTTCCATAAGGATAAAGTAACTCTTAGAACACATTCAGAATTTTTGTCAAAGATTGGTTCTGAGTTTCAATTTATTCCAGATAATTTTACAGCTAAATTTCAATCCTGTAGAATGAAACCTTCATGACTTTGATGCTGGACCAGCCTCTGTTCCTTCTATATTAATAAGACTTCTAAAAGATGCCTGGTTTCTGTCTGCGCCTAAGGAGTTGAAACAGCTGTCAGTACTGTCACAGAGAATTTCCCCCTAAGTAGTGGTCTTCGTAAAAGCACCTTTGAATTGCAGTAAGAAACCCCAATTTTAGGGAACATTTTATTTGGTCTAAATCCAGAATTAGAATTCTTTTATGTGCTGTTCCTATGGTAGGCCTGTTGTCTGGGACTCTGTTCACCCTTCTGTTACGGGCTTTTCTTGAATTCTTGAGATCAGAAGAACTGGGAGGAATGGTTGTGCATTCTTTCTTATGTTGCCAGCTGGATTGGGTATAAGGGAGGAAAAGGGCACAGAATGTGCTGCTGTGGATACCCTCTGCTGAGCTGTGCTTGTGTGTCTATAAATGTTTAAATATATGTATGGGTGAAACACATTTTGGAGAACAAGTGTGAGCGAATGACTTGCCCTCATTATCGAAGGGCATCTTAAGTTTGCAGATGATGCTAAATATTTTGGCATATATTTGCAGCCCATTTTGCTTGTTTCACTTCTAATAACAATGACTTTCTTTGCAGTGTGAAGAAGTTACAGGCTGGTAACTCCATGACCGGATTCTGTGCTGGAGAACATCCCTAGAGCACTGTCCCAGCAGTTGTTTTGGCTGTTTGAATTATATTGCTATACTTATATTCAAAAGACAAATCAAAATTATTTCAGGTGATGTAAGAAGGATAGATAATCTAATATTTTAGCTCTTCTACTTCTTAGGCTCTTGTTTCGCAAATGTTTAACATAAGTTTCTACTAGTACTACATGATGTGTAATTAACCTACCTTTTTTTTTCTTTTTTCTTTTTTTTCCCAATTTAAGTACTCCCATGCTATTTTGGTATGGTTAAAACAGTTATTGGATGTATTTGCAATAATTATAATCTCTAGACATAGACCTTGTCATATACGGCTAAAGCAAATTATCTCTAGGAGAAGATATGCTGTAGTGTGTGTAATGCAAACTTGTAGGCAGATTTTTTTTTTTTT
>VZSC01015906.1:8774-20185 GCA_013398225.1 Steatornis caripensis | reverse complement strand
TTTTTTTTTTTTTGATGAGGCAGAGAAGCTGAGGAGGAAGAAAGGAGTACTTCAGTGGAAGCCCAAGTCTTTGATAGACAGCTGATTCATCAGTTCAGGATAAAGTTTTTTCCTGGTAACGAAGGTGCAAGAGCTGGAGCATAGCCAATGTATTTGGACTTGCAAAGTGAGAACGTCAGTGGGACTTCAAGTCTTGAGGAAGTCACTTCAAACTGCTTCCATTCCTAATCCATAAAATGAGTCTACTTCCTTTTCCCACAGTTGCTTTATCTATGTAGTAAACTTTTGCAGTCAAGATGATCTTGCTTTGAGCTGTCCGGTGCTTACTATGAAGCTGCCCTGATCTTTGTGTCTGCATCTTTTAGGGATACAGAAAAATAGAACAGTTCTGACCAATTCTCAAATACTGCAAATTGGATTAAGAGTTTAAACCATGATAGTTTTGATAAAAGAATCAGAATTAGCTTTGGGTATAATTCTTCTCTCATTTTGGTCATTGTCAGTTTTGAAACTTTTTTCAGTCTTCTCCTGTTGTTGCCTGCAATCCTTTGTCTCAGATTGGGAAGGCTGGCTCAAACATCCCAAGCAGGCAGACTTGAAAAGATACAAACCAAAACAAACCCAAACGATGTCTTTTTAATTCTAGTAATCGTACGTGTTGGTTTTAAGACCAGCCAGAGAGAAAATTCAGAAATAAAATTATTTTAAAAAATTCATTAAGTGTCTAACACTAAGGATGTCTTTGTACCTGCTCAACCTAATTGGGATATTAGTAATCATAATTATTCAACAGCTTTGTGAAGTTTTCACATCATTGAATACAAATGGAGTTATAATACATTCCATACACGTGCTTCAGTGTGTTTTGGAGATTGTCGCCCTGGCATCTGAAACTAATTAGTGTTCAGAAAACCTAGTAAAGGTGCATATCAAGGCCTGGCTGTCTAGAAAATTATTTTGATCATATAAAAGGTTATAACATGGTAAAGAGAATTTTGTGAGTGTTTTTTGGTGTATAAAGTCAGTTACTGAGGGCAGTGGTGGCTTTTTGAATTATGGAATTCAAGACTTTCAGGCATTTCTGTGGTAGGAATGCCTGTTAAGTGAAATGCCAGTATATTCTTGCCGCTATGATTTGTGGAGGAGTTGTGGGGCTACAGGGCTATCAGATTTCACTGCAAGGTTAGTATGTAATGTATCTTATGTATGTGAAGTATGCTAGCTTTCTATATTGTAGCATCTTTGAAATGAGAAAAGGCATTATGGGAACAAAAGTCCTTGGAAGTTAATGAAAGAGTGGGCATTTGACATAAGATCAGTTGTCTCTGGGACTATAATTGAATATCCTGACTTTTATTCACAGCTGTCTTGTTCTAACTTTTTCCCCCCCAAAACTAGGTAATAGAAGTTTGTGCATTACTACTTTCGTTGTATAGCATAGATGAAGAGTGTGCGTGTCTTACAATCAGTAAGACAGACATGAAATATTTGTGTGAAGAATCCACAGTGATGCCTCATATTCAGTAAGAAAGATGACTGTTAATAATTTTTTAAGTGGCAATGTTTGCATCATACCAATTTTCTCACCAAATTTACCAGTTAGGTAGAATATTGATTCTGGCTTCCTATTTTAAAATTTGAGTTGGCATTAACAGTAGAAGAGGTATTTCTGCATTAAGTTCACCAATGCCTCATGTAACATGGAATCTGTGTTACAGGTTCCTAGGTAGTGGTAGCTTAAGGTACAGCATAAACAAGTATTGCAAGCTGGAACATGATGGATTAAAAAGAGAGTTTTCTTTAAACATTTTGTTCATTTTCTTAAACTGCTCCTTAAACCTTTTCAAACTTAATGTAAAGTTGTGCTGAATCCATAGTAACAGCATGAACACCTTACTCACAGCATAAGAAGGTTGAGGTAGAAAATGAGCAGTCCAGCTTTCAATAACGTACTGTTTGACCACAAAGATATCCTAAGCATATCCTTCAAGCTTATATGTTTTATTTTTACTGTATCATTGTCTGAGGGAATGTTTACACGAGCAGTTTTGAGATGTAAAATCAGATGGATATAAAGCACTTTAGATTAATTTTCTTTAAATATTATTTATTATCTCTGAAAATAATGGTGTGCCCGAGTGACACATTTTGCCTTTAGACATTCCAGTTTGAAAATGTGAGTTTGATTTCTGCCCCTTCTCTCTGATTTTGGGAATGTGTAATTTCTGAAGCTGCTCCAGAGCTCAGAAAGATGCGACTGAATTGTTTGTTCTGAATATTCAATATATTTAAAAAAATCTGCTTCCTCCCTGTTCCCAAAATTCTCATTCTTTTTTTTAAAGGGGGGGGGAGGAAAAAGGAAGTCAGTGTGACAAGATGAAGCTTTTAATGTAGAAATACTGCTTTAAAACTTGGAATTTTTTAAGTATAAGACACTTTGTAAAGCATTCTACCTTAATATTTTTCCTTATTAGTGTATTCATTACTGCTATTTTATTAGTCAATTATTTGTAATACTACTTGCTGTCTTTATGGCTCAAAATGCTGAATTCCAAAATAGTTTGTGCTTGATTCCAGTGGCAGCTTGTTGTCTGGGAATGACATTTTCAGGTATAGCTTTCCTCACAGGCTCTCATCTATTGCCACCTGCCTAAATCTGACAGTTGAGCACCAGCTGGGAGTTATGACCCAGAGAAGCATAAAAGGGCTGGAGAGAGACAAAATGATCCATCAAGTCCCATTTGTAAGTCAGGTCTCCAAACATGCATTTTCTACTCTATAAATTCAAAATTAAAATACTAATGGGTGTTCTTTTGTATTCATCTAACAATTGGTTCATTAGGTAGGTATGTACAAAGAGGCTCTGCTTGTCAATGCTGTTTGGCTCTAAAAGGAGGAAAATCGGTAGGGGTTAGGCTAGTCGTGAAATGCCCCCACCCCTTTTTTACCTTCCTTCCATGTTTGTTCTATGAGGCTGGGCGGTAGGTAATACTCATCCTGCATAGAGCTGGTTTTCATTGTGAGTATTCTGTCACTAGTCACAGCTGTCAGGTACGTCAGTCATGTAGTATTGTGGTGGTGTCAGAGACATAATCAGAGAGATTAGGTGGACACAAAGAGCTCTGAATGAGGTGGTAATTGCGTTCAGGGGGAAAAGAGAGTTAAAGAAAGAAACTTTCCTTTCTCACAAGATCCATTAAAGAGGTGACAGCTAATATATTAAAGCTGGAACAAGATAATTGTGGTAAGAATCTTTGTGTGTTCTCCCTAAAATGCAGTGTGCTCACAATAAATATTCAAATGCTTATTTTGTGTTGTGAATACCAGATAACCATTTACAGTGAAATGCAACCTCTTTCAAAAAGTTTAAATTCATTGCCAGGAATGTTCTAGGAACAGTTATAAAACTCAAAAGGAATATTGGTGGTATACTGAATCACAAAAATGCCATCTTATGAAAGCTTCTTTGCAGGGATTTTCTTCAAGTTGGTCCAAGTGATGGAAAGGAAATACTGAGATGCCAGCCATGGGCCATGCTCTTCCAGACTACTCCCTTTGAGTAGTATTTTGAATAGTACCTCTCCCCCTCCTCTTTTTTTTTTTTTTTTTTTTCTTTTTCTGCAAACAGTGAGACTACTTGAGTATCTGTTTACATTACACTTGTGCTGTATTAATGCCATGCTTCAGAACTTCTGCTTACCTGTAGGATCCAGGAAGGGATTCCACTTTCCCTTCTCCTCCTTTCCCTGGCTTCTGAAAGGGCTTTGGGGTTTTTGTTTGGTTTGATGGGGTTTTTTTTTCCCCTCTGTCCTGATTTCCATCCCTACCTTCTTCTGAAGCACTGAAGATTGCTATAAGTGTACACACAAGGTTGGTGGAGCATACTGTTTTTTTCTTTGGCAATAAAGTCTTTTAAATACCTGGTCAGTATATCTTGCTTCCTGTCAGTACATCTAGGGTCAGGTCCTCTGTCCCCTCCAGTCCAAATAGACAGGGATAAACATTTTGGTTTCCGTTTCATGGTTTGAACCTTTTTCTTTGTACTTCTGGGAGCTCTTTAAAATATCGGCTATTGCAAAGGCTTAGGAAACTTGATCTCTGCTCTCTCCTGCTCTTATGCTTGGGCACATTTAGTGTGGGCCAGTGGATTCCTAGCCAAATAGGATGCTAGGAAAAAACAATGGCTTTTGGAGTATTACGTATTAATAGAAGAGATGGTACAGAGACCTTCCTGAGTTAGGAATTAATTTCATGGCTGGTTGTGATTGTGGAAAAATAAGCTTCTGTGACCAACCCCATGTTCTTTATGATCCTCCTAAACAGCTACATTGATTCCCTGGCGTTGCACAGCTGCTGACATGTTGAATGGTTAATCTGAAATCAACAGCACCGCTGAGTATTCTTCAGTATTGATGAGTATAAAATTTGTAAGTAATGAGTACAAAAGCAGCTGCTAGTGGCAAAATCAGTCCCACAACAAGTCTAAATAATATCAAACATCCTCCATCCATTGTGTACCGCTTGCCATCAGAAAACATGAAAAATACACTTTCATTTTTGTCCGTTAACTTCTTGGTATCTTACTAGAATTTCAATGTTGACGGAAGTAAAAATCCAGTGTGGCAATTTTTCCTCACAGAACTCTCACAGGCTTCAGTGACGACTGTGTATGTACAAGAAATGCCGTATTAGACCGTACCGTGATAAATTTTTCGTGCATCCCTTAACATTCAGAACAGTACTTTTCCATTTTCTTTTGCAGCACCAAGTTCTAGTAAACCTTACAATGGAAAATGAGAAACTGGTGATAGCGAGATAATGGTGTTAGTCAGAAAATCTTATTTGACTGATTCTTCATATAAATTAAAGTAGTTTCACATTTCTCATGATATTTATGGATGGCAGTGGTGGTTTTCCAAGCCGCCTTTTTGTGCTGGCTATTCTAATTGATACTGAAATGGGTTCAGAAGAGTCACCTCCAAAGACAGGGAAAGATTTGACACATTTCCATTGTAGCAATTCTGCAAGTGCTTTTAGGACAGTTGAGCCACCATGTGTTCGTATAATGGATTGATCAGTTTGATTCTTTTGATACAGGTAAATCACTTTGATGAAGGTTAATTCAGGCTCTGTTTACAGAGGTTACTCTGATCCCTTTTTCAGACTACTGTATGTGTTTTCAAAGAAACAATACCCCAAAACCTTTAGAGAATGAAAACCCATTCCTCCCTATTTACAGAATAGTATTTTTTCTTTCAAGCTGGAAGCCTACAAAATAAGTCTTAACATTTTCATCATAATCCTTTATGAGTTTTAAACCTATTTTTTAAGTTGGCAATTTTAAATGGTTCCTGGTGAGTAGAACCCTGGTGAGCTTCAAAACCACACACAGTTTCAGTGAAGCTGTGTGAACCTGCTTCAGAATCTCTGCAAGTTTTCCAGGCTTTTATGCTCTCGTATGGTTTACAGACAAAAACCTACAGGGGTCCCATTTAAAGCCTCCTAGCAGCTAAAAGATAGAGAAAAAATGGCTTTTAAAAAACCTGAAGTACCCTCTTATGAGTGCATTAAAAGCAATTTTGTTTGCTTTCCACTTTCAAAATGCTTCAAGCTGCCAAAGACGCGATGTTAGAAAATGACTCATGAGTACTAGAGAGAAACAGTCTTTGAAAGTTTGTTCATGGTAAAGGATGATAGCTAGGCAAGTGGGGTTTCTGTATTCAGAAAAAAATACCTTGTGTCCTCATATTGCAGATTTTTTTTTTTCAATAATCTGTTCAGATGTTCTTCACCTTTATCTTGCAGGTTTCCAGCAATTGTGTGAAAATCAGCTCAGAACTTCTGTTTGTTTGTTCCTGTAGATGCTATCAGCATTTGGAGATGGGGGCCTCCATGGAAAGGGGAGGGAATGCCAAAGCAACGAACGACTCCTAATGTAACCCACTGGCATGTGTAAGATTGAAAAAGCAGGAATTTTTTTTTCCTTTCAGGTAAATCAGGGTGTGTCACCCTGTCGATTCTCTGAGAGTATGTCCTGTAGGGTTTCAGAGCTTTTAGTTGTGGGGTTTTTTAAGTTTTAATTGCAGTATTTGGTATTGGAGTGGTTTCTTGAGTTATTTTCTCTATGGGAAATATTGGGTCCAAAGGCAAAGTATGAAAATATTTGCCCTCCTCACTTTGCTATCGATACAGCTCCTCACAGTTTTCTTTCTCTCTCCCCTCCAGTGAAAATAAAGACAACAGTGTGGAGTTGACTTTCTAAAATTCAAGAGTATTTGAACCTTGTGTTCTGTTCTAAGCTTGTCTTGAACAAACATGCTTTTCTTTCTAAATTGTTTTGCTGAGTGTTAGAACATTCATTTAACGGAATCTAGAGATGACCTGACAAAACAAATTTTAGTGAAATGTTGTTTTTCTAATGATTTAAACAGATGGTACCTGTAAGAATCTCTCACAAAACCATCTCCTTTGAGGGCTTACCTTCTGTACTTTGTGGTTTCTTCTATGGAATAAAGGGGAATTGTGCATTAGGATCAGAAGGGGCATTTCCCATAGTATGGTTTTATTGCAAGTAGAAATTTTACAGATGTACTTTATTTATATAAATAATGTGCTGTCATTATCTGAGTATAATTCTGCAATATAGTTAAAAACCTGGTTTTGTTTTCAATAGTTGATTGTACTGGCAATTCAAAAAAGTCTTTCTTCTAAATGTAGGATATTTGATACGAAAAACCATGGAGGAAATGGACTAATAGCATTAACTTCTAATGTTTTTAGTTTTAAATTTTCTAACTTCACACATCCACCAGCCACCTTAGCTTTCTCTCTAGAGAGCCAAAAAGAAGAAAGGAAAATTTTGATGTACTTAGTAGTTCACAATAGCTGAGAATTGAATAAATATTACAAGAATTAAGGAACTAAAAGAATTAAATGAAAAGACAGAAGTGGTAGTACAAAGTATCTGAGTTGTGTTGTCCTTGTGACAAAACAGAAAGCAAGATATGAGTGAACAGGCTATAAACATCACCTAAGATCATGAGATAAAGATTCTTACTTGGTTTTAATTGTGAAAACACGACCATGAGCTTAAAAACTGTCTCTGGAACTAATGCTGGCTTATAGGCTAGCAACCTGTTGTGTAGTTGAATAGTAATTGTAAGAGGTTTAGTACTTCTGGAAATCAAGTGAATTAAATAATGGGATGGAATTTTCAAAGTATTTGCATACCTAGAACAGCAAGTGATGCTTAATCTTGCTGTTTAGTTGTATAAACCATTTAATGTAGGCAAATTATGTCCTTCCCCAAAACTCTCTTGCTGCCCCTTCACACCTGCATAGCTTTTTCTGCGTTCAAACAATATGTGTAAGGCAGCTGGTGTATGTTAGGAAGTAATTTAGCTTCAAAGCCTCTTCCATATGCTACATATTTCTTGCACAGTCTCTATAGTTTCTGTGTACCTCTCTCCCTTGTGGTCACACCTGGAGTCCTCAGAGGAACTACTGTCATAGCTCCAGGCATCTCTGTGTGGCCTATAGGAACCAGTCTGTTAGCATTTTCAGTACTGCTATAAACAAGAAAAGATGTTTGTGAGTTAAAAAAACCCCACCAAACTTCAAAACAAATGAACGAAAAAAACCCACAAAAGAACTGAGGATAATAATAGAGAACTGCTATAATAATACAGAATTATTTAAAACTGCTATAATAATACAGAATTATTTAAAAGAAGACTAATCCTTAGTGTCACCAGAAATGAAACCAGCTACAGTGCCACAGTATCATAGTTACTCTCTTAAGAGGAGGGATCTAGGTAAGATACTTCTCTACCACTTCAGTAAGGAGGTTATAATGGATCTTATTTTATGGCATGGAGGTTCTCATCCAGTCTTCTGTAGAAAGATGAATTTTATTTTATGTAATTGCAAAAGCACATTCATGACTAGAATGAAATGGAAATCCATATACTGAAATGAAGCTTGTATTTGGAACATTAAAAATAATTCAAAAAAATTTTTTTTTCTTTTGGTGCAGTAGAGAATGAGACAAACAGATGAAAAATGTTAAATTGAAGGTAAGGAAGTTGCAAGGTCTTCTAAACAAATGTTTTGGGAATAGGCTTTGCTTACCTTGACACTTGGCTGTGCAGAGTGTTGTTTGTGGATTAAGTAGAAGATCTTAGCTTTAGCAACACAGTTGAGTAATATTTTTCTTGATTCTAGCAACGTATAGAAAATAAGCTGCCTTTTCGAAGGCAAAATTGTAGTTTAATGAAGTCATGGGCAGAAGTTACTGTTTGGATCTTGCTGTGCTTGCAGAAGAGGTAACTGCTCCTCAGCTGTTTGTCACCATTTTTTCAGCTGATGATTATCATTGTCTCAGATCTGTTCGTTGTATGTGTTGTTATTTTCTAACTTGTCTGTCAAAATGGGTTAGGTTAGAAAGAAGTTTTCTTTTTGGTTTTTTTTTTTTAAGTTAACTTAGTTCACTTTGAAGGCAACAGATTGTGGAAAATTTGTAATAAGAGCCACTCCAACTGATAATCTGTAGCAGAAGGGTGATGATAGGCGGCTGGAGATTGTAACCTCTTCTAAGCTGGAGGAGTCTTTTTTTTTTTTTTTTTTTTAAGACACACTGGGTATTCCAAAACTTGGGCAGAAACAAGCGTGTCTGCTGTAGGGGCAGGGATCTTGGAGACACCCCTCACCCTGGAAAGCTACTTCTGGCATTTCCACAGTCAGGAGCCACCTATGCTGCTGATCTGCTCCCTTCTATAGGCATGTGACTTAGAGCACAGTGTCAGTATTTAGAGCCTATTTGGGTCAGAAAGACATGCTGGAGTGAAAAGCAAGCCAGCTTGGAACAGTGATGCCAAGTATGAGGATGCCTTTGTCAGCTTGACTGAAGACCAGCCCACCTACAGGTGCCATTTTTTCTGAACTTCATGAGATTGGATTGAAACCCAGATGCTCTCATCCCCTAACTGGAACAAAACGGGGAACAGCTGCTGCAGCCAGCGACAGCAGAGACTTTGTGGTCTGTTAATGCCCTGGAGTGCACTACAGTCCTTGAAAACCTGCTTCCTCAGTAATCCAATTTATGTATGCTGAAGTGATAACATGAAGGTTGTCCTAAGATGCTTTTTTATTAATTGGTAAAGTGGGACTTGCACGACTACTGATGGGTAAAGCCCACCCTGCTTGCTTAGGCGGTTTATTGTCATGTGAATGACTCTTGTGGCAGAGAGTCCAGGCACGAAGAGGTGCACCTCTGCACCACCAATACTTGCTGGCCAGAGGTTGGTCCCTTTTTGACCTGGACAAAATATTCTTTTAGTCACTTTAACACATCAAAACAAATATCGAAGAAAAAAGCCTGCTATCAACTGGTGAAGTCTGTGAAAAAGACGGTATCCTGCTTCTTAAACAGGGAGGGAAGCAGCCTGTGGTGAGATCAGCTTTTTATGAGCCACAGCTTTCAACAGATCTGTAGTGCAGAAATAAGTCGCATGCCCCACCTAAACCAACAAAGCCAATGCAGGTCAGCGTGCTAAAGCATTTGTTCTTCTAAATGCAGGATTTGAAGACTTCCTAGTATGGGAAGCAGTATTTCCTCTCTGCAGACAAAGAACTCCACAGTGCTTAGCCCAGTTAATGTGTGTGTCTTAGGATATGAAACATCATAAAGATCGATATCTAAAGGAGGCAGATTTCGGTTCCCCTTGTCAAGAATTTGCCCTGCTTGATTATCCAGGGCTAGGATGAGGTCCGTTTTCTGTGTTAATATGACAGGCCTGAGATCTAGCAGGTCAGACTAATATATGGTCCCTCAAATGGATCTTCCAGTTTGAAGATGAAAATATATTTGTACTCAGTCCTGAAGTCCACAAAGTCACATCAGAAAAAGCAGATAAATAGCCGTGCCTGTGGAGTCAGACATGTCAGANTGAGATCTAGCAGGTCAGACTAATATATGGTCCCTCAAATGGATCTTCCAGTTTGAAGATGAAAATATATTTGTACTCAGTCCTGAAGTCCACAAAGTCACATCAGAAAAAGCAGATAAATAGCCGTGCCTGTAGAGTCAGACATGTCAGACACAAACTCTGAAACAAAAAAGGTAAACCCAATCTTTTAGATGAAATACAAGTGGAAGTGATGGGAATATAAGGGTAGGACTGCAATCCTAGGGCCGCAAGAGTATGAGCTGGAGGAAAGGTGAAAAGTGTGTTCACCTGTTCTGGCATAGGAAGTGTTGATGTGCACCACTATATACAACTGAGAAAAGTAGAAAGGCCTGTCGTGGAGATGGTAGTGTTTTACTTGGTCTTGCCTTCTGTGGTGATGAGGGTATGGGCCTAATCTTTTAACTACGCATTCCTGAATCTCTGGCTTTTAATCACCAAGAACAGTGTATCATCATAAGGACTTTAGGCTTCTTAGTGGGACTTACAGAACATGCCGGCCACTTAATGCAGCATCCTTGCATCCAGATCAGTACTGCTATTTCAGCATCAAGCTTCTGTAGATTGTCAGTCTTGATAAATTGAAACTCTTAAAGCACTGAGTGGTAACACCTTTCTATTGTAGCTAACTTGTGATATTTGTTTTAGAAATGACTCAAGTACTCATGTCAGTTCAAGAGTAAGCATCAAGTTGCTGAAATAATCTATTTACTGGGATGCATCTGAAGGAAAGGATTTTTCTTTTGTACAGCTATTGTATCTGATCATCTCTTATTCACTTCTTTGTTTAGAAGTCTGGAAGGAAGAGTGACTTGGAAGAAAGTCACCAGCTCAGAAACTGTGGTAAGAGTGGTAATATCTATTACGATAGAGAGATTGATTTATTGTATGACCACAATGTTTTCTTCTAAAAAAAAAACCCAACAAGCCCCCAATGATATGACCATTTTCCTTCTGAAATGTGCCTTGCTCTGACTTACAAATCTAAACAATTTTTAATCAAAAACCTACAATCAAACATAAAGCTACATATAGTGTGTCTTTGCAGAACTTAAAGATGACCATGTAGCAGAAAATATCAACACCAACCATTAAAATAAACAGGTGTTCCTGAAGGTGCAACTGAATGTTCCTGGCTAAAAGACAGCTTTAATCCCTTTCTGAGATGGGATTTTGCAAGGCAACTGGGGGCTAACTGATTGTAAAAGGCCTATTATGAGACTGAGACATTGTTGGGGCTGGATACTCTTTGAATGGCATCTCGATGTCAGCCTAGCCCCATGCTGATTTTGCTTTCTTATTCTTGGGGAATAGCTAAATGACACACATTCTTCTTCCTGTTGATGAGGTAAATTGTAAACATCGCTCTGGACTCGTAGATTCACCTTCTAGAGTGATCTGTCTCAGCTGTGGCAATGCAAAGTTTCTTTCAAGCAATTAATGGGA
>VZSC01015904.1:2770-26414 GCA_013398225.1 Steatornis caripensis | reverse complement strand
ACCCCTACCATTCTATGATTCTATGATTCTGTGACTCCTGATGCATGTGAGAAGGCCTTGATGGAGTGGATAACAAGGCAGGTATAGCTATCTTCCCGCTTCCTGCTCTTCTGCTGCTCTCTGTACTGCATTGTAGAATGTGCTGGCAAGGAGTAAGAAAAAAAGAAAACCCAAGTACTGAATTTAATTTTACAGAATGTTAGATAGAGCATTTAATACATGCTTGTGTCGGGGGTGTTGTGTGTACCTCACAGTAAAACTTTTCTACAACCTAGTCTGATGTTAATTCTTTTTTTCCACACTATTATTTTGCCCCATACTCAGCCTATGATCTGCTGGAGCCCAGAGATCAGTTTTTCTTTTATGGTAGGAGGAAAAAGGATGGACTAGGAGGTCAGACATGTCACTAGACATAGCTGAGTTGAGGTATGAAACAGACGTTCTGAATTTCTTTGGAAAAGTTCCTCGATCTTACCCTTGCTGCAGTCTTGTCTTTGGAACGGGAATAGCGCTTTCATTCAGCCCAGGGAATTTATATGGATAAAATGCTAAGGATTGGAAAGCAATCAAATATTGTGGCGTTACATGCCACCATAATTTCACTGCTGACTGGATTATGCATTTCATCCAGTATGGCACTTCCTTTCCTTTTCTTTTCCTTTTATTGTGATAAAGCCTATGCATAAAGCTCTCAAATAAGAATCACAGGCATGCTTACCACACCATTTTTTAACTATGTGTGTTGGAACTAGGAACTAAATACTGAGGATGATAACACAGCTGTGCCTCACAGTGGGCAGGATGTAGGAAATATCAGCTCCAGTAAGCCTCTGGCATCCTTCAGAAAGAAGAATGAAAGAGGGTAAAAATTTGTTTATATGCATGTATATATTTAATAAAACCTGAAAGAAGGAAGAAAAATTATATCAACCTACTGTTTCTCTGACAGAAGCAGTAGTGCCGTCCTTTTCCGCTACTCCATACCACAGGTTTCCATGACAGTCAGTCCTGTAGGCAGCAGCAGCCTTGTCTTAGACCACCGACTTAGCAAAACTCTCTGCTTTAGAAAGGTTTAGATCTCCTTGATTGCATCTTTCCTGTCTGGAAAAAGGTATAGTTATAAGGGCAGCTTGCAGCTCCTAGGATTAAAAGAGGGCACAGCGACTGCCCACAGGGAGCACGTGGTGAGGAGAGGAGCCTACTTGTCCCTTCTTTTCTTACGTCATCCGAGACTCTGGGAGCTAAAGATAAAAAAACTCAACATAAAATCTGCAGAGATCAGAGTACAATTTTTGAAGAGATGGGCTGTCATCCAACTGAAAATGCAACTGTGCATTTGCTCTGGTTTGTTTCAGCGAGTGTGCCTGGGGATCCATAGCTATTTCAGGTCCGTGGAGAGAAGCCTGACCATCAGTACCGCCAGTCTCTCTTTCAAGGGTGGTCGCCTAATTTCCAGTGCAGAAGACACCTCCTGGGTCAGTGCTGCCAAAGGAGGCACTGGTGGTTTTGGCGGCCTGAGTTCACAGCTGTATATTCACTACACACCAGCTGACTACAAGGTGAGGTACCACCCAGCCTGTGGTCTTACAAAACGTGTGCTTCAACAGAAGTACCTAATCCAGTTCTCTGTTCCATGCAAGCTATGTTGTGATCAATTGCTGAATCATCTGAGGGATTCAGTGTAGCTTGTTCCTCAGAACTACGTGTCTTGCCTTAACAGACCAAACACCTGTGTCTACCAATGGTCTGGAGCAAACCCCTGAGAAACTTCAGGCGCCTGGAAGTATAATGTCAATACTGCCTGCCAGATAAACATTTACTTAGATTGGTGTTGCTGGCTGTGCTTAAACTAGGACCTTTGTAAGTGTGGGATTATCACACGGAGTAGATGCTCCTGAGAAATCTGAGGCTTGTTGCAATTTATGGAAATGATTGTTTAAGTAAGTCCTAAAATGTATTATTTAGATTTAGGTAGAGTTCAGGACTTACTGTTTTTTAACCTTAGATGAGGGCATGTGGCTGAAGTAGTATAATTAGTACACTTAGCTTCTCAGATTAGAAAAATAAGAATTTGAATTAAATTCGTAAGGCTTATCAAACTTTGGTTTCCCCAACTTTTTTTGTAAAATATACTGAACAGAATCAATATATCATGCTGACATTAGTGGTTTGATGTGCTATAGTATTTTGTCTTTTGAGCTCTAGAATCTCTGCAACTCTGCTACAAAACACTCATCTCAAAGCTCTCATGTAGAAAGCCTGAAGAAGCACGATAGCGTTATAATTGGAGTTTTTTCAACATTTTGAGTTCACATTTATTTCTTGTTTACTGAAAACTTGTTTGCTTGGGGATTTTTTTCTCCGCAGAAACACACAGAAACAAACACCCAAGCCACTTCATGGAAGAATTGTGGCTAGACCCAAAAAGGAAGTAGGCTTAGTGCCCCCATTTCTCGCAACCCCCACACCCCAACCAGAAAAAAACCTGTCATATCCCTAAACACAAAAAAGTCTAAACCTCTTTGAAAGTAAAATGTGTGGGGAGGACATAGAGCTGATGATATTTTTAAGGTATCTTTATTTCTATTTCTAATATGGCCACATTTATCTTTTAAAGATCTGATCAATCAAAATTCCAATATGAAAAGCTGCTTAGAACTAGAAAATTGTTATTTTCCACTTAAGAAATGTTGAACCATGTGGTCCAGCATCTTCAAATTTTCAAGTCAGAAAAAGTAATTTAAACACGTTTTTCAATAGGAGGTGTCATCTCTCTGGGAAGCAGGCGTTGTGACAAACTCTCCTTCTGATCTCTGCATAATACACCTTTATTTTCATTCCCTTTTTTCCTGTTGCAGAAGAAATGATGCAAAGAACAATCCTGACCTTCCACCTAAGCTCTCTCTGATCTGGAGATTAGCTGTGAAATACTTCAGAGCCCCTAGCAACGAGAGAGACATTATTTCATAGTGGCCTCTCTTTCCCCTGGACTAAACCATGGATATGGACATATACGCTTGAACTTCAACTAAAGCCTAGATAAATATTTACTAATCCTACTAAAGTTTAATTGGCAACAAATTTAGAAGCAGGGGCCACAGTATTTCCTTTACAACAGTTTCTAGTGTGTTGGTTTTGTTTTGTTTTGTTTTTAATACACTGCACGGACTGTCTCTCAAGAACCGAAGCAATAATGCAGCCATTTTACGGGCAAACTAATCGAGACCTATCTAACATACTCTCTGGCAAGTACTATAAACCTAAAGCATATGGCATTGTTTTAAAAATACTTTTAGCATCTAATCTATGCCCAAAATTGGAGGCGTACCTGTGTTATGAATCCCTCCACACCGTAAGCTGTGAACACGTGTGACCTCTCAGCTCACAAAGTATCCAGAACTGAGATTCTGAGGCAGTTTTTCACCCTTCCTAGCAGACTGCTTTGGATGGAGATCACCAGAGGCATGAGTTTCAATGACAGAAGGCCCTGCAAAACAGTGCATTACATTAAATTAAAACTCTTTTCTGTCCCCTGTTGAGATTAGACTTGGAAGAAAGCATATAAAATATATGTAGGTGCATGAGTGTTGCTTTATAACCCAAACGGGATTTGTTAAGCCCTAGTAAACCTGATCAGAGCTAGAGGAGGAAAGCCAAAACCTTCAGGCAAAAAACATCCAACATAAATATCCAGTCACTTGATTTGTTGCTATAGACTTATAACTGGGTATTAACATTTTTTATAGGCATAAGTAGGATTTAGAAGGCTTGGGTAGTCTCTTTAGAATACGACTCCCAAAACAAACGTGACAGGGAGAAAGTCTTAATTTCTTTTTGTTTTTGTTTTGTAAGAACTCTCCAGTTTTGTAGTTACATGCCCCTTCTACAGAATGCAGTAGTATTGACTGAGATTTGTAGGAGTGGGACAGAGCAGGAATTACTGGAAAAAAAAATTCAAGAGCTTGAAAGTGGAGAATTTTCAATGAATGTACTCCATAAGGATGTTTGAAACCACAACTAAATACCCCTTCTACCTGCTGTGGTGAAGTCAACCCAGTATTTGCTCAATTATTTACCTAAACCAAGTTGAATTTAATTCTTCCATAAAGGGCTTTGATTTAATCTTTAGCAAATTCTACACCCTATCACTAAGGGCAGTGAAACAAATAGTCTATTCAGAAGAATAAGGAAAGAACAGAGAGTGCAGAACACCATATTGAAAAAGGAAATGAATGTGACCAGGCTGGTCCAACATTATGTTCAAATTAGGCCTACATTTTGCAGGGCTGCCTCATTAACTTTATGGTAAAGAATGAATCCTGATCCAGCGTAGATCTGTGAAGCTGCCAAGCTGTTCTCAGTACGTTTGAATTTGACTAAGATTTCCATGACTAAAGCAAATACCTTTTCCTTTCCTTCGTCCTTTCTTTTAATAGAATGTGAGACATCCAGGTGCTAGCAGGTAAAGTTTGAGTAGTGTTGGGGATTTGTAAAGGCAGATGAAGGCTCCTGGGAAAGCCGGTGAAAGGAGGAAGTCCCAATACATTGCATCATTATTTGGCGCTGAAGTGAGAACAAAGGTGCATTACATTACATTACAAATAGTACAAACAAACGGTGGAAAACGAGGAGCTTGTATTTGCTTGCTAGCTTCTTACAAGAAGAACCATTTTTAAAGGCCTCTATGGCTATACCCCTATACCAAGTGTTTATTTACACTGGGAAGTTAACTTCTGTAATGATACACCTGGAGACAGATGTGTGTAATTCCCTTTGTGGCACTCCTAGTCAAGAAACAGTATTTTGAAAGCTAACACGGCTTCTGCTGACTGCAGTACTGGATTCTTGCCTGGGTTGTTACCAAACTAAATAATGACTCACTGCCAAGGTAGATGATTCTCTTTTAAAGATGGTGATGTTTTTCTAGAAAAGTAAGGTAATTGTTAAACTATTTTATTGGACAAGTGCTGATGTCACAGCAATTTGGAATATTGGTCAATGGGCATTGCTTTTAATTTGTGCTAAATTCTTTGTGTCTGTGAGCTTATCTCCGAATCTTGCAAGTGTAACTTACCCAATAAGGCTTTAAAAAATGTTGACTTTGTATTTGAACATCACAATTTAAGACACTTTTTGCCAACTTTGAGCCAAATTAGGAAAAGGGAAAAAAAGTTATACCTTTGTTCAAGAGCTAGTGTTCTCATTTTGATGCGTTCTTGGTGCTTTTTGTGGATTTATATGCCTGAAGAAAAAACTAGGACACAGAAGTCTAGAAATTAGAACAACAGAAATTTTGTCTTACTCCACAATGGTATAAATGAAGCCACAGTGTAGGTGTTACCTGTAAAAATAATATTTTTGCAGTATTTTATTTTATTGTTCTTCACTAGTGACAAAATACCATGCTCCTAGGCCAGGTCCACCATTAGATATGTTGTTTATACAGAATGCAATCCTTGCAGAGCTGACTGCTTGTATTTCTGTGTCACTTTTTCATGGCATAGGTTCACAGTGCTAAATTCATGGAGTTTGCAGAGGTGGAAAACCATGATGACTTTCACACTAGTGAAGACAGATACATTCACACACAGGACCAGCGAGGGGCTTACATAATATGTGATGTGGCTTTAGAGGACCTGAAGGACCTTGAGAACCAGCTGCTGCTTGTGGCCAGCCAGTGCATTGAGAAAGATACAAAAGTAAGTTATATACAGGTCGAAAACACCTGTGATGATTTGGTTTGCTGTTTTCGAGGTAAGCCGATCCTATGATTTCTTGAATCATTGCTGTACTTCTGCAGGACCAAGTTCTAACTGGATTTTTGGTACCTTTCTTTATCGATCTAGTTAGCTAAGTGATGAATATGTTACAAAGACCTAACTGAGCATGTGGAATTGCTTGTCACATGTTGTTAATGTCACAGTTTTGCAGTTATTCAGAGTCATAGACATCAAAGTCACCCTGGAGGGGAAAATAACACAGAAGGGACATTTACAGCTGTAGTTAAGTAATATAATGAGCAAGCACATCTTCAAGGCACAGAGAGTCAGAAAAGAAAAATGTTAATTGTTTCTGAATGTCTTTTAATTTATGTATTGGATTGTTTTTCTGCAGAACTGAATTTACCTCCCACCACTTTTAAACTTTCCTCCGTTGTAAATAAGAAGCTGCAAAATACTTGATGTTTCAGACTTCCTTTTTTACTGAGGGGTTTTTTTTTTATAGCAGGAACTGAGTTGAGGCAGACTCTATTACACATTTCTATAAAAAGCAGCTGTACTTCTAGAATAGTGAGGAGGAAGAAGCTTGTAACTGTAGGAAGTATGGGGAAAGGACCATTAGAAAACACCATTAGCGAATAAGTGCCACAAACACATATGATATTCAGAGAATTGCACAAAATATCTCTTAAATCACTGGAATTACTTTCTGTATGGATAGGATAATGGTTTTGATGTTTTAGTACGCTTCTCTAAAATTGAATGTTCTGACAGAGAATGCAGGGCAGAACTGAGGATTAATATGACCAAAAACCTTTACAAACTTGTGAATGCCTAAATGCCTGCTAGGACCTCCTTTGAAGTCATCTGAAGGTTCTCATTGTGGACCTTTTTCTGGAGCATCTTTCATACGAGGAGAAGCTGAGAGAGCTGGGACTGTTCTGCCTGGAAAAGGATGAGGAGGGATCTAATCAGTGTGTATAAATACCTAGTGGGGGGGAATAAAGAAGAGGCAGCCAGACTCTTCTCAGCAGTCCCCACTGGCAGGACCAGAGGCAACGGGCACCAAATGAAACACAAGAAGTTCCATCTGAACACAAGAAACCGCATTTTTACTGTGAGGATGGTCAAACACTGGCACTGGCTGCCCAGAGATGTTGTGGAGTCTTCATCTGTGGAGGTATTTAAAACCTGACTGGACATAGTCCTGGGCAACCCACCCTAGGTGGCCCTGTTTGGGAGCAGGGAGCTGGGCTGGATGACCACCAGAGGTCCCTTCCAACCTCAACCATTCTGTGATTCCATCATGACAGGAGGCAGACTACTGAATGAGGTAGGGTACCCTGGTAGGCTGGTATAGCAGTGCCTGTGTTTATATGTCACTTCGTTATCACCCTTGCACAGTGCACGTGAGGGCTGATCATGTACAACCTGTCCTAGTTCCTTATGCTCCTTCCCGTTATAGTCTCTTTCAGTGTGTCATGGACACAAATGCTTTTAGTGCTGACTTCTTCAGTGATCATGGACTTCAAATGACTCTCTTGTCCAGCTTTTGAAAAATAAACACTTAAATTCCAGAGTAGCTGTTGAAGCCTCTTCTGTTTACCCCATGGCTGGTTTTTAACTCTGCAGCTCTAAGCATTTCGGATTCAATCTACTTGATTTATCACATATAGTCAAAATTAGCTTTAATTTAGATAGTATCACAACCAAGAAACCAAACCCATGATTTCTTTAAGGATTTATCACAGGCTGCTGGTGTAGAAACATTTGTAGTGGTTGTTTTCCTTCCTTTGCGGTCACTTTTAAATTATGAAGACCGACTTTTCTAATAGCAAGCCACCTGAAAAGAAAGCCCTCCCCTTGGTCTGCAATCTGCCCTGCTATATCTTTTTGTAAAATTCATCTTTGAGTAGCCTGTGCCACTTTTCTTTGTAAAATTTATCTTTGAGTAGTCCGTGCCACTTCTCTTTGATGTGACAGTGAAGGTGAGGAGGTGAAGACGATCCCAACATGATTTGGTGCTGTGAAAAATGAAGCTTCTCTTCACTTTCCTCCCCTAGTTTTCTTGTGCTGTCTCTGGCTTTATCTTTTGATGTGCGTCTTTTGAACTCCAGCCATTGCCCTTTATCTCAAGGAATATTTGTTAAATGATGATGGATGAGATAGATATGTTTAAACCAAACGCCTGGTGTGCTTGTTCTTTGCCTTGCAAAAGGGGCCCGCCAAAGCTTATGGGACTTGAAATTTTTTCCTGGCCTGGGGTTCACTGGCAAGCAAAAACCACAACCCTGTGCTATAAATAAAAAGAACTACCACAAGCCTTGGGACTCTAGGCATGTGGAAATCCCTCTGGTACCCGCATCTGCTTGTTTTCTACTTAATTTTTTTGTCTTAGGCAATGTAACTTGTGAGCAATGCAGTGGCAGCAACATCCTTGGCTGGCCACATGCCTCTGTGGATTGATGTGCTGTGCTGCTTGACCTCTGGACCTGTGAAACTGCTCTCTTGGAAAAAAAATGCCAGGTACAGAAGCTTTTCTTGGTCTGAAAACAGTGATTTGCAATCAGTTCGCCTCAGGTTGTATAAGGTTCCGTTTTAGCGCATTTCCCGTTGTGTATACACGTGCGCTTGGTTGTACGGGTTTCAGGTGCATTGGGAACCTGGTGCTGGGCTGGGTGCAGAGGGTGGAGCGGCTGGGTGCTGTGACTTGAGTCTAAAGGACCACATGTAATGGCTTTTGCAACAAGAGAGCAGAAATGCTGCTGTTGTCAGACAGCAGCCTCTTCAGCTGCTGTGCCAGGGGCTGGAAGCACTTCTGTAAGGCCTTAGGGAGAGTCACACACCACCGGATAATTGGGAAGGACAAGGCCATCTCCAGAGCAAAACTGCAGAGCATGTTGTGTCCCTCCTTGCATGCCAGGGAACAGAGCAAATGCAGACTAGGAAGAATCAGGTCCAGCCCTGAGCAGCCTGGGACACCAGCAAGTCCAAGATGCAATTTTTTTTCTGTAGTCCTGGCTGTCCCTGCTTACTGGGGCTGGTCCAGGAAACTTTTTATGGCTGTCACTAGAGCTGTAATCATTGCATCTTTGCGAAGTCCAGGGAGGAGATACTCAGCCTGCAGCTGGCTAGGCCCATCATTTGGATTACCCTTTGTCAGAGGGAACCAGAGAGATATTTTGTATGTTACAGCATAAAAACCAATCAATTTCTTAATAAAACCTATATATATGATTCTATATATATTATAAACTTATTTCTTCGTTGTTAGTTAATCTATTTGAGCAAAAGATGCCATGATTTAGTATGGAGTTAAAAAAAACAACAAACAAACCACCAGTAAAAATGTGTATTAAGTGATTTGTAGTTTGCCATTCACAAGGGCTGCTGCTTTTCCTGCAGGTTTTCCCCTTCTTGTCTCTGAATCTAGTCATGTGTATGTATTTTGCCATTGGACATGAAAGCATACAGGGTTTCTGCCCAAAGACTTCAGTCTGGAAAGATGAAGAGTAGACAAGTTCAGAGGAAGGGACCCAGAGGAGCTTGGAAGTGCATTTGTGTCTATGGGACTCACCAGTCCCAAGGACAATGCTGTGAGTGTCAGGAAGCAGAAAGGAGCAGAGAGGCCACTTCAGAAGCAGGGAGACATGGCACTAATTGAGGTCTCCTTCACACACTTGAAAAGTTTTGTTCTGAGTCCTGGAGTAACCCAGGGCAGCTCTCAAAGTAGGAATGCTAGAGGGTGTTAGGCAATCTCCTGTGTACCATTGAAGAGGCTTTAAATAGAAAACCTTTTAAACTAAAATAGTTGTGTGTAGGTTAGGAAATCTCCTAAGGCCACTCTTCCATTTTCATAGAGGGGCTTTGTGTTACAGAGCTGTATAAAATGCTGTCTAATTGCCTAGTTCCCTAAGTCTCTGCTCTCATCCCAGTAGACTTCGCTTTCTGTTGCTGTATGATCACGCTACCTCTGTGAATATACCTTTTATTTTTATCACAGGCCTTCCGTATAAGGAAAATTGCTTTCTTTTTGGAAGAAAAACGCCCACTAGAGAAGAATGAAAACTCTACAGCAACAATACACTAATTCTCTTCCAAAACCATCAAAGAGTATGTTCTGGAACTGCTCTCACAGCCCAGCCGTCTAGGCAGGATTCAATGTAGAGATGTGCTGTTGCTGGAGGTCTTCTGCTTTTAGCTGAAATGAAATGGAAGTGGGTCTCACTAGCTTTGTTTCCAGCTGGACAGAGTACAGCACAATAAATAACAGTAAACAATAGCACTTTGTCCAGCAGCTGAGACAGCTTAGCTTAGCCAATATAAACCTTGCTAACGGCCTATTGCTCAAGCACTGTCTTAGCTTCCTCCAGAACAGTTCAGGACAGGCAGGCCTAAATCAGAGAACTTGACTGTTGAAATCTGAATTCTTGTCTACTGAGTTGCCTCCTAAGCCCTTCTGCATCTTCCTCTTCCACGGTCTTCTGGTCACAGTACGGAAAGTAATGTGGATGCTTTTCTACTTCTGTATCAATGCGAAATAGCCAGATCTACATAATTTCATACTGACACGACTGATTTGTCCAGAATCCAGAGTACTGGGCATTCATATTTTCAATCCCCTAATTGCTATCTGACCAAAAGTACTACAATGTCATCTGGAGAGTTCGCGTACAGTCATGCTTGGTGCATTTCTTTTTCTGTGCTAAGCTGTGGGTATGTGTAATTAAAATATTTATTGAAATAAAACTTTACATTTATTCTTGATAGAGGAGCCTGAAGAGGGCATGCCCCTTTGTACATCTTTAATTACATCTTCAATTAATTTGGAGTTTCTCCAAAAAAAAGTAAAGTAACTGTGACAGTCATTGCCAAATGAGACAATGGAGAGTCTTGGATGAGTCTGCAGGTTTCAGGTTGGGGAAATGGAGTTTCTCAAAGATATGAAACTGGTACGTGTGCTGGAAAAGAAACAGATAATAGTTTAGATGTGGAAAGAAGCAGGTGTTTTTAAAGCATTAAGTACATTGCCTTGTTGCTTTTTTAAAGGAAAAATTTGTAGAATAAGAAGTCTTCGTTCTTCAGTGAAAATAAAAAGTTAACTATGCAAGATTTGGAAGAAATTTCTCCCGTGGGCAGTTTATTCTATGTTCTGTTCTTGAGCCTTCTGATGAAGCATCCAGTAATATCCTGTGCCAGAGACAAGGTGCCATATCGAGTCACTCTTGGTTTGACACAGGTGGCAAACTCTATGTTCAGAAGTCTCTCCCCAATAAAGAATAAATATTTAGGTCAATAAACATTTCTGAATGTGCTTCTGAATATCTCTTCAGCTTCTAGATGTTTACTTTGAAGCTTACCAACATGCTTTGGATCCAGAGGAGAGGTTTGCTTTGGCCCAAGTGATAATTGACATCATACATAAACGTCCACGCTTTGATCTCAAGCTTTAATATTTTGTCAACACCTACAAAGATGAATGTTTGCAACTTCATCTCCAACTGCTGAGGGACATAGTAAACTAACAAGTAGGTTGAATTTACAGTTTATCCATCTTGGACAAATAGGAGGTGAAATCCAGAATGGGAAACTGGTTATAGCCTACATGGATTTACAGTGTTATAGCCTGCATGGGTTTACAGTATTAAGATGGGTAAATGCTAATTTGGAAATGAAGCCTATGGATGCCTTGTTAATTGAAGGCCTGAAGCTCAAGAGCAGAAAGCCATCATTTCCTCAGTATCAGAAATAAAATGTTGGAAAGATTACAGAGCTTCATATGTCATGTTAAAGCCACATCTGCTGTTGTTTGAGACAATTAGAAATAGTAGTTGAGAGCTATGGAAGCTAAATAAAATTATAATCAATTTTTTTTCTGTAATGCAGTGGATAAGGAACTAGTCCTGTTTAGAGTAAGAGAGAAGAGACTTTAAAGAGCATGTAAACAAAGTTTGTACTTTAAAGCGCACTTTGAAAAGCAGTATCTTTCAGATAGATGTGAATTCCTATGCTAATAATTAAAGCATGATATTTGAAATGCTCAATTTTTTTCTCTGGTTCAAAAATCTGTCTCAACTTTCCTCTGTATCCTGCCACAAGATATTTCCTTTCTCTGAACTTTGATTTCCGAGGCTGCAAGTTGGGAAGTTTAATTAGCCAACCTTTGTAACTTGGCTTTTATTCCATAAACAGAAGTTTAGGTTTTGGCTGCTGTTATGCTGCTGTTGTTACTAATGCTACCATATTGCTAGCAATAAAAATGGACTGTTGTCAGCATCATTGGAGCTCAAAATTTGTTCTGAAGGAATATGAAAGATTAAAAATAATTTTAGCAGGAATAATTCATCTGGAGTGGGTACATATATAATTGACTTGAAAATGTATACACATAAACAGAAAATTTTGCAGCTTATGTTTAAATAAAGAATGGTTGATTTTGCCTTGATTTCTAGCTATGTTTGAATTTTATTGGCTAATGTAATTGGTGTTTATTGCTGAGTTTTAAATAGATGCCCAGAGGGAATACATCCACAAGAGTCATCGGGAAGGTCAGAGAGGTGGCATTGGTGAATTTGGACTTCCTTATAACGTGATTACCAAGCAGCTTATCTCTCTTAACACTAGTTGGTGAGTAATTATAGAGTTTTATTTTTCTGGAGTGTAACTCCTCCTGTTCTAGTTTCTGTGATGGACTGTAAAAATTCGGGATCCAGCACCTGAAAATAAGACTATTTGAAAAAAGGCAGTGTTAAGGTGAATCAAGCAATAGCTACGTGTCTCGTGCTATTTAGATAGCCAGAAAAACACTTAAGGAACAAAAGCAATTCCTCCCCCGCGGCCTTTGCACTGCACTTTCGTGACAATGGATTTGATAATTGCATCTTGCAGTGCATTGAGACATTAATACTCCCATGAGTACAGACTATTAAACAGTAATGACGAAAGTGGGTGCTGAGGTCAGCCTCGCTTTAGGCTTCCTGCATCAGTATCCTGACATGGCTTTACAACTTTCAGTGCCCTTTGGCCACAGTCTATCTATTACTCTTTAGAGCACTACTGCCCAGTTGGATGTGCATGTACTGTGTCTTAACACGTGGAATCCACACATTACCTGCAGTACACACCTGCCCTGTGTTCCCCATCCTGCCGCTGTGCAGCACTGTGGGTTGTGCGAAGGGTTTACGTAGCAGCTAATACACACCCAGAAGCCAAGAGCCCCTTGCCTCTGGTCCGTTCTGGTTTCCTGCCTCCTTCTCAAGCCCCTTGGCCCTGTTCCTTCCCCTACACACATTTTGATTTTCTGTTGGTTATCTGAGGGCTTATTTTCAAGTGCAGACAGTTTTAATGGGCAGGCATAATAGATGTGAAAATGCAGTTAATAAAACATGTCAGCTAACGGAAGAGAGATTTTCTGCTTTCAGTAGCAAATGAGACTTCTTAGATGTGTTCCAACATAATTATGTTTATTAAGGTTTCGGTTCTATTTTCAGATTTGGTGATTGATTTCTGATGTGCCCTAAAGCCATCCCAATTTATTCTTGCAAATAAGCAATTGCAAGGTTTATTCATATATACAATTTATAAAAGCCTTATTTGAGAGCTATTTATTCTTTCTTTGGTTTTAAGTCCTACTTTGAAGAACATTCATTTGCTGGAGTTTCACTCTTCTCTTGGTCTGGTGTGCTTGATCCCCAAAGCTCTTGAGTATATTTACCAGGAATTCTACAGGATCTGCAGACCGAAAGCACCCAGTAAAGCAAGTAATCTAGAAAAACGAGTACTTCAGCTAGTAGTTGATGAGCGGCTAACTATGGAAAAACCAGAACGGTTTTACAGCTCTCAGGTTCAAAAAGATGTAACTTCCATTTTTATGTTAGTAATGACTCTTTAAAGCAAAATGCCCGAGAATGTGATCTTGCTAGTTCATTTGCGCTTGCTGGTTAACGTTCTAGTTATATGATTCTGAATTCAATTATTTGCTTATGATTGGTGAAGATCCATTCCATCTGTCTTTAAAACCAGATATTTTTCTGTAAATGAACACAGAAAGGTAGAACTCTTGATCTCTTGTGAGTATAAAGTAGGAGCAATCAGCTTAATGAGAAGGAAAACACAGACACTTAAAACTGACGTGAGGTGAGTCTCCAGGTTTCTCCAGGTTTTGTGTTTGTGTGTGTGTACAATATTAAAAAAAAAAAAAAAGAAGACTGAACATTAAAGCAAATAATGTTATAGGTGGAGCCGGTCATTACTGTAATGTCCACCATTTCCTGGTGTAGGTCTCTGAATTTGGCTGATTATAAATTTGATAAATGCTAATTATTGTGAATGAAATTATCAATGCTGGATGTCCCTATCAGGTTGATTTTTTTTTTTAATTAGCCAGATTAGTTGTCGCTGGGAGCAAGAAATAGAAAATAAATTATTTTATCTGTTTTCTCTACAAGATTGTAAAACAGCTATGCTTTGGAGCATACATTTCAGGTTTGGGAAGGATCGTTAGGTAGTGACATGCGATGCTTTCATTCCTGCCAAGCTTGGCCAGCGTAAACTAAACTAAAATACACTATTGCTACATGCTCAGTAGGAAGACATTATCTGAAGTTTCTGTGTGCCCTGGTATATCTATACCCTGAGGCAAATCAGGACTTTCCAATGCATTAATAGCCCTGATCTAGGTGATCCATGTTTGGTTTGGGTCTGAGCATTGAAAATGAGTATGAGGAGCTGTTAGCCTGTGCTGTCACTCATGTTGCCTTCACTGGAGGCAGTGGAGGAAGCTGGCTGAGCAGATGGCACCGGAGGCACAGCACCTCTGTTAGTGGAGCAGGAGCCGGGCAAGAGTGCAGAGAAAATAGAGCTGGCTTGCTAAGTGGGATGGCAGCTGGTAAAAGGGAGCAAAGGCTGAGGTAGATTAAAAGCTGGGAGACAGACACTACCACTAAGACTCAGTGGGTTTCTTCCTTTTGGAAGGAAAAGATATGGGGAAACAAGTCCAATGTAAGTTGGGGCTGGGGCAAGAAAGCACCTCAGGTTGGGGTGGAGGGTTGAGAATGGTTTAGTAAAGAGATTGGCTCAAGCTGCCCAAAACCAGTGATAGCAGTACCTGCTAATCAATGGAGTGGGTATGAAAATTAAAAGTTTGAGGCATGGAGAAACAGCTGGTTAGATGAAGACACTGTCAAGAGAGTCATGAGTAAGAAAGTATAGAGGCAAACTAAAGGCAGAAGGGCACAGCTACCTGGGATACTGCCCTCCCTGGCCTAGAGCAAAACCCAAGAATTACTTATCCAGCATCTCTCTGCTGCCAATAAAATCCACTGGCAATGTCCCACTACTCTTTTGTCCACAGTAGATCACAGACAATTCTTTGCTTTTAAAATTTTAAACGTGAGAAGTCAATGGCAGAGTTCTGTGATGGATCTTAAAGTTACCACGCTGCTGTTGCCAAGGGGAAAAGGGAGGGGAGGTGTTGTGCTTACTTCTTGCTCGTTCCTTTTCCTCCAACAGAAGCTGCAGATGAGCCAAACGCACGCAAGCAGGCAACCTTAGAAGATGCTAAAGCTGTAAAAGCCTAGCATTGAAGTTTTAGGAAATTTACCTTTGCTGGAGAGGATTTAATTTGGTTTCCTTTTGCATAGGCATGATGATGCAGTCTTGACATGATCACGTATTGTTTTTCTTCATGACTTGCTGTGCTAAAATCAACATTTCTCTCCTTCCTGGGCTGCTCATTTTGTGATGCTGGACTTCATTCTTTCAGGTTTTTACAGCCCTCCACTAAGGATGGTTTTACAAGATCCAGTTCTAACTTCCTATGCATCTTTCAGCTTTGTAATAAACAAATGACCCAGGGGTGAGGTACAGATGCTGCCAGCCTGGGAACAGGTGCTTTTCCTATGTGGTAATATCAGAGAGGCTGTATAAAAAGAAAAGTGAGTTCTGGAAATTCCAGACTAAATGATCCCTGGGAAGCCGTGAGATCTTTCTTGCTTGCCCCAAGCTAGAATCAACTATACTTATGTTATTCCCATGAAATAATTAGCTGTCCTGTTCTTAAACACATCATGTGATTGACTTTTTCAAGTAGTCTGTTCAAGTGTAGTGCTTTACCAGCTTCACTTTCAGCAAGTTCTCCTTAAAGTCTAGCAACAGATGTGTCTTGCTACAGCCTAAGCTTATAATCTCTTCTCATGTCCTCTTTGGAAAATGGGAAGATGCTGTTCTCCTTGTAGCAGCTCTGTGAAAAAGCACATAAAGATGACTTGTGCTGTCCCACCCATACAGAGTCATAGAATTACAGAAGCACATTGTAAAGCATAGGAGAAGAGGGACAAAATAAAGTTGCACAATGTTCGACACTTAACTTTGGGGTGTTGTCTTTTAAAACTCTTTTTTTTCCCAGTGGGGCTGTGAAGGTGTAGTGAATGGCAGGTGTTGAAATCTAGATTGTTATTACTAATAACCGCATGGCTGGGTTCAGATTTCCTCATGATCTGTGATTCACTGGTCATAAGCAGCAAAGTGTGAAGCCACTCAGCTGTAACAGTGGCCACATCTATCCTGTCTGACACGAGCAGGGCGGCATAATTGTGCAAGCTATGACAGCCAGAGACAAGGAGCATCTTCTGCACATGGAGCCGGGAGCTGTTCCTGCCACCACTTCCACAGCACTACAGCCAATGGACCACTGTCTTCTTTCCAGCTCTCCGCGTTACTGAGCTGCAGCTTTTGATCATTTTTCTTTCCTGGGGTTTCTGCTCCTTTAGAGGTTTCCACCATCCCAGTAGAAAAGGAGTCCAGCTCTGCTGAGTTAACTGACCATAAGAGTTTGCTGTCCTCATTTTGGAAGCATCATGCGTACTGTGGCACGTGGGCTGGGATCTGCATACTTTAGAGCAGGAATGGCCTCAGCTAGCAATAAGTGAACCAAGTTACAGAGCCCTTGCTTTAGAGAGGTACGTGCATCTGAAAGCCTTCTGAATGTTGATTATAGTAAAAAAGACAAATATCTTGTGATAGATATAAAAAATAAATAAAATAAACTTTGCTAAGTCCTTTGAGTAAAGCCAGATTTATGGAGTCAGTGTCTTTACCTTTGAAGCAAGTGGCAAAACATCAGTGTAGTTTTAGGGGTCACGATAGGTCAGGGTGGGCATAATTCTGACCTTGCATGGGTTGCAAATCAGAAGCAACTCCAGTCATTATTTTTTCCAGCAAAAGAAAAAGGAGACCGGTCCCCTAAAGTATTTAAAGATCTTCATCATTTGTATGTAAATGATTTCTCTCTCCACACCCCCCCACCCCCCCACCCCCTTCTTTGCAGTTATTTGCCAAGGTACTGGTAGAAGACCCTGTGCTGGTGCAAGAGATTGCCTTGCCACTATTAGAGGTGGGAGCAGATGAAGAAAAAAACACAGGCAGAGAAAACCAGCTCTTCATCCTGGATTCCATCGCCACACTCCTGGAGCTTGCCACGCTCTGCCACCGGCTGACAGAGGTGGTGACAGAGAGTGCAGTTAGCCAGGTTAGTGGGTCAGTAGTGCTGTTTTAGCTATGGTGAACTCAGAGAGGTGTGGTTTTAAATAAACCACCTACTACAGCTGGAGAAAAACACAGTGTGAGGGAGAGTGCCTGCATTTGTGTTGTGGGAGATACATTTGCTTGTTGTGTGGATATGGAGCCTACTTGGTGTTTGCAGGTGTTCATTAGTTTCAGAAGTTGAGGCCACGCTGCTCCTCAAAGCTTAACAGGAGAGGCCCTTTCCCAGTGAAAATACTGAAATTTTGTCAAAAGGAGGAGGAGCAGGAGGAACTCACTGTTGAAATGAACACAAAGATGCCACCTTCTATGGAGTTTTATATAGGCGATTATTTTAACTACCTTCTTGTGAAGAGTGGTGCAATGTAAGAAAAGGAACACAAGAAGGACAAGCTTTGTTCACCACCAGGAGGTAGGAAAGCATAAAAATTACTCTGGCTATGTTGATGCTTACAATGATAATGAAACAATCTACACAAGAGGAGTCAGTGTCATGCATTTATGGAATTATTAGTTGGAGGAGATGACAATTTGTACAGGAATACAAAGAAGATAAGGACTGAGTTAATGGGGAGACTCCAAAGGGTAGTAGTGTTGAATTACTGGCTTGGAGGCAGGTTATTGGTGAAATTTCTATTGTTCCGCTCCATATTACTTGACATTTTTATTAATGATCTCAGTAGACAATATAAGAGGGTGTTATTAAATTCAGGACATTGTAGTGCTGGCAGATAAAACTGATACGGAAAACAAATGGAATATCTTACAGGAAGAACTCACAGTTCTAAGGACTGGAGCAGTTGAAAGGAGATAAGCATCAACAACTCAAATGCATAATATACAGGAAATTCTATGCATAATAATAGGAAATTCTCCTGTGAACTTTGAGCTTATTAGTTGGAAGCAACAGAGAAGGAGAAAGAACTGGGTGTATAGCTGGCCATGGGATGATTGTAAGCTGCCAACATACCGCAACCATTGTGGGGGCAAAGCCATTGTATCTTACCGTGAATCAGGCAATGAGTTTTGCAATCAGTCGAGAGAGCCAGAATTGATGCTGTGTACGTGATTCTGGTGATGTCTCACCTGAATTATTAAGTATAATTTGAAGATTTCTGTTCAGGCAAGATAAATTCAGATTGGAATGGTAGCAAAAATGATCTAATAGCATGCTGAGGGGAAATAGAGAATGCATTTTACAAAAGTAAATGAAATATCTTGGCTTGTTTATCCTAGCGAAATGAAGGCTGAAAGAAGATAAGATTCTTCTCTAAATACACCAAGAAGATAAGCACTGGGAATGGAGAAGAGCTATTTAAGCTAAAGGCCAACTTTGGCAGCAGAACAAATGGATCTAATCACTATAATACATTTAAACTGGAAATTAAAAGGGGATTTCTAAGAATCAGACAACAAAGCTCTGGAAGAGAAAGAGCAAAGGGTAGAAAACCAACAGTTTTAAAATGGGGCTTGATTTATTTATGAAAAGGATTTGTGAGATGTGATTGCTTGCAGTAAGAAAGTTGAGTGTGTAGGACAGATGACATTCCAGTCATGGTTTTTCTTTGTCTTAACCCTTTCTCTAGCTTTCTTCTTGAAAATTTAGAGTCTGTATCAAAAAGTCATCAGCATTTATATTCAGCAGCTGAAAACCTAAACATCTTTGAGACATGTGAGCCACGACCATTCAACATAGTTTGGTGGAAAACTTAATTTTCTGTTACAACTCTTTTCCATTAAAATAAGAACTTCTTGAACTATCATTTGATATCTGGAGCTTTCTTGGGCAAACTAACAAACAGCTTAATTTACTTCAACCCGAGCAATCCCATGAAGTAAGAAGGTCTCCTTTCTTGGCAGTTTGTGTTTCTTGTTTGGATACTTGGCTTTCTAATAAAATACAGATTCTAGTTAAACTTCTTCCACTGGTTGAGTCATCTCTGTGTTCCTTCACTCATACACATACATACACACACTTGTATTTTCTGGTAATTAATAAGGTTATGCTTTTTTGCTTAGCTGAAAAATCAATATCCAATCACGTTCTTTTCATTTAACCTGGAGGAACTTCAGATCTTGAAAGCCGTGTTTCCATGTCAGATTTCATTAATATTCACCAACTAATTTAAAAGTTATCCAGAGGAGACAGATGAGCAGACTGGATCATCGCATGGCTGCATTTCTTTCAGGAACAAGGCTAAGAGGACATACTCATCTGAGGTGACATACTTAGAAATCCCTGAAAAAATAGCCGTAAGTTGTCATTTTCCAGGATGGGAACTCAGTGGAAAGTTATGACAAAAAGTAAGATGCATATGTAAGGCCATTAAGCATAACATCATCTTCATTTAATCGTAGATGGTTCAGTCTAAATACCAGTATAAACCTATATAGTTTATTTAGTGTGACGTTTTTAGGTGCTATTTTTACATCTTCTTTTCATGTGGTGATGTTCACAGTTCATTATAATATGAACAGTTAGAGACTCGGATTCAGACTGAAAAATCAGAAAATTTAGTAATCTTTTTTCCTGCTAATCAGAGTAAAATGAAGAGAGTGCACCTACGTTTGTGGATTCCTCTACCTCATACCATAGCTTCTATCAGACTTTTGGGGTGGACCTGCCAGAATTACTCCCATTACTTGTCTGTGTCTCCATTCCTGGAGTGGAAGGTCATTCACATCTAAAAGTACACATTTACGTTGTTTGCCCCGTTCCTTACAGCCCCTGCTGTTTCTCTTTGTTCCTCAGTGTTCTTTAGTCCTCAGTTCCTCAGTATACGTCTTCTACTGTCTGTTGAGAAGGGACAGCCTTTGGTAGACTAGACAGTTCAGCTTTAGTCTGAATTTTGTTTCTTTCTGTTTTTGTTTGACACAATCACTTTTGTAATACCCGTTCTCTATTTTCCCCCTTTACACAGTACTAATAAGCTGATTTTTCTGCTGATGTCTGTTCTGTACAGGCTATTCATATGTCTATACTGGTCAACTAAGAGAGCAACTTTTACAGTAATTACACAGAGCTCTTTTTTTTAAGCCCTTGGATTTGATTTTTGCTGTGCTCCGTATGATTAGTGATTGATGCTCATGGTATGTTTCCTATATTGTTTTGTCTCCTCCCCTTTTCTTTCCCTTACTTTGCAGGGAATGCTACCTGATTTTAAAGGAGTAAGAGCTACGTCTTCTAGGTCCTGTGTCTTTATCACATTCTCACAACCTAGCTTCTCTGTGAGTTGATTTCTTGACTGAGAAAACACCTGCCTTAGATGTTAGGAGGAAGCAAGAGAGTATCTTATTCCTTTGTGGTCTGTATCAAAAAGTCAGTTTCTTTCTTTTTAACATCTTACACTGTACGAGAAGATCCATCACAGGCCAGATCAGTGTTTCTGTGGTCTTGCGTCTGAAGGAGTGTGGTGGTGGATCCATAGGGAGGGATTACAAAAAGCAGGACAGTGCCCAACTTCTGACACTTAGTGCTTTAGAGATTTCCTGGGCTAGTGGGTGCATCTAGACCACGTGTTTACTGATGGGCCACTCTCATAATTTATTACATAAGAAAGGTTGTATTGAGGTTGTGTCATACTGGAGGCTTCTGGAATAAATGTTTCTTAAGCTATGAAGTCACTGTTTTAATAGTGATAATGTACACAAGCTCTGCTTGTCTATTGAAGCTTCCTCTCTGGCAGACAGTCCTCTTTGCAATTTCTAGTCTAAAATAGTATTCTTCATCTCTCTGTCAAATGCAGTCCTTTCTAAATAGGAACATTTAGCATATTTCCCTTGATTTTCCATCATGACATTGTAGACTTGCAGCTCATTGTCCTTTGTTTGTAAGTGCTGTCTGTGTCAATAGAATGGGCGATGCAAAGCAGCCATCAGCTGTCTGGGTACAACACTTGATTGCTTCATATCCATCGTACTATTTCAGATGCCAATAAATGTTTTAAGTTGAATGCAGATGTCTCATTGAAATCAACCTGATGGATGTAGGTTTCTAGATGTGCATTGCTTACAGCGGGAAGACGGTTAGTTTTCAAATGCATCCATGTGGTTTTATTTCTAGGTTTTATAAGGCTTTTGCAATGGAAGCAGGTTTTGGGGAGTTGCATTTGTATCTGAGGCCTGTGCACTTCGAATCTGCATGTCACAGGGAGAAAGCAGACCACCTCCCACCAATATTTATTACATCTCTCCTGGAAGATGACAGCTGTGTTGACAGGTAGACTGAACTTTTTTTGTGTTTCACAGGGCATAATCTCTTTAGCTTGGATGGGATCAAGCCTTTAGTCTTCTTAGGCTCATGTATAAGCCACGAAAACTTCGGTGTGTAAAATACATAAAATTATTCAGGCAGAATATGTAAAATGCTGCCTGATTTGTTTCCTTTTTGTATAGAGTCTGGGATTGAATAACACCGATTTAAAGCTGTTGAGCAGTGAAAGCGAAGAGACTCTGAATTTGTGTGGAACACTTGCGATTTTGGAACTAAAGTGGATTTTCTTTCGAAGTGAGGGATGCCTAATGGGGCTGGCCTGAAAGTGATTGCCCCAAACCCCATAGGTAGCAAAACGGGACCTCAAAAACTGTTGTGAATAAAGTCCTTATTCTGGGCACAAAGCAAACTTGTTCTCCCAGACTTATACTGCTTTGTGAAGTGGAATGTTTGATCTTTGTTTTTCAACTCAGTGATTACTAGACCCAATCTCTGCACAAGGAAAAGGTTATTTATTATCTTCCCTTTTCTCCTGGGGAAAGTGACTGGAACAAGTAGAGTTTACTTTGATTTTCTCTTTAAAGAGTTGGTAAATACGTGTGCTTATACACATACATAAATACACTCATTTGTGTGTGTGTGTTTGTGTGTCTTCTAGGGCAAGGTTGATAAGGAAGAAAGGAAATAACTTGTGAATTCTCTTACAAGATTCAGGGAGGGCATCTTGTCAGTCATTCCTTATGGCTAACAGGGGCAGTAGGGCTCTCTTCTGACCTGTAGGTATATCACCTGCGGTCCTGTGCTGCTCTTTGCATCCTATTCAGTTGCATATGCTCTGGCCTGCTGTGAAAATTGGGCTGTTCCAAGTGAGCTTAGCAACTGCAAGCGACCTGGAATGAAATGAACTGGCACAGTAATGGACATCAGAGCCCAGAAGACAGTACAGCAGCACAACCCCCCCACACTTTAGGAACTAATACTTGAAACAAGGCATGGTTAAACTGAACAAGCAGAATTTTCACTGGTTTAGACCCAGCTCGTCTAGGAGGAGCTAACGAGTCATTGTAAAGTCAACCACAAAACATCACAAGAATATTTTCTTTTTCTTACAAAACTACTTCTGAAAACTAGAGCAATGTCCTAATATCACTAAATTAGGGACTACAGTGACCAATTCTATTATGTGTTCTAAAATTAAAGGAGGAAAGAAATTAAAAATATTTCTGAATTTATCACTATTTTCCTTTCATTCTCAGTTTGGCTTCTTTCTGTGTAATACTCCATGTTTACAGATAATTTTGCTTTTATTGCAGATATATACCATCTAACTTACCGTTAAGCATTCAAGAAATCAACAGTCATATTGGAAATTTTAGTTTCCGTACAAGAGATGGTATTATGCAGGTGAATGATTTAATTTGCAGAATAAGAAAAAAAAATGTGTATTACATTATTAATTACTTGCTAGAGAATGTAAGGGCCTCAGTTATGTGCTTACTAGGCACTATGAACTACTGTTTGTCTTTCTCTGAGTTCAGTTATATTTAATTATAAAATTAGCTGTCTGCTGTTTTATAATTAACTGCATAACATTGCCCTGAAAATTTGATCGTTAATGTGGCCTAATGCAGCAATCCTTACTGGGATGAAACTCTTTAAGTCAGCAGAGTTTTGTCAGAGGCACTTCGTTAAATAAAGCAGGATGCCTGTGTGTGGCTGCACACACACAGAGTAACAACATTTGATGTAGAGACCCCTGTAATGAAAGAAAAAGACCTTAGTCTTCAATGCTATTTTGCATACTTAGTCCTTTCCTCTTTGTGCAGAATCACAGAATCACAGAATGGTAGAGGTTGGAAGGGCCCTCTGGAGACCACCCAGTCCAGCCCCCTGCTAAAGCAGGTGCCCCCAGAGCAGGGTGCACAGGAACGCGTCCAGGCGGGTTTTGAACATCTCCAGAGAAGGAGACTCCACAGCCTCTCTGGGCACCCTGTGCCAGGGCTCTGGCACCCTCACAGTAAAGAAGTTCTTCCTCATGTTCAGGTGGTGCATGGGGTTGTTCCTCCCCAGGTGCAGGGCCCTACACTTGCCCTTGTCGAACTCCATCAGGTTCCTCTACACCCAACTCTCCAGCCTGTCCAGGTCACGCTGAATGGCAGCACAGCCTTCC
>VZSC01015902.1:517415-536851 GCA_013398225.1 Steatornis caripensis | reverse complement strand
CATGCAGGCCTCCTGGCATTTTTGCCTGACTTCTTTGTTGGGACGCATCTCCTGCTCACTCCTCTTCCTCCTTGTGCTGTAGAGGGGCTTGAATGTCACAGTCTGGGTACGGTTTGAAAACNGTCCTTGCTTCCACCCTTTGTAGGCTTCCTTTTTGCATTTGAGTTTATCCAGAGCTCCTTGTTCATCCATGCAGGCCTCCTGGCATTTTTGCCTGACTTCTTTGTTGGGACGCATCTCCTGCTCACTCCTCTTCCTCCTTGTGCTGTAGAGGGGCTTGAATGTCACAGTCTGGGTACGGTTTGAAAACTCTAGCCTAAAAATGTCAAATCTGTTGCGTAGACTTTCAAGGGTGGGAGGGTTTTAGTGATTCATGCAGTTGTTACTTTATAAAACATCATCTGACTATTGGAAAACAAAATTCTCTTTCCTAAGGTGTAAGCAAATTTTGTTTGCTGCTGTTTTGCTTACTTACTTATAGGTGAACAAAGTATTAAGAAATCACTTAATAAGGCCCCACTGGATGTTTGCAATGGATAACATAATTCGCCGTGCAGTCCAAGCAGCAGTCACTATTCTTATTCCAGGTAAATCAAAGCAGCTGAAAATAATCTTAAAAAAAAAAAGGCTGTTTGCATATCAAAGAGTTACAGCAAATGGAACAGTTCAGATGTTTCATCTGTCAGCGTGCCGTTAACTGCATCCCATGTGCCACTACCTCAAAGGCACAGGGACAGAATGTTGTACGTAAGTAAGTGTTGATGTGGAGGATTAATGCTGTTACTTGCAGTACCAAAGCAAGTAATGAGGAGATAACCGGTGGTTCTGCACCACCAGTGTGGTCCGGCCATGGAAAAAAATAGGCAAATTAAACTCAGTCTAAGCTGGAGCTTTTCTAGTAAGAACGAAAATAACTCTGTGCAACATTTTAATGACATCCATTTGCGAGTAGTTTTGTAACTCTCCGAAGTGCTGAGCACCCCTTCCAGTATGAGAATGTTCTGAGAGCACTTACTGATGGTGTGCCCTTTCAGTCCAAAGTTGCTTTGGCTTTCAAGCCAAATCAGCCAAATTTTTTTAGGACTTCATTTGTAGGAGAAGAATGCTAGCTATTTGGTGGGAAGGGTGGCCACCTTTCTAACTGGCATTAAAAATGCTCACTGAAAAAGAGGAAGGCTTTGTAAACTCTTTCGTCCAGGTCATTAAGGAAAACAACTTTTTTTTTTTAACACAAGCTTTCAAGGGTTTCTCATTAATACACTGTATTAACTATCTTATTATTAATTTCATCACAAAGGTATTTGTCACCTCTACAGCTGTAATCTACAGCTGCCTCCCTCTACTGGCACAGTACAGCTGAGCTATTACAGTGCCACTCGTTTTAGAAGTGATGCCAGAGAATCCGTGTTCCAGCTCGCATAAGGCTTTGCTATCCCCTGCTCAGTATTGTAAGAAAGCACATTGTGCAAACAGCCCACTTCACTTACTTCCTCAGCTGAAGCTCCCCCACCCACAGTAATAAAGAACAACATTGTAATACCTCTGCAGACAGACTTGTCCAAAAACTCTTATTCTTACGCTGTTTCATTTTATCAGAGCTTCGAGCTCACTTTGAGCCAGCACCAGAAACAGAAGGTGGGGACAAGGACGGTGATGAAGCGGAAGACAGTTACCGCCCCACTAAACAAAATGGGACTGAGGATCCCGCCATCACATCAGGAGTCAGCACCCTTAGTTCTGCGCTGTCACATGAAGCTCAGCAGCAGCTCAGCCTGGAGTTGGGCAGACTTAAACAAGAGACCTTAAGGTAACCCTCCTACAAAAACCATTGATTTATTCTCAGGCAGTCTTCGAAAAACTCTCAGATGTTGCTTTCTCCAGTGACACGTACATACATAACGTAAATACCGCTCACCTGGTATCACGGCCTGGTGATAAAGCAGACCTTCCAGGAACACAAATGGGTTCAGAATACACTCGCAGCACTGGTATGACATCTCAACAGCCTTCAGTACAACTTCTGTTTCTGTGTAATTAATTTTTTAATTGTAGAATGTCATGTTGGCTTTCTACTGTTAAGTAAGTAATTAGGCTTGTGCAACTGTGCCAGTTTGCATCCTACTTCCTTGGCTCCTTGGATGGCACCTGACCCAGTGGCAGTGCCCTCAAAGCTGTTCCTGCAAGGAAAGGCCAGAGCAGCTTCCCAGTAATTAGCAGAGCTCAGCAGAGCCCCTGTCCTGTTTCTCATGGGCTACATATGCAGACTCCTGCCAGTGTGTTAACAGCTGAGAGTCCCATTCTTCATGGACGTGACAGAAATCTGTGATCAGAAAGTCCCTGGTAAAACATCAGTGTTACAGTGTTCAGCAGTAAATTACAGCAGCAACTCTGCCCAGGGAGGCTGCAAAACAATAGGAACAGAATTTACAAGCTATTTACTAAATTCTGCAAAGATGAAAGCCTTCAAGTGCAACCATTAAGCTGAGTCTCAGACAACCAAAATGAAATCTGTAAGTCATAAAATACATCACTTCAGACAGTATCTCTCAAGTGTCTCTGTGCTTTGGTAGTCACTAAAAATGCTATTTTTCTTCAGCTAGACTTATTCTCCGTATGGTTGTGTTTGATCTCTCATATGCCAACAGGCTTTTGGAAAACCTTGTTCAGAAGGAAAAAGAGTATCAGACCCTCTTACGACAATCTTTGGAGCAGAAAACTCAGGAATTACACTTGCTTCGATTAAAACTTAAACCCGAAGGTATGAAGCGATCCTGCATACTTTGACAGTTGCACACAAATATATTGGAGGATCGTGTGTTTGTTTAAAGGATAAAAGACTGTCTACTTTAAGCTTCAGTAGTCTGAAAACCACCACTTCTGCCTTGGTTTTGAGGTGTATTAACCTACAACTTTTGTTTTCTGTTAAAGACTCCCCATGGTCTGCAGCAACTTTCAGAGAGAATGCAGACCCTGAGCTCATGAACTGGCTGAAACAACAAGGAGCAGACTTGGATGACATTAGGAGGGTAAAAGAAAAAATAAATAACTCACCTTTTAAAAAAAGGTCTTGTAGTCATAATTAGCAGTTTGGTTTCAAAGAAGGAATATTAATAATTTAGGAATAAATTTGCCTTTTAGTTTGCTGAAGAAGATTATACACTAAGTGCTGTCCTTAATGATATCACTAAAGATGATTTGCGGTATCTTCAACTGAGGTAAGAAAGTACTTCTTTAGTTTGTTGTTAAGAGCTTAAGTAAAGTAGTTTGTAAAAAAGTTTCTTACAAATTAGGCTATTCAAGAAGGTCAGTGATAGTTCAGTGGCAACTGCTGTGAATTTCAGCTCTGGTTTTCTGTTAAAGTTTTTCACCTCTTAACTGACGCAGCAGGGTGCTTCAAGCCATCTGAGTTTTGGCATTTGTTGAGGTTGGGAGCTATTTCTACACCCTTCAGGGTGATGTAATCATACAGAAAACAGGCACAAAGAACTTCCTTTTCCTACTCCTTGATTCAAGTCCTTTCACCATCATTCTGTTAACCCCTGGCTGCCCCAGAAGCTGTTATAGCCATAACCTTAAAGAAGTGTAGTGTTTTCTATGTACTGGCATAGCCTTGGGATTTCCAGATTTTACTTCTTGCTCTCTTTCAAGTAACATGGGTGAGGGAGTTTTCCCCGAACTGTTCTCCATTCTTTTTCATACAGGGGTGGTCTTCTCTGCAGAATTTGGAATGCAATATTAAACCACCGACAAGCATCCGGTAAGCCCTCAGTGCAGAAGGTTAATGCTTTGGGAAGAGACCATGTAATGGGAATAAACAAATGAAAGATACATTCCTAACACTTAAATTACTAAACGTCTATATGGATGTATAGTGGCCTTGCAGGTTTTGCACAATTATGTAGCTTGTTTGACCGTCAGTGTAATACGCAGTGAATAGTAACAGCTTTTAAGTCAATGTCAATGCCCTTTATTTATGACAGAGTAATGCAGAAGTGAAATGCCTGTCCATGCAATATAAAGCATGAGCTGAGAAAAAAAGCCCCTTTCTGCCAAACAGATACCAGACACTTGAATTGGCTTTTTAGCATTGAGAAAACTGTGAACTTAAAATGTGTTCCAGTTCGTGTAAATGCATTTATTCTTGCGAATAAGTTATGCCAACAAAAAGGCCTTTAGCTGACAGACTTGTACCTTATCCACTGGTTTGGGCCACGCACTTCAAAGGCGGGCTCATTGAAGTAGATGTGGTTACCCAGTTCTTCCAATGGTGGCTCTGGGTCAGTTGTAGCAAACTGAGCAGCTTCCTCAATCTCCTTTCTTACTGCGACATCAATTTCCTAAACCAAAAATGGATGCTTATTAGAAGACAGCTCAGAAAAAACAGGATAATTTTGAATTTAAACAAAATGATTAATTACCAGTCAGAATTAGTGTTAACACTGTCTATATAAAAACCTATGTAAACTTCCTTCCTACTAAACGGCAGCATTTGTCGCTTTTGGATAGTAGGGGTAACTTCCTGCCAGAGGAACATGACCCTACTGAGCCTCTCTACATTTTCAATTCTGATTCTGCAAAACATAGAACAGTGTCAAAATTTTTTTTTTTTTTTTAAACAGAGCTGATGAAAGCATTTACAACATTTGCTTACACAGTTCCTGGCACCTTCAGTAGGATTTTTCACTACTGCTAACTTCCCTTTCAGCGACTCACCCCCTTCCTAGGTAGTCAAGAAAGCCTGGGTAATTTTAATTTCTACATTTAAGTATGTGACAAGAGCTGTACTTGAAACACTCACACCCCCCCCACACAGCCACACAACGCTGAGTTACACTCAGCACCGAAAAGCAAAACGCCTTTCCAGCAGAGTGCAACTTGATTAGTTGGTCTGCAACAAAACTTCACCTTCACCAATAAAAGTGATGTTAAAAGAAACTTTAAAGAACTTCAAGGAACAAGTGATGAGTGCACCCAAGATGTGTTTTTTTCAGAGATCATTAGTGTGTGAACGCTCAAGAACTTGCTTAAATACAAACTAAAAGCCATACCTTTAATTCTTCAATGCTAGCAAGGTTATTGTTGACCATTCTGTCCTTCAGCAAAGTAATGGGATCACTTTTGCTTCTCACTTCTTGAATCTCTTCTCTAGTACGATAGCTAGGAGCAAGACAAGCAAAGACATGAACACCTCCAGCAGCATCCTTGAATAGAGGTGAGGTTCTGGACACAGCTCGCTTCTTTTAGAAAAAGGTGTGACCAAAGAATTGTCAGGAATGTAATCAAAGTACAGTGCCATTAATCACTCAGTGGGTGGCACAGCTACATCTAGAACCCTTCTTTGATCTCTTAAGTGGCAACCAAGCTGAAGTAGCTCCAGACTCAAGTATAACATAGGCAGGGACAGGGGAGTAATCCCAGCCTGAGACAGTTACTACGAGGGGACGTATTTCCTCCTTCCCATCTCCCCCATGGGAGGGCTCGATGACTTACTGCATGCTTCCAGTTCAGTACAAGTTTTGAATGAAGCGTTGGGCTACACCTCTACTTCATGTAAATCAATTTAGATTTGCCAGCTGGCGCAATGCCTGAGCCTTTCTGGCACCTGTGTATTTGTATTTTTAAGAAGTGTTCCACTTGACTGGACAGTCCGAACTGTTCCTATAATTTTAGCTTACAGGAGCACGCTGCTTTTTGGTCAAAGCTTAATTAGAACACACCATAAAGTCACACTGAAAGCAGAATCCATTAACAGAAAGTACAGAAGTTTAACTGACATTGTGCTTGTTCTAAAACTAAAATTAATACTGCAAGTAAAACAAGTATGGTACATGGCGATGAGATGAGTGATCAGACTGCTCATAGCAATTTTACCATAGCCTTTATACGCACTTCACAATGAATTTAAACATTGACTCCAAGAGTTTAAGGATTTTGACCAGCAATACTTTTTTGTTTTCAGTGAATGCCCAGAAAGACTGTGACAGTACCTTATTCCAGGGTCACTCATACTGTGGCCGTGATAACGGTATGTCTGTAACTCCATCAGAATAGGACCCTTAAAAAGAGAAAATAGAGTGTTACCACCTTGAGAGACCAATTTGTTGTTAGAGCAGCAAGGATTTGCTATATAGGTGAATTGCACCAGTGATAAACTATTTTAATTCAATGTTTTTTCTCAGTTTAATTTACATACCTATCACAACTATTAAAAATGAAACTCAACTCTTCAAATGAAAGCCTGTGTTGATACTGTAAGCATTTATTCTCATGTTCTTATTGAGCAGCATTATACAATTTCTTCCCTTCCACTGTCATTCCACCGTTACTCAGACTATTTCAAATTGCCTGTTGTTTCACTGTACGCTTGTTAACTCAGAGAACCTTGTTCTTCTATATGAAACAACTTCTGTTGTATGTACGTTATTTCACCAAATATTAAAAAAAAAAATCTTCAAAACCAGTGTATCATACTTGGGTGACAGACACTAAAGCTGACTCACAAAACTTTTGCTTTGCTTTCCCTTTGTTGTAAATATAGAACGATCACTACTTTCCTTGATGCTTCCCCCAATTAATGTCTTCACAAAGAACACAACTGCCTGACAGTCAGAATACCTTTCACAACAGAATTTATCTGGGGTAGAAATGAGGAAAAAGATGAGTATCCATATATATATATATATATAAAACACGTATTTTTGAATGCTTGGTTAATACCAATTGCATGTTAATAAATTCTAAAAAATTAAACAACCACTCAATTGCTTACAGGTTCAATACTGTGGAGAAAGAAGGAAATAAAGGTCAAATAAAGTTTCAGTATTAACTGGAGAAAAGAGGCTAGATGAGGAACTTTTTATGCAGGAATAATCTTGCTAAGAATTTCACCTGTGGAAAAGGAATGACGATTACAGACTTACTTTTCCAGCTCTACAGTACTCAGTTGCAAACTTTGCTGCTTCTCGAACACAGAGAACGTCCATGCCATCCACCTGATGATAAACAGAAACTACAAGTTGAGGCAAAAATTGCCAAACCCAAACTTCCAATTTCAGTACTTTCACAAGTGCAATAGGAATTCAGTTTCAAGTTTTCCTATACTTAAAAAAAATTTATAAATATACATATAAATAAGAAACTCCACACACATATGTATGTATTGTGCAGGTGTGGGCACGCACTGCCCCCTCAAATAAAAGCTGGGGTTGTCCTCACCCTGAGCCCTGGAATGAAGTCTCCTCTTTTGTAGTAGTCAGTACTGGCTGCAGCTCTTTCAACCGAAGTTCCCATTCCATACCGATTGTTCTCACAGATAAAAATACAAGGCAACTTCCATAAGGCAGCCATATTGTACGTTTCAAATATCTGGCCCTGAAAGAAAAAGAGCAAGTTACATCTAGACAGGGAGCTCAGCCTTCAAGCATTAGGCTCTACTGAAAATCATTCAGTTGCAGAGGTCTAGCTAGGAGAAATTTTAACACTGAAAGTGATCTGAAACCAGCTGCTTGCTGCAGCTCAGCAGGAACAAAAGAGAAGCTACACTGTAAAAGGTAACTTTCATCTCAACTAATAGTTTATAGACCTTAATTTTTAAACCTATTTCGGTGTCTGTGTTAGGGTACAACAAAATCTTCAATGGAAGTATTTCAGCTACCGTCATAAAAACTTCACGATTGATTAATCCGTCAGGATGCTGCTTCAGCAAAGGGAAAGAAAAGTTGAACCACAGTGACTACATCAGCCTTGGTACTCTAAGACAAGGAAAACCAGTAACTGAGATCTCCACCTGTGTTTTGGAAGTAGTAAATTATAGTAACAGTATACTCTTGTGATGGATGCACTCAACCCCCCCTTAACCAAACCAGCAGCAGTTTGGTACAGGCTCCGCAGGAGGGAAAGGCCTGAGCCACAGCCGGGCCAAGAACTCCTCTAGGAAACCCGCAAAGGAGCAGAGCAACACAGTGAACACCGATGAGGTGCGGGTACAAGGAGTCTCGTGCACACCTCTCCCAGTGTATGCAGTTTAACTATGAGCCAGCCACTTTATCCCATAAATATGACAGCCTAAGGGAGCTGCCTTTGAGCTCTCCCTGCATGGCAGCGTGGCTGCATGGCGACGATCCCCCCTTGAGCTGGGACGCCTCTCAAGGTTGCTTCTCGAAGCAATGAGATCTTTTACCAAGGACAGATTGCTGGGTGAGCCCAATTTGAGTCCTCCCCAGATGGCAACTTGACTGCACACCAGGCAACTCTCCTCTTTAGCAGGGACGCCTCTCAATGTTAAGAAGGTATTAGTTGTTTAGCTCAAATAAGTATGTTTCAAACAGAATTAATCACATAGTTACAATATTGTGTGATTTAGTATGCTGTTTGCTTAGCTTTACCTACTTAGCATGATTAGCTAGATTTGCTGAAGCCATAGACCACAAGCTCTAAATTTCCACCTAGTTTTACTGAATGTATACCTACTTAAGTAAGTCAAAACAGGGCCTCCAGAGCCAGCGTAAATCAGAAGATACGGAGGCTTCAAGGCTACAGCCATCAACAGCAGCTGCAACTAGACAAGACAATGGCCTGTCTGAAGACAGTGAAGAAATCCAATGAGGAACAAGAAGACCCCAGACCCAAATACTACTGCTGGACTGAACCATCGCACGAGGGGAGAGTGAATAGTCTGTAAGGGTGTCATTGCCCAGGGATTTCTTTGTTCAGGTCTCCCCCCCGCCAGAGACACAAGCTGACCATGCTGCTGTACCACTACATTAAATTATTTATTTTATAAAATCCGATGCCTGAGAGTCTGCTTTGGGAAACCTCAGCCTCAAACTTCAGAGCGAACTACCACCAGACACCCAGACGGAAGGTAAGTGAAATGGGAACGAGCATGATGGAACTTTGAAATCTTAGCTAAGTGATATAGAGAATCGGGTGTGCACATAAAATCCTTTAGCTATAAACACATATAACCCCTTAGACATAAACCATTGACCAAGTCTGAGACTAAGTTTGGATCCAGCCACACCTAGATTCCTCTCTGAGGAGGAGTCTAGAAAACAAGGGGGTCCATTGTCACCTTGTGACTCAGTGGGAGGGTCTCCCTTACCTTTCTGCACCTCCAGTCCCTGTGTAAATCATTCTAACTTGATCCCAACCCAATTCTCCCTCTGTGTTTCCTCCATGTAGTAAGTAATAGAGTGAACCTTGCCATCAAACTCCGTTAAGTAGCACTTTTATCTAAACACTCACCCGCGACGAATTGGCGGGATCAGCAGGATCCTAAATCAGGACTTGTGACAACTCTAAACACCAATTTCTTATCTGGCTTAATGTCTCTGCTGATAACAAAGAGACTGGTCAGAATGTCAACAGTAAGCGGCTCTATGAGATGCTCCATCCTCTCCTCTTGTCTTCAGAGGTGTAAGTTAGTTACACATTTCTCCCTATCCAGCAGCACTGACATCTTCACTGCCATTGTTCAGAACTCTCCTTACAGCACAGAGACTTCAGGGTGTCACCCTTAGGTGAGCTATGCGCAATTGGAAAGAGGATAACAAGAGTAACTGGAAACTCCTCCTCCCACGTCCTAGGCAGGGTACACATAATTAACCATTGGCCCCACTCACTTCCTGACTATCTGTCTAGAGTGCTCCAGAAGGGAAGGAGCTGAGTTTTCCCCCCACTTCAGCAACAAGGGCAGAGTTCAAAACGGGGGTGGGAAAGGACAGACATTATACAGGTCCAAAACAATAAAAAGATCCAAGCACATGCTCCATTTCTGATACATAAAGAGCACCTAACAATTAACTTCTTAACTGTTCATCTGAATCACTCCTCTGAGGGACTACACAATACTTGAAACACAGTCCTACCCAAAAGCCTAAGACAACACAAGAGGTGCTAGCGTCCAAAGTCGGCAAGATGCTCAGGCACCTACACGAAGTCTGTCTCTGTGAACAGCACTTCGTAACAAAAGCCCTAAGAAAAACTGCAGTGAACTGTAGGACAGGGAGCATACATTGCCTTCTCTCTCCAGGACTGCTTTTTCAGTATCACTGAATGCCTTTAATAAAGCATCCCTGCAGCGGAAAGCACAACACAACAATCTCAGCATAAGTTCCAAGTCAGACGTTGCCTAGGTTGCAGGAACTACACAGGCAGGGTGGAAGGTGCTCTCCCGCCACGCTGTGGCGAGGCAGAGCTCACAGTTTGCAGAAGGAAAATTGACTACCCACAGCCACACACCTCCTCACAGAGACACATAAAGCAAAGCTCGCTTACCTGATTGGCTGCACCATCCCCATATAACGTCAAACAGACTTCGTTTTTGCCAAAGTATTTACAGGCCAGTGCAATCCCAGCTCCAAGAGGAACCTATCAGAGAGTACAGGACAAACCAAAATTTTAAAACATGTTAGGAGGAGCTGGAGGTAGGCAGCTTATGAACTGTAAAGTGACATTTACACTGTTAGAGCTCTGCTCAACAAACAAGTTGTTACCAGCCCACTTCCATTTGTTCCAATCTGTATTACAGCCAAAATATAAACATCAACTATAGTCTCAACTTGATTCATTTTTGCTACAGTCCACAAAACTGAGCAAACCAGAATAAAGATGTAACAGATGTAATGGCCACAGAGCAATGGTATCTTCATACAAGCTCACACCACAAAAACTGAGAGGAAACACTGGCACAGGACATGAGCCAAATTCAACTCGTGCTTTAAAGTAGAAGTCATGTATATACCTGAGCACCAACAATACCATTACCACCATAGAAGTTTTTGGTATACATATGCATTGATCCTCCCTTTCCCTTCATACATCCTCCTTTTCGACCTGAAACATGAATAACAAGTAATTTATTTTTTCCCTGGAGGAAAAATACCATACAAATGGGAACATCTAATTCAATTCCTAAAGGCGGTAACGCTAAGACCATGTTGTTGTCAGAGCTATGTGGAGTTAAGACACAATGACCTCTCCCCAAAGAGTTTACAGTTAAATACATCACAAAACAAATAAGAGGAAAAAGAGAATGATAATGAAAACATAATTCACGAAATGCAGAATGAGATTAAGAAGAAATTTTAAAACCAACCAAGAAGTTTCAGTGTCCTACTATACAAAACACCTTCTGATAAATATGTGGGGTTTTTTTAATAGCCAACATGGTCTATAAATCTCACATATGTAATCTGTAAGAATAAGTATATACAGTCCTTATTATTTTTGGCTTCTGCAAGAAAGATATGAACACTGTTCCAAATTAGTTGCAATAACCTATACTTGTCTTCCCCGTGAGAATAACCAGAAGTAAAAACTACAGATAGGACATTAAAAAAAAAAAAAAAACAAGAAGCAGCCAACAACTCCCCGGCCTGCCCTAGGATAAACATCAAAAAGTCACCTAGCCTAGCTTTATTCAAGCTGTAGTTTGAAGACAAGTGGAAGTTCATGAAGCATTACAACCAACCCTATTTAAATGAGCTGACCTAAGAACACAGAGTTTCTCATCAGCCCACCCCACTTGTTATTCTAGCCACAGAGACTTCTATTTTATTTTTAATAAGCACAGCTTGTTTTGTTGTTTGTTTTTGCCTTAGCCTTGTGTTTATTTTAGAAGTTGAATAATCTCCCTCCACTTTTTGCACAATCCTTTCTTGTATTTTAGCTCAGAAAGCCTGACTGACCAATGTCACTTTTTGCTGCACTCTGTACTTTTCTTCGAACACAAAACCATTTCTCAGCGAATCATCAATTCTCCTGAAAAGTCCTTTTCTATACTTTGTTTCCTGTAGGATCTTATCTGCTAGTCTTATTCTGGGTGGCTCTACAACCTGCTCCTTCAAAGACTTTTCAATTCTGCCATTTCCTGGTCACTGTAACTCGGACTGCCTTTCAGTTCAGCATTTTCAGTCAAGATCTTTGTTTGCAAGAATCAAGCGGTGGCAGCACTCCTCTCTAGAACCTTGCCCCAAGTGCCATTTCTTGGAACAACAGCCTCTCTACTATGGCTGCTCTTTCCCAATTAAAAGAACCCTGCTAAACCCAAGCATAATGCTATAGAAGACAATGTGTGTCATGGAAAGAAAGAAAGAAAAAAACCCCGCATCATGACAGATATTTGTAGCTTCAGGGCCCACAGTAGACTTCAGTCATGACAATCTCCTCATTTACTTTCTCTCTTACCAGTATCCAGTGACACAGTGAGCCAATCATCCACTAGGTTCATATTATTAACGTTTGTGCATATTATTAATACACATTCTTAACACACACATACATTCCTAGTATTACAAAACCATTCCTCTTCTCTACCTCCAAAATGTGCTTTCCTATATTAATGGCTTAAGCATGCAAATTCTCAGATCAAGACTTTATTATACCAATGATTCATAAAGGCCTTCAAACCCCTTGTTCATTTTTCACTTCTGGCATCCGTTCACAGACCTCTAAGAGTTCAGCAGGCTGATCCTCTCTTCTCTTCCCTGTTCCACCTACTAATGGTCTAGACGATCATTTAATATTCTTATTACAGTCAAATTTTCCCAAACCATTCAGTTTATCATTACAGGCAGTGTTTAACAGTCTTCCTAAGACTTCAGCAGCATAATTCTGAAAATCCAAGTCTGTCTCCTAGAAACAGTAATGCCCTCTCCTATTGTGAACAAATGCCTACCACCAGCAAGTTTCATTTAAACAAGCTGCTGCAGCACAACAAACACAGCATCCATGGCATCAAGAAAATTTTTTTTAATTTGTGCTTTATAAGGACTAGCAGTTAAACATTCCTTGTGACTTAGGTTTCATAGTAAAAAATGACTGCATCGTAAAATTATAAAATTGATTTATTCTGCTATGTCACTACACTCTAAACTGCTTCCGAAGCCGCAGTATACTTTGTGCATCAACATAATTTTGTATTTGAATAAAAAATTCTGACACAAGTACAGCAGCATGCAAATCCTCATTTTACTTAGCACAAACCTGTAAGTTCAGCCAGAATTTCTCGAACAGGCACTCCTCGTGCGTAGGTAAAGCCATGAGCTCTGTAAGCTGTTATCACATGGTCTGTAGGCTTTATGGCAACTTCAATCCCTACACAGCAAGCCTCCTGTTACAAAGGAATAAAGAAAAGCACACAATTTTCAGAGTCATCAGTGTGGCAAGGGCTAGCTATGGTCCCATATACTTCAAGTATCAGCAGAAAACAGGAAGAGCACAGATACAGGAGACTGCCTTAAATCCCAAGGTGCAGCAGGCTTGTGTTTGCGGAACCTGGAGCTACAACAGCCTTGGGCTCTAAATTCCAACCTGTCCTGATTTCGACTAACAAAAGCGGACAGGAGGGGAACCAGAAGCTGCAAAGATCTGCTATGTTTTCTACACCCATCTCCCAAATGAAGGGTCTAAAAAAACTGCAATTCAAAAATGGCAGGGGGGAACAGAACGATGGCAAAGTTTCACCAAGTTCATGTTCTCCTGGCTGTTGCTTTTTAGTGGGCACATGATCTGTGAGACACTGGAACAAAAAATACGAATGAAGCTTAAGGAGGATGATGTGGGCCTCCAAATGTGTTGAATTTAATATGCTGCAGTTGCTCATTCCTCACATTCAGCTGATCTTCAGCTGCACATTGTTTTCTCTCTCTTCCTATTGCTGTCCAAAGATCTCAGGGATTCCCTTGTGAGCCAAGACATTGTTTTCAAAGAAATAATGAACTAAATCATGGATCCAGCTACTACTTCAGACATTGTACATAGATGCTCAGTTCTAGATTTACTCTCCACTCTATTCAAAGCCCTACATTAACTAAAGTAAGACAATATAAAACCTCTTGGCAAATAATTTTTTACCTGACCATCATATAAATGGCAGAAGCCACGAATAATCTTCTGCTTGTACAGCTGGTCAGACTTCAGCTCCATGCGCCGTATGGTCTGCATTGTCTTGTAGTAATGAAGGCCCTCCTCTCGAGTCATCACTGCTGTGGTACTAGGGCCTTCTTCCAAGCGATGGAGGTCACATTTCTGCACAGTTGAACAAATAGTCAGTTCTTGAAAGTAATTAATCCTATTTATGAATATCACTTAATTTGTTTACAATGCATCATTTTCAAATTCAGATTTCATATCTTTCAAAAAAGAAAGCCAGCAAAATCTAAATCTGAGGTCAAAATAACTGTAAAGTTTGTGCACTATTTCCAAATTCAGGTAAATAAAAGCTTTACTTTTAATATCCCACTCATGAAATTAAGCCTTGTAGTTCCTACTAGCAGTAGATGAACTAAAGTCCTCATAAAATACCGGAAAAGCACATTTCCATGGTTGTTGCATGCCTAATACTTGGTAACAGCTACAGAGGCTTAGTGAAGAGGCAAGACAGACAGTAAGTTTCCTTTGTGAAAGTTTGTAACATCTAGTCCTAAGACTCCACTTCATCTCTTTTACCACCACTTCTAACAAGCAGTAATAAACCACTGCTGCACCAGCCACCCTGCCAGTCAAACCACCATGTGCACAGTACAGCTTCCTCCCCAAACCATGGGCTCAACAGAGTTGCACAGAGGGCTAATTTTAGGTACCCATACAAAACAAAAATTAAAAAAAAAAAGAAAAGAAATCAGTCAAGTTCAGTGGGACAGACCAAACAAATGACACCGTCAATGCAGATTAAATCTGCTACACAGATTAAAGACAGTTTATATTAAAGCAAAGTCTTTCCAGAGCAAATCCACTGACACCTACATGAATTTGATATAACACATCTGCGTATTACTCTTAAGACAGCTCTGCTTCAGAGTTCACACAACAATAGAAACATAGAAGTCTTGTAATCAACACGGGACCAAATATTAAACCTGGTACCTACTCAGAAAAAACTTTTCATATAAACGTATCTGCCCTCCCTTCTGCCTGTGAAACGATTTTAGTACTTCACAGGCATGGACAAACAGGGAATGGGTAAAAAGAACACTAAATAATTTCTTTCAGAGTTTCTTTTATCAATTCCTGAATGAAAAGCCAGCACAAAAGCTACTGCCAATGGAAGCATCGCTTTTTCCTAAGACCTAGCCACGGTGGAAAGCTGAGAGAACATAACGCCCATTTTTTGAGCAGCACCAAGTCAAGCATTAAAAAAGATGCCATATTTTTTCCTCCAAAATCCATATGGAACTCAATGAGCTGCACATCTGGAATACAGCACCCAGGATTCCATAAACAAAAGGGAGAAGGAAACAAGAGTAGGCAGCAAACACCAGCGATTTGTTTTAAATGAATTAAGGAAACGTTAATACTCTTCCCCTCAGAACAGAAAAGGTTCTTTAGCTCCTTTGTGAATGACTGCATCCTCATACCCGCATTGCAATATCACAGCTGCAAAGAATCACAACTTCACATTCTTAAGAAACAAGTAACATTACTACACACTGCCAAGCACAGTACTTCCAGATGCATTTAGAAATCAGGCCAGATAGTAACGGGTTTGGTTCTAGAAATTCAAAAGGTACTTTTTTAATTGAAAAGATATGGGGGCAAGCCCATCATGCCAAGATCTACAACAAGCACTTAGACAGAATGCCAGTATTAAGCGTTCAGCTTCTTTACCTTAATTTCAAATGTTGCTTCACTTGCAAAGTCTGCATAGTTACGTGATGCTACCACCACTCGAGATGCCTATAAAAAAAGACAAAACCAAAACATGAGCAATATTTAATTATCCACCAAAAGTAGGTGAACTCTCAAATAATTTCTAACAGTACTCCAAAATCAAAGTAATTTGTGAATTAAACTCACCAGTGGCATATCCTTACAATACTAGAGAATTTTCATTTTGTACATATGTGCTAGAAGACCTTTAAAACTCAGTATTTAAAATTAAGATTAGAAAAAGAGAACAGAATTTTAGAATTGTAATACCCTCAATTATCTAAAATAAAAACAATAAGTTTCAGAAGACTCTGAAGAGCACCAAACCCACAAAAATAATTATTTTTCCCTTCACATGCCAGATTGCCTATATAAGTAGAGGCAGCCAATGCAGATTTTGACAGCTGTCTGCACTGACTGGAATTTTGCCTTGATAGAACCAAAAAATTATTTGGAAAAAACAAAAAAACAACCCCAAAACAAAATAAAAACCCCATCACATTTCTGGAATGTGAACTACTTTCATCACTCTTTCTTTCCAAGAAGAAGAGAAGTTGGGGAGCTGCAAAACACTAACAATGAAAAAAGAGATTTAAACAAGTAACAGCACAGCTACTACTTAAACATTATATACAAACATAAAAGGTGACACACCTGAGTATACGTGAAATACAGAACAACAGAAAGGGTGGCATGGTAGGGGAGAGATGAGAAGGATGTTTAAAAATACATTACTGTTCTGTCTCAAAGAAAAAGCACAAGCTATTGACTAACGAACATCTGGTATTTTTAGATAACTTTACACTGCAGCAGCAGATTTGATGCTCATCTGTACCTGCATGTGTTGTGGCCACAGCATAAAGAAAACACTACGTCTTTAGGGATAAAATCGTACTGCTAATTAAGTTACACATAAATTTCAGTAGCTCAGTCAACCATAGCATTTGCGTACACTTAGCTGAAGGTTATTACAAAATTTTGAGAATGTCCAGGTCACTGTCTCCAATAAAGGTCTGATTGATAGGTATAAAGTCAGGAGAAATTTCTCAATCCATCTTGGTTACCTACACTGTTGCATATTTGACTTAGCAATCACGATCCCCCCTCCCCTTGCCTCATTACCTGATTAAATATTTAGAGTTTTAAATTTAAACCAAGTTTCTACACTGTTTACCACAACGCATCAGCATTACCAGTGAAAAAAAAGCTATTTTATTTCTAGAGACTTTGGGATTCACAGAACCACAGAATGGCTGAGGGTAGAAGGGACCTTTGTAGGCCATCTGGTTCAACCCCCTTGCCCTGAGTGTGACATAAAAGCAAAAGTTCTAATATATGGCCAGCACACACGTCAAAAACAAACATTGACAAAACTGATTCAGGCCTTACCTCGCTAACAGCTCCCTAGGTTAGCAGCATTTGGAAGGAAAAATAAAAAGAAAAAAAAAAAGAAAAGAGAAGAGTAAGTAACCGTAACAATTAGGAGGGGGGAAGTCACCAAATTATTAGCCAACTAGAACACTGTAACAGTTTCCTTACAGGTAAGCTCCACGTCATGGAAATCCATCTATGTGCCTTGCAGTATGCTCAAAGCACATACAAAATACTGCTTTATGGATTAAGACTGCTTCTGTTTATTTGGTAATTTATACCTTCACTGTAAATGCATGGGAACAACTCAAGACAAATATTTACATATGTGGTAATCATTAGCATCCAAAAATCTGTATTAAGATACCCAAACCAGATCTAGTTTAGAATGCCAGGAAAACGCAGTATGCCAGGTACAGGCCAAGTACTTGCAGTAAGGGACTAATTTTAGGCACTCGTATTTGTAAATTTTAATGCAGGTATTCCACTTGTAAATCAGATCTATAGTCCCAACACACACAGGACAATCTTCTGGTAAATCTGCTCTCTCGTGTCATTCTCACAAATCCAGTCATCCGCTGTTTTTTCCACAAGAAATGGAACTGCTCTCTTAAGTAAGGGAGCTACTTCAGAATAGAGGTACAGTAGTAACAGATTTGCTCTCAATGGCAAACAGGCAGCTGACTTCCAATTACCAAAAAGTACGCCCTTTACCACTGACTTGATCTTGCCAAGAATTTTTTTTGCAGCAGGGTTAATTTTTCCTCATGGCCACAGGGATTATAATGGAATACAGAGAACTAAGAGATGAACTTAAGTTTTGAAGATTTTTCACACAAAAGAGAGACACAGCAAATAACATGTTAAAGCCAAAAAATAACAAAATTTGAAAGAAAAACCAGGAAGGGATGGGAACGAGGCTGTTGCTAGAGCAAAGGAAGCTGAAGCACCTCAGAAAGTCAGATGGCCGAATTCCGAATGCACAAGAGGAGCATGCTTACCCCCCGTTTAGGATCTGACCTGTGCTGCCAATCGAAACATAAATATAATAGATAACATATGTCCTGGTTTGACCCAATGCAGTATTCCATCCCATACACATCATGCTCAGTATAAAGCTGAGGCACACAAGGGTCACTGTCTCTCCTTTTATGGCTGGGGGCCTGAGGGCAGTGATGGGCTTTGAGGGCCCTGAGCAGCCTCACCTGGTGCTTCCACCCACACCTGTGGCCCAGGAGCCTATTTCAGCCCAGCATGGGGCTGTCAGTAGGGCTCTTAGTAGTGTTGCAGGATACTTCTCTCCAGCTCCTTGCTCAAGCATTGGAGGATTCTTCTGTGTTCGCCCCTGATCTGTGGATTCCGGAATCCAGTTCCCACCTGCTGCTGAGGACAGTCTGGGACTTTCCTGGGGCGTGACCCACAGCGCCCAGGTGACGCATTCGTCGTCAGGGAGGGGGGAGCTTGATAACGGTTTTGTATATATTTGTATATGTTTCATTATTATTCTTCCTATTATTATAATACATTATTGTTGTAGTTAGATTAAAGCTGTTTTAACTTTTCCAACCCATAAGTCGCTTTCCCTTTTCTCTTTCCCCCCCCTTTTGAGGAGGGAGGGGGTTAACAAAGAGCGTCTGTCGTCCGTTTCACAGCCAGCCCAGCTTTAAACCGTGACAACGGAAATAGGATAAATCAAAACAAAGAGCCCACGAGATGCTTTCAGGAATGAATTACAAGGTTTCGCGCGCGCTAAGACCACAGAGAGCGAAGCAACGGCCGCGCACAGAAGCTGCGGCGGGGTCTCCGGGCAGGGCGGCCGCAGCCGGCGCTGGGACGCTCTGCCCCGCGGGGACCTCCCGCCGCCGGCGGCAGCACGGGCCGCGCCCTCCGCTCCAGCAGCGTAGGGGAAAGCGCCGGGCGCCCCCAGGGCGGCACCCTGCGCGCTGCCGCCGTTTTTATTTTCACGCGGTATTTCACACGGGACCCTTCTTCGTTCCTTCGCACTTTGCCGCCGCGACCCGGTCACCGAGGGCCAGGCCGGGACCCCAACGGCCGCGGCAGCCGTGCCTTTGCCGCACCCGCGGCCCGCGCCGGGCTGAGGCGGTACCGGCCCCTCGGCGTGGAGGGGCGCGCGACAGCCCCGGGCGGGCCAGCTGCCCACCGCCACCCCGCCACCGCGTTCCGGCCGCGCCGCCTCGCGATGAGAGAGCGGATAACGGCCCCACTCACCGTCCTGGCGGCGGCGGCGGCCGGACCCTGCAGCACCCGGGAGAGCGCGGCCAGCAGCATCTTGCGCATGGGGTGGCGGGGGAGCGCAGTGCCTGCCGCAGGCCTCCGTCCTCGAGTCTCCTTCAGCCGCTGCCCCGCCCGCGGCCAACCGACACGCTCCCCGAACTGACGGCGCTCGCGACGCC
>VZSC01015902.1:445445-517201 GCA_013398225.1 Steatornis caripensis | reverse complement strand
AGCTCGCGACGCCGGCCGCGACTCGCTCCCGAGCGCCGGGCCGACCGATGCCTTTCCCTGCGTTCCTCCTCCGCAGTGCGCATGCGCGGGTCCCGGTCGGGGTGGGGGGGGCTGGTCCGTTGCCAGGCGGGGAGCGTCGGGGAGGAGCCGTGGGCGGGCGGGCACTGGTGCGGGGGGCATGAATTATGTTCACCTGTTGGCATCACAAATGCTTGTGTCTGCGGAGTCCCAAGGGTTGCGCAGAGCTCGGCACATTTGCCGCATAATTGGTNGGCTACTGTGCCCTGGCTGCTGGGGGGGGCTGGTCCGTTGCCAGGCGGGGAGCGTCGGGGAGGAGCCGTGGGCGGGCGGGCACTGGTGCGGGGGGCATGAATTATGTTCACCTGTTGGCATCACAAATGCTTGTGTCTGCGGAGTCCCAAGGGTTGCGCAGAGCTCGGCACATTTGCCGCATAATTGGTAAATCGCAGAATCACAGAACGGTTAGGGGTCGGAAGGGCCCTCTGGAGACCGTCCAGCCCAACCCCCCTGCTACAGCAGGTGCCCCCAGCGCAGGGTGCACAGGAACGCGTCCAGGCGGGTTTTGAATATCTCCAGAGAAGGAGACTCCACAGCCTCCCTGGGCAGCCTGTGCCAGGGCTCTGTCACCCTCACAGTAAAGAAGTTCCTCCTCATGTTCAGGTGGAGCTGCCTGTGCTCCAGTTTGTGCCCTTCAGCTTTAAGTACGAGTGGCAGCACAGAGCACCGGCAGTGCTCAGCATCCTACCTTTGTGCTGCTGCCCTGCAGGTACTCTGAGGTACGCTGTGCCTTGGCCACAGGCTGAGATGTACAAAAGAAGCAATATAAAGCTACCAATTTTCACGTCTAAGGGATGAAAGCCTTAAAAAATCTGAAAATAGTGTCACTTTTGCTATCATGAAATCCACCCATAAATAGACAGGTAGTGCTGTTTTCACTTGCCACTAGGGACAAAGCAGTTCTTGCTAATGCACTGGTAAAGACAAGTCTACACAGGGGCTTCTTGTGGAGTCATTTTTGGCATGCAACTTGCAGGAAGTCTGAACTTTGCAAATCAGCTCTGCACCACTAAGCAGATTTAGACGTTGTTCATGAAGCAACAAGAGCAACAACGGCAGCTGGCCTTCAAGAGAACACAAAGCAAGATGCAAAGGTTGATAAGTTGCTTCAGAAGGCATTTTTTCTAGAGTATCTTCAGTCTGTATCACTTCTCAGTTTGGAAAGCAAGCACAGGCTTGGTGGAGGTACTGTTCTGCAGGCAGGCAGCGGCTCTGCAACTAGAGAAAGCATTATCCTGAAGGTCTGTGTGCGGCTTTCCCCAGGGGTGCCAAGGTACTGCACCAGGCCAAGAGGTCCCAGGCCACTTCTGAATGGTGTGGCCATCTCTGTCTGAAAATTTGCAACCTGCACTTTTATCAGTTAATACAGCACAGTCCTGAAGAGATTACCGATGAACTCATGCGCACCAGTGGTGTTCATGCACATACCGGTTATATTGGTGTGACTCATGAAACGCAAATGCTTCCAATGTCCACCTGGCCTACTCAGGTTTATTGCAAGGCCAAATGGCACCTGGGATGGGATGAGTCGTGCTATCTGCAGGCGGCAAGATTGCTTTAGCAGCCTGTGTCACGAACCTGACAGGGTCAGGGTAGCGGGAAGCTGAGGCTTTGAGGCATTCCTAACGGTGACCCTGCTCTGACTGGCTGGTGACAACAGCTTCCTGATACCCCTTACAAGAGACGCTACATTTTGGGAGAGACACGCAGAAAAAAACGTCTATATAAAGACTGCAAAGGGGCCAAAATCCCTGGCAGCAACAGTAGCGCCTCTCTTCTTTCCCTGCTGCTTTCCTGTGCAGAGGGAAGAATGGCCGCCTAGAAGGCACACCTCTGAACACAGTGCTTTGTGCAGATGGCTGAATCCTCCTGCTGCTCATGCCCTCTCTTGTCCCTAGGCCTCGTTCAGCTTCCTCATTTATACCTTCTCCCCACCGAGAGCAAAATTATCTGCTTCCTCTCCCCACGGCTCCCAATGCTGTTTCTTCCCTCTCTGTCATTTTGAACAAGCTGTTCTTTGTCCTGTCTTCTCCATCGCACTAACTCTGTGTAACATTTTCACCCCTCCTACTGTTTCCTTCATACCCAGTATTTATTCTTATTAATCCGTATTTTTTTAGCACCTCTCATTTGGAAAACTGGCCTCTGCTAAGAGCTGAGGGGATGCACAGTGTAGGTAGTTTGCAGTGGGGAGGATGGTGAGGCTGACAGAATTTCCTGCAATACATGGCAGAACAAGGATTCACCGGTTCATTCTGTAGTTTCAGCATTCTATAGGTGAGTTTCATCTGCTTTAGCTCAAGAGGATGGAGCATAATGTTATCTGTATGTTAGACAGGAAGCTCGTGGTAAGCTCGCATGCCACTTCTCCACTAAGCAACACTATGAAATAAAGGTTACAAGAGAATTGTGAACAATTGTTAACTGTGGACATGCTCCTGCTCAAAGAAAAATTACATTATTATTACAAAAGACGGCAGTCGTGCTTACTTCAAGTTCAGTGTCATTTGCCTGTTTCTTCTCCACATAAACAAAAATATCAGAGCAATTTTTATAATTACACATTTATAGACTGATATGTTCTTAACACTTCTGGTAGTCATAGGAAATCGGGGTTTTTTACGGGAAATGATCCATTTTTGTCCTCTCTGGAAATACAGTGAAGCATTGATCTACATTACTTCTGTGACAAAAAGCTGGCCGAGCCCAAAGAGTTGTGGTGAATGGAGTTAAATCCAGCTGGCAGCCAATCACAAGTGGTGTTCCCCAGGGCTCAGTATTTGGGCCAATTCTCTTTAATATCTTTCTCGATGATCTGGACGAGGGGATCGAGTGCACCCACAGTAGGTTTGCAGACAACACCAAGTTGGGAGGGAGTATTGGTCTGCTTGAGGGCAGGAAGGCTCTGCAGAGGGATCAGGTCAGGCTGGATCGATGGGCCAAGGCCAACCATATGAGGTTCAACAGGGCTCGGTGCCAGGTCCTGTGCTTGGGTCACAACAACCCCACGCAACTCTGCAGGCTCGGGGAAGAGTGGCTGGAAAGCTGCCTGGCAGAAAAGGACCTGGGGGTGTTGGTTGACAGCCGGCTGAATACGAGCCAGCAGTGTGCCCAGGTGGCCAAGAAAGCCAACAGCATCCTGGCTTGTATCAGAAATCGTGTGGCCAGCAGGACTGGGGAAGTGATCGCCCCGCTGTTCTCAGCACTGGTGAGGCTGCACCTTGAGTACTGTGTTCAGTTTTGGGAGGCTGCAGCAAGGTGTGGGGGGGTCGGTCTCTTCTCCCAAGGAACAAGTGATAGGATGAAAGAAAATGGCCTCAAGCTGCACCTGGGGAGGTTTAGATTGGATATCAGGAAAAAATTATTTGCCAGAAATGTTATCAAGCATTGGAACAGGCTGCCCAGGGAAGCAGTGGAGTCACCATCCCTGGAAGTATAAAAGACGTGTAGCTTTGGCACTTATGGACATGGTTTAGTGGCGAACTCGGTAGTGTTAGGTTAACAGTTGGACCNAGAGGGATCAGGTCAGGCTGGATCGATGGGCCAAGGCCAACCATATGAGGTTCAACAGGGCTCGGTGCCAGGTCCTGTGCTTGGGTCACAACAACCCCACGCAACTCTGNGCTTTGGCACTTATGGACATGGTTTAGTGGCGAACTCGGTAGTGTTAGGTTAACAGTTGGACCTGATGATCTTAAATGTCTTTTCCAACCTAAATGATTCTATGACTTTTTTACTTTTCATGGTATTTCATTAATATTGAGATGTTTTCTCCATTAAAAACTCTTAAAACATCTCAAAATGATTAAATTGTCCCACAGAAAACTAATGCAGGAAGCTAATTCATGAATGAGGTAAACAGTGAAAAGGAAAACATAATAAAATCATAAGCAGAGAATGACACTAGAAAATAATTTAATGAAGGATGTAATATTTCATAATGGAGCACCTTGCCATGCGTGACTCTTGTATTACCACATCGAGGGTGTGTTGCGTGGCAGTTGGCCAAAACTCATTGTTTTCTGTTGTTCTGGGTGGGATCCTGAAATGTTATCATTTTTCGGATTGCATCTGCTGTTAAAAATGTCTGCCGTTGGGTTAAAGACGGACGGGAGCATCCAGTGTTCGGGACTTACCCCAGCTCACTGTCTATCTGCATCCACGTGAAAGCAATCCTTGCCTCATTTCAGGATTCAGAAGCTTGCTGCCTGAATTTTCTTCTTCCTGTGCCACCATAGATCTAAGTCACAGAAGGCGGCGACGTCAGGGACTGTCCTGCAGCTGACAGGATGGCTGCCACAGGACAGCTTGTGGCCACACCACTTCCGCCTCATTTCCTCTAATGGGGGCATTCACATAACGGACTGGTTGTCCATCTCGTGTGTGGAACCATATGGTGGCCCCTTAAACTGTGATAACTGTTCTTTGTGTTTGTTTAGTTCAAAATGCTTGAAGTGAACTGAGGCCATGTAGCAGCCCTTCTGAGTGGCATTTGAATGGCATTGCACAGTGGGACTGTGCTGTATGCTCAGTGGCATGAGAATCTATGTGGTGGCACGGTGAGCTAGCTCCGTTTTGGAGGACTGGCTGGGAAGCATGGTGGCACAGCCTCATTCATGCTGGTCACAGGTAGCCCTGGCTACTGTGCCCTGGCTTCTTCCCTGGGGGAAGCGGTCAGTTAGCTCCAAAGGAGAGCACACAAGTGGATTAACATACTTAGATGTGAATGACTGGGGACCAGGTCCTGGTACTGAACTGAAGAATTCAGTTATCAAACAGAACAGATGTAGCCTTAGTTCCTTTTCCATCTTTAAAACCTGAATCACTAGCTTCACTCCAGATGCACCCTCCAGTTCTAAATATCCTACGCTCTGTTTGAAACTGCTCAGCAGGAACAATCCTTTTTCTGTCATTATTCCTTCTTTTGAGTTTTCATTTGTTTTATCTTCTCTCATTTTTCTTCGTGTCCTCCCCTATCTCATATGATTTTCTTGCCCAAACATTTCTTCTGTCACTATTCGTCTCTTCCTTTTCTCAGGCCCACATCGCTCCTCTACAATTCTCTAAAAAAAAAGTCGCTGTTTTGCTGTTTTGCCTCCCACAGAATTCCCATTCTGTCCTACATTTTCTAGTGATTTCTGCTTTAGACAGCAACACTGCTCCCAACTCAGTTTTACTACTGTGCAATCGAAATTGATGGGGGAATTAGAACAATTAATTACACTGTCAAAATCCTTCATATTATTTGTTTCCTTTGGAGTCGTCGGAGTTTGGAAGAGAAGTAGTTTTCTAGGATCTTCCAGATGTTTTGCTTCTAGCAGCGGCAGAAAAATGGATTAAGAAAGTATGATTTTTGTTTGTCATTCTGATTGCTTTCCTGCATAATTATTTGGAAAACACCGAAGGAACAAGATGCCAGTGAGGTTAGAATGTAATTTTTCATGTTTGAATTATTTATCCTTTTATGCCATTCCTCTCTGTGCTTCCCATTGTGTTACTTTTTTTTTTTCCAGTCCCAGGAGTAATTAGTATTACAGCATACGGAGCAGCACTGCTGTAGAAAAGTCTGTATTCATTTACATAGTAAACTCCTAGGAGAAAAGCGATGTTATTTCGCTCTGGCGGGTAAGCCCAACTACTGTAGAGTTATTTGAACATAATGTTGATCAGTCTGAAAACTGGGAAGAAAAGAAAACAAATGTATTTGCTGGTGCTGCTGAATCTGGTCAGTATGAAAACTGAAATGTTACGTCTGGGATTCAGTTCAGTCCTGCATTTTGAGAACATGTATGTCTTTCAGGTATATACAAAGGTATAGTTTTATCCAAAATCAAGGTCTAAGACTTTGTGTCTGCAAGGCTCAAGCAAATACTCTAAGCAAACATTGTGTGAAACCTCTGTGTACATAGAAAGCTTTTCAAATAAACCGTTTGTGCTTTTTGCATGAGCATCCTTATTCTGCTGTGTTCTATTCCACAGCACCTTACATTCCTATCGATATTGCTCTGTGTAACACCTGCCTTTTCCCCCAGTGGCATAATATTTTTGAAAGACACTCACTTGTGACCCCCTGTGGCTCCAAATTCTTGTCTGCGGGATTATTGCCAGTCCAGTTGTTCCCTGCCTGCCTTTTTTTTCGCTGGGTTCTGCTCTCTGCTTCCAGGTAGAAGCCACTGATTTACATCCCGTCTTTCAGAACGCTCTTCCAATTTTACAAATAACTCTGCTGCGGAGCGCTCACAGCCCCTCTCGGTTTTATGTCTCCCCAGGACTAAATGGGAGAGCCTTTGTTTCCTTATCCCTGCTAAAGAAAATTGAATAGTACAGGCGCAGGTAAGATTTTGTCAAAATTACATTACCAGCAGAATAATGGATAACGATTCCTTGAATACGGGCTTTTGGGAGTCTTAGTGGAAAAGAAATAGAGCTGTGTAGAAAACGTGCCGTCAGGCGGCAGCGTAGCTCAGGGATGCAGGCGCCGCTGCGCTTTCTCCTGCACCAGGCAGCGGACCCAGAACCACGGAGAGTCCCAACTGTGACTCAGAGGGTTTTAGCAATAGGGCACTGAGGGTTGCTTAGTCACTTGAGAAAGTAATGTTAGGATAATATTAAGGGAACAAACTGAAAATAAACTGGTTACATTAGAAAGGGTGTGACTGCTTGGTATTGCTTCCCCAGTTGTATCTGTGGTGTTTATTTCCTTCCCCGGGGCACAAGAAGGGGACGTTTTAGTACCTGATCTGTTGCCCTTGCCACCAGTCCACTTGTTCCCTCAGGGGAAGGAGTCCCTAGTTTAGATTTGTCCTTCAATAATTTTGATGTTTATCTGGTTTTAATGAAGCTCATAAGTTTGAACGGAGTCAAATTTATACAACCCTCCCCGCCCAGTCCCCAAACCAAAGAAACACAACTGTACTGGTTGCAAAGCTTTTTGAACCTCTGCAAAATTCAAGCTACTCCTGTGGTACACAGTAAGGGTCATATATCACAAAAAAACCCCACTCTAAGTTGGTGTCACAGCCATTTGATACCTCATATGATCTGAAGCCATTTTGCACTAAGCCACGTTGTCTCTGACAACCCTTCGTGGATTCTGATTCATCCCTTGCTTCCTCTAGCTTTGTGATGACACAATGCCACTTGCTTTAGCATGCGTGCATCTGGATCCACGTGCGAAAACCCTGCAAATAATTATAGAAGAGAACACTATGCTTACGAAAGCAGATCAAACAAATAATAGGGTTAAGGACGTTCTTTAATTTGGCTTCCTGAGCTTTGATACTAAAATACATTCTTGCCCCTTTGTGCAGGACTTGGGAATAAAATTCATCTCTCTAATCTTGCACTTTCAGAAATTCTTTTTTTTCCACCGTGATCAAGGGCATTCAAAATTATCTTTGATTATGCAACTAAGACTGCTCTAAATGCATACAAATAGAATGGGGAGTGGGGAGTGGATTAAGTGAGAAAACAGACTTCTGTGTTTCAGAGGTGAAAAGTAGTTTCTCTGGTCTGACAATTTTCCATTCAGGTTTTTTCTTTTGTTGAGGATGGTTGAAAAGCATTTATATGCAAGAATTTGTTAAGGGAACTTGGCTAACTTCCACTAAACTGCTGAATCTCTTCTGGTAATCTGCATGTGACTTCCTGCATGAGTAGAACGAACCCTGTATTATTACTTTGTTCCTAGGTTTTAAAATTAAGTACAGCTTTGTTGGAGCTGAATTAGCATCACCTGGTCCTAAGCATTACAAGGCAATTGCTACACAGTTTTTTCTAAATGTTATTTTCTCAGCAATGTTAAATGGGATCTCCAATATAATTTGGGCCTAAAAACTCAGTATATTTTGACTGTATTATTGGTTTACATTTGGATACTAGGTTTTTGCTTGCATTACTATCAGTTAGGCAAGTCCTGAACAAGTGGCCAAAGGCAGAGCTAGCCCCAAAACTTCTCAACATTTTGGGGAGGCTGGGTTAGCTAAATAAGATTTGGAGATGTGTCCTGGGCCAGGGGCAGAAGTGTGGAGACCTATAAAACTGTAAGGAGAGTTGTATGGAGCCAGGTTGCAGCTCGCAGGGCATGGGTAGAGATGAAGAGCACAGACACCGTGACCTGCTTGAGAAGAACTGCTGCCCCATGGACTTCTCTGCGAGCAGCAGCATCCACTATGGCTTTCCAGGGCCCTGGCACAGGCGAAATAAGCAGCGGCGCCATGACCATTTTGTTGTCTCTGGCAGTCAGCTGTCCTAGGCAAATCCCAGCTTTGCCCATGGTTTTAGATGACCTTGCTCAAAGATGGCTTTTTATTCCAGCTCTGTGTCTCCTTGATGAGCTTCCCTTGCCTACAAACCATAGAAGTCTTTGCCTGAAGGGCCAAGGTGTGCTGCAAACATAGACTTTCTTGCAAAAATATTTGCTAAAGAGTAATTCACTGTAAAGCCACAGGAGAGGGAGATGCCTCTTCAGAAAGCAGCTGGTGGAGGATAGGAAGGTCTGCCTGTGTATCTACCATCTTGATGAGAACAAGATTTACCATACCGGTTTTCAGATTATGGGTCTTCTCCAGACTCAGTCAAAATCAGTGAGAAGCTTCCTATTGATTTCCTTATGTTTTCAGTCCAACCCATTGTGAACCAGCTTTCAAATACATCAATACATGTATATTTGTGGTCAAACATACGAGCTTGTAACACTTTGATGTAACACAGACAAATCATTAAGAGATTTTAAGACTGTGTGAAAGTCCTATGTTCAGAGTTTAGAAGGCACAATTAACTTCAGCTGTGCTTAAACAATGAGTAAATGTGAAGAAGAGTTCATGTTTGAATACAAACTATTTTTAAGTGTTTGTTAATTTTACAGTGTCTCCCAAATAAGGCAGAGTTTATTTATTTTTGTCTGACTAACTTCAACCGCTTTAGAGTCCCATAAACTTTATACAACAATTATGCCTTTCACTATATATATACACACACACCCCTTTTCACTATATATATACACACACCTTTTCACTATATGGTACCGCATCCTTTTGCTCTACTTTTTCTTCAAGCATCTGTCTCCTATTTCATACAACAAGCAGTGTTCTCCCAGATCATCCACCAGCTAGACTGCAGATTCTGGTGCCATATAATGCAGCTGACAGCAAATTTTCTTTCCCATTAGAAACCTCAATAGTCACTCATTTATTTTAAATGATGTTTGTTGGAACACTTCCCATTTTTTGCAGGTGGCTATTTTTTTTCCTTCAAACAAAGCTAATACTTAAAGTGAGTCAACTATTTTGATTTACATACTAGTCAAATAAAACAAACTTGCAAAATTGTCCTAGCCCATTTACCTGAAGCAAACATGTTTTCATGAGGAAAGAAAGTGAGTTGGATGGAGTGGGTACAGGCAAGGAAAATTCATGGGTTATATTTCTGTACAGCAGCATGACAGGTAACTTTCAGCAAGGCTCATAGCAATTTGTTTTAGTCTCCTGTGAAATGGGTTCATTCATTTTCCCATTAATTTTCCATCAATTTTTCAGTGAGAGTAGACAAGCAGATTGAGCATCTGGTTTCCACAAAGGCTGGAATACACATTAAGATTTGCAGGGTGACTTGATACATCTTGTTTGTTTTTTATATGCATTTTATATGTTGTTTTTTCTCTGGGATTTAACTCCTAAAAACATTGTGAGCCATTCTAATTGCAACATACAGTCTGCTATTCAGCTCAATCAGTGCTTTAAAGAATCTGAAGATTTATGTTGGAAAAAAGAGTTGGGTAAGTCCATTTAAGAACACATTACGACCGCACATCAATTTCCAATACTAACATTTGTCCTGAGAGAATTCTAATAGGGAAAAAACTCAGCGATGGTATTCACAGCTATCTGTAAGGAATAGGCAGCAACAAAACCAGGACATACACAATATTAGAATATTAATCTTACCTAGTTTTTACTTGGGCATGCTGTTGAAATGGAGGAAGGCAAGATTACCGTATAAATTCAGTATATGGGGTCATGCTTGTGTGGTCACTGATCACTTGAAAAGCAGAACAGAATTTGTGACAGAGCAGTTATCAACGGCTGGAAAAGCGTTTGAGATAAGTGATCCAGCTGGCTGACCCAAAGCAGTGTAAGTGTTGTAGATTTCCAGTGTGGATTTTTTTATAGCTCTTCTAGGAGAAGTTTAGCTGGAAGAGCAGATCAGAAAACGGAAGTGAAAGAAGTCTGAGCCAGCGTGAGTTTTCACATTATTTTTCCAAACTTTTCAAACACATACATTTGGTCAGCTGAAGAGCTCCCTCATTTGTCCTGTACACTTCTTTCCACTTGTACAAGCAGAAGAATGGCCAGAGGTTGAAATATAACATGGTGGCACTTCAGGGTGTTGTATTCTGCCGATTTTCCTTCTGGTTTGCCTTAATCTGGTACTGATTTTAGTAATTAGATTCTGCATTTGGCCTGCCTTTAACTGAAATATTTATAAAGACTCGTGTAGTCTGAAGCTTGCTTGTTAGCTATAAGTTAAAGGACATTCAAGAACATAAATTATTCCAGGAAGGGAATGGAATGAAATACTCAACAATTTGCCCCTGCATTAACTTTTCCTGGACAGTAGATAGGAATAACTTCTTCATTTCTCCCAGCGCATGTAGTTTTGACTCAGCCATGCCTCTGTTGCAGATTGACCATGGCAGCAAATGATATATCATTAGGAAGACCAAAACATGTAACAGAGGACAGTATGCCTCAGATCAGCCTAAATATTTGACATTAAAGGTGCTGTCCTGCCCTCATTAGTGTAATTAAATTTTTTGTTAATCTGTTAATCTAAACCCCACAATGACACTGAAATGAGCACTTGAGGCTATTACTGTAGCATTTTATATTAAAGACCACTTTTTTATTTATTTTAATTATCAGCTCTGTGAAGGCCGGAGTGAGACACTGTCACCCTCTGAGACTCATTACTGCTTAGATTGGGGCTACTTAACAGTTTAGTGGGACAGATGCCAGTTTTGGGCACATCTGCTGTCCATTTGTGCTGCCCTCTCAACTCACTTAGACAGGATTATTGCTCATCAAAGAAAGGGCCTAAGCATGTGCACAGTAGGCTAAGTCTGAACTGTTAAAAGCTGAGTAAAATCACCCTGCAAGCCGCCAGGTGCCTTCTCTGATTTAGGCTGTTACTCTCTGGCATTATTTCTTACCAGGCCTCAGTTTTGCAAGGCTGTTATTCCTCTGATAGCTGGAAAAAACTACTGTAACAGATGAACACTTCAAAAGGAGAGATTTTTGTTAACAAGACAATCATTCAGCATCAAGGGAGTCACAGATAATTGTAACTCTTCGTAATACTAGATGACCAGCCTAAGAATATAATGAGTCTATAAGAAACCCAAACACAAGGCATTCTGTCATCAAAATGAGAGTTTCTGGCAATACTTCTTTTCAAGCCATTGTTACAAGAACATTAATTCTGAAAACTAAGGTTTGCGTCCTCNAAGGGAGTCACAGATAATTGTAACTCTTCGTAATACTAGATGACCAGCCTAAGAATATAATGAGTCTATAAGAAACCCAAACACAAGGCATTCTGTCATCAAAATGAGAGTTTCTGGCAATACTTCTTTTCAAGCCATTGTTACAAGAACATTAATTCTGAAAACTAAGGTTTGCATCCTCTTCTTACATGCACAAAACGATGTTATTATCAGTGGTATGCTTATATGTGAGAAAAGCTGTGGATCTGTCTGCTCGCGCTGAAGGCTTCTTGAAAAACCTCTAGGCAGCCAGTTGATTNACACAAGGCATTCTGTCATCAAAATGAGAGTTTCTGGCAATACTTCTTTTCAAGCCATTGTTACAAGAACATTAATTCTGAAAACTAAGGTTTGCGTCCTCTTCTTACATGCACAAAACGATGTTATTATCAGTGGTATGCTTATATGTGAGAAAAGCTGTGGATCTGTCTGCTCGCGCTGAAGGCTTCTTGAAAAACTTCTAGGCAGCCAGTTGATTAAGTTCCTCATGGATTTGAACATTTGTTGTTGTCAAACTGAAATTTGACATCATTAAAAGCAATATAAAAGTATCCATGCTTGTTTCAGAAACCCATAATTATGTAGCAATCAGTGTGCAAACTGTCGTTTTGCAGTTTAGGATGTAATGATGCTAATTTGACTACTCCTATAAGAAATGGTCACTCCGGTGAGTAAAAGCAGCAGACCTGAATCAATATATTTCAGAGAGTGGGGACAAACATGGATCATAATGAAAATTGATTTTGAGATTACTGTCTTTTTTAATGTTCTTTCTCTCAGCAGTTTCACATCAGTCAAACTTCAGTCATGTCAGGGAAATGCTTTTTGGACTTTCACTGATGGAAATAAGTCTATTGAAATTGTATGCAGGCAATGTTGGCATGTCCTGATTTATATTGCTCCCCTAAATGGAGACCCATTAAGAATAAATTACAAAAATCCATGTTTTTAATAGATTAAAAAAAAAAAACTTCTGTCACAGAAAAGCAGCATCATATGGAGATACTGAGCTAGAGTTAAATCAAGTAACCTGTGCATCAGAAGAAATTCAGATGTGCTAACACAGTTCCCCATCTTGCTAGCTTGAGCTAGCTTGGGCATTTTTGCATAGCAGCTGTGCTGTATTTGCGTGTGCATGTGTGCGTACATATAATGTTACACAAACAGTATTGACCTCTCTCTAGGAAATGAAGTTTGAAGGTGGCATTATTTAGGTTCTTAAATAATGAGAACTTTCCACCTTTTGTAAGTGGGCTTTCTCAAACAAGAATCCAATGCACACAAAACCAGGAGGCGTCAAGAATAGCATCCCATCCACACAGACCATCAAGTCATAGCAAAGGCACGGAGAGAACAAGTTTCCAATAAATGTCTGTCATGCAAAACAGAGAGAATGCCAGTGTTAGGAAGAACACACACAAGATGTGCCTCAAAACAAACATATACATGAAAATGCTGCATTGGCAGACAGAAGAGCACAGGGAGTACAGTGCATGAAATTGGAGAACTCCTCCAAGAACAAAACAGCGATGATAATGTTTTTTTTTTTTTTCTTGGGGGTCATTCTGTTACAATAGCCATCCACTGTGGACAATAAAAGCCTTGTGATATCATGCAAAAGTTCATACTAGAGGATTTAAGGGGAAGTGAAATATAAAGTAAATTCAAAGTTACTTATGGACAACAATTTAAGATTAGAAAAAAAATCATGCAAATCAGAACCGTAAGGCCAAATGAAAGGATTCACCTGTTTACCTGAAAAACGGTGGAGTCAACTTACATAGTCTCACATACAGAAGTGAAGTAGGCTGTCTGAGCTCATAATTTAGACTTTATCGTCACTGAAGAGAGGTAAACAATCCTACAGAATTGTTCACTTTAGCATAAAATATCACCAGTAAAATAAATGAGCTTCTAGAAGAGGCTGGCTTAGAATATGTACTTGATTTGAAAAGGCCATATTTAGGGAAGGAGAATCACGTGCAACATGATGGTGATATAAAAGAAAAGCAGGAGTTAAACATTAGTTTGTACTAAGTAGAATAAACCAGAAAATGCTAAAGAGACCCTCTCGACCATGAAAACAAATATCTTTGCTTCAGTGTCACAGCTTCAGATTAATGCGTGCTTACTATGCATCTAGGATTAGATGCAAGTTCAGAGTAAAGGAAGGTTAGTAGGTGGGCTTCATTGGTGCATTTATACTCATTATAATATCAGATGATATTACGGTTTTTGCTGTCAGTAAATTTTTTTCATTTAAAGAGAAACAGAAGCCCAAAAAGAATCCAGGAATTCGGTGATACCCATCTTTTGTCTCCTCCAACAGTTTCTGAAATAGCATTTTCATTTCCTTTTTCTTAGCTGCTGTTAAACAAGCAAAACCCACAATAACTTTTTAACTGCACATCCAATGGATTTCAGAGACTTTTTTTCTTCCATGTGGCCAGTTCTGGAATAATACAGATACCTCCAGTGGATTTTTTTAAAGCATACTAAAATAGAAGGGGAATTTTACCATCTCTTCATGCGGTGACCCAGCCAAATGCTACATAGGCTGAAATTTGCACAGGAGTTTATCTTAGTCCCTAGACATATGGAAACCTTGTTCATTCTTATTATTAAAAATATTACTGCAACTATCCTCCATCTCCAGCCAACAATGGAAAATAGACCAACGGGGAGGCTGTTGTGCTAAGGTAATCTTGGTTCCTTGGACTTCTGTACATTGCTTTTGAAACAATCTCTTCTCTGTGTAGTCAACGGCAAGAGACTGCACTTACATCCTACCTTTTATTTTGCATATTGCAGTAGAGAGATTCCCAAAGAACATTTTACAACATGCAGGTTTCCCCCTCTGAAATAAATATATTGGATCACTGTTGCCATAGTAACTCTCCTTTTTGCAATCGGGACTCGATTCCTTAAGCTGGGGCTTTGTGAAATAAAGACATTCAAGGCACCGAGGGCCAGTAAACAAGAGCTAAGTATATGTCTGATTCATAGCTTTCCAATTTGACAAAGTATACCACCAGCATTCTTTAACTGAATATTACACCGTTTCTAAAAATCTTTACCTTTCCAGCCTGTGGTAGAATACAAGTATAATGGAAATAAGAGTGATATTCTCTAGCTCACTAGTCAAATTAGCCCCAATCCTGCCAATACTTTTCCAGAGGCTTAACTTTACATGCAGGGAAGCAGACCCCTGTCACAGTTTAAAGCTGGGCTGCCTATTAAACAGATGCTCTTTGTTAACCCCCTCCCTCCCCAAAAGGGGGTAAGAGAAAAGGGAAAAGAGACTTAAAAGTTGGAAAAATTAAAACAGCTTTAATCTAACTACAATAATAATGCATTATAATAATAGGAAGAATAATAATGAAATATATACAAAACTGATATTGAGCTCCTCCCTCCCCAACAACAAATACAACACCCAGGCGCTGCAGGGCACACCCCAGGAAAGCCCCAGACTGTCCCCAGCAGCAGGCAGGAACTGGATTCAGGAATGCACAGATCAGGGGCAAACACAGAAGAATCAGGCAGAGTCCTCCTCCAATGCTTGAGCAAGGAGCTGGGCGGAGCTGGAATGCGGTATCTTGGCACACCACCAGGACCCCCACTGACAGCCCCAGGCTGGGCTGAAATAGGCTCCTGGGCCACAGGTGTGGGTGGAAGCACCAGGTGAGGCTGCTCAGGGCCCTCAAAGCCCATCACTGCCCTCATACCCCCAGCCGTAAAAGGAGAGAGAGTGACCCTTGTGTGCCTCAGCTTTATACTGAGCATGATGTGTATGGGATGGAACACTGCATTGGGTCAAACCAGGACAATCCCCATCACAGGTCTGCTCATTTTAGTAAAATCAAGCATATGTGTGGTGACTGCACAGTTGTGGGGAAGGAGAGAGGCAGGATGAAAGGAAATCCTAAATTGGTTCAATCCCCTTCATTGTGTAATTTACAAATTGGATTGGAGGGAGCTTTCATGTTCCTTATGGTCTGATTTGCAACAGGATGAATTTTGTCAATGCCTACAAGAAGTCCTGTTCCTTCTACGTATGTCAGTTGGCACAAGATAACGTTCTCTAAGGAACCCCTGACCTTTCGCCTTCTTGTCCGAAAAAAAAGTTACGTACAACTGGAGAGCTCACATCTAGTTGTGACTTGGTGTTCTCTTTCAGGACACAGCTGATACACAGAAAAGCCAACTGACCTTTTGAACAGGGAACATCCTGCCTTTTCTAAGAGAAAATTAGGACACTAGTGCAGAATGGACTTGAGCATCACCTCGGGTTACTTGGATTAGAACTATGTGAATATCTAATATTTGGTATTTCATCAAAATCTTTGAGTCCAGACCATTTAACCGCTTCCTAAAAGCAAAGAAATTTGGAAAATTAACGTCAAGCGTCAGAAGTACTGTCAATGCTGTGGTGGTGGTATTACCCTCAAATTTTACAATAGAATAAAACATTAGTCTGAGGTATGCAGACCTTGGCTCAGAGCCTTTTGTTGCCTGACTTGGAACAAGAATTTGACACCATCTCCTTCACCACTCCCCTCTGGAAGTTGAGGAAACTGTGCCCATTGATGGACGGAAGAGAAAACAGTGATGGAGGATCCGGAAGCAGATGAAGCATGAGAATGAACAAATAGACTATTAGGTGGATCCAAAACTGGTGGGACTGTCAGGCTTAAAGCAGCAGCCAATGGTTCAATGTTAGGCCGGTGGATGTACACTGCTAGCAAGCAGAGTATGGCAGGAGGTCAGGACGAGGGCCCATATTGTTGAATGTTTTCATCGATGACAATTCTCAGGAAATTTACAGCTGACACTAAGCTGGGGTGAGTGTCTGGCATGAGTTTCCAGAGGGTCCAGAGAGACCTCAAGAAACTTGTGGACTGGGCCAGAAGAAATGTCAGTGCAAATATCTGCACTTTGGGCAGAATAATCTGATGTGCCAGAAGAGGCTGGGAAACGTCTGGCTGGGTAGCAGTCCTGCTGCCCGTACCCGAGCCTTCTGGAAATGTAGGATGCCTTTTTTTAAAATTTTCTGACATTGTGAGAGCAAAATTGTTACTCCTGCAAATTTTGCACTTTGGGGAAGTCACCTCAAAGACTTGGGAAAGGTTTCATTCATCACTGTGGAAATATAGATAAGTATTAAGAAATATTTAATATAATCCGTGCTTATATAAAATGGGAAGCAGTGTGAAGAATCAGGAAAATGCTTTCATCTTTATTTATAGTGCTGATACTGGAATACTGTGTACTGTTCTGAAACCTCTATGCAGAAGGAGAGCAAAGTGAAAAACAAGTAACTCAAAATGGTTATAAAATTTACAGCGATAAATTTAAAGAGCACAGCCTGTTTATATACACAAAATAAGCTTTTCAGATATAAAGTATCACTCTCGATAGTTTTACCATGAAAATCTAGTAGAGAAAAACATGTCCAGAAAATTTGAGCTGCTAGAAAAAAAGCACGTATTTGCTGTGTATGTGATAATGACACCCAAATAAATTACCAAGAGAAGTGTGGGGTTTGGCATCCTAAACTGAAATTGTCTGAAATGCTTTCTGGAGCTAATCACAAGTTATTAGACTCAATATGTGAGTGGCTGGATGCCATTCCACGGATGACATTATGCAGGAAATCAGGCTGGTGGTGTAATGACTTTACTGATCTATGAATCGACAAGATTTTATAGGCCAAACTCTGCTATTCCTGTGGACATTCTTGCAGANGGCATCCTAAACTGAAATTGTCTGAAATGCTTTCTGGAGCTAATCACAAGTTATTAGACTCAATATGTGAGTGGCTGGATGCCATTCCACGGATGACATTATGCAGGAAATCAGGCTGGTGGTGTAATGACTTTACTGATCTATGAATCAACAAGATTTTATAGGCCAAACTCTGCTATTCCTATGGACATTCTTGCAGGTTTCAATACCATTTATAACATTTATCAAAGAGACAGAGATAAATTACAAATTATTTTCTTCTCTTTAGCCTCGCGTATTGTCTGCATATGTCGCAACAGAGAAGAGAAAGTCACACTTTCATCTCATTTTCTAAGGAAGCGTTCTACCCAAGAGTGTCGATGAATCATAGTTTGTTAGGGTGGCCCCTGCAAGTCCGCTAGAAAATATTCTGGAGATTACCGTGGTTGCAATTTGCCCATTAGTCGGTAGGATAAAAATAAGCTTCACAGCTGTCAAGTTTATAGAGTCATATGTGAAAATACAACTCTAGGGGGTCATAAAATGAGATCAATCAGTTACTTTAAACTGAGAACAAAAATAAGATATTTACTGACCAATTTATTTCTAGCTCTGATATCTCATAAGCCTTTCATTAAGCCTTCCCTAAGTTTGACTGTTAAGGGAGCAAATGTATTTTGTCATCTGGTTTTATTTTGAGAAAATTATAGCTCAATTTTAAGACATTTATAATAAATCCCTCAAAGGAAAGTTTGAGGGAAAGTAACATTAAATCATATTCCAAAAAGTAATTCCAATACAAAGTAATTATTACAATTCTGATTTTTAATGTGTTAGATTTATTAAGACAAGCGTGCCATGTTACATTTGAGGTTACCAGTCTGGTTGGAGTTGCAGATTTATTTTTTAAAGCAGATGACAAAATACCTGTGATACAAAGTGAGCTCTCATTCTGTTCTCAGAAAAAAAAATTCGAAGTAGCTCTGAATGCACAGAGAATTACACTGGTGCAAAAGTAATCTACCCCAAGGTTTCAACTGGTTGCTATTTATGAACTTGGGCAATGCAATGTTGCTTTAAAACAGAAATCTAAAATTTATGCAACTCCTTCCACAGACTGGTAACGTCAAATGCATCTTATTAAATGTACTGTGTTAATAATTTACTTAATTTTAATCATTACTGTGAATTACTGGTTGGGATAGAGTTCGTTTTTACTTTTCCTCAAATTTGCCTTTGTAGCGACTTAAACCTGAGCCATAACTCTGCCCCCAAAATCACACGCAAAAATATATTTGATTCTTTACTAATCAATGTCTAAAGTTTTCCATACAACATGTGCGAGAGCAGTTTGACCAGGGAAAAGTTTTGGCCTTCTACATCTGCACCAGTGTAATTCCCAGTGCAATCAGAATTTCTGCAGACTGATGCTGGTTTTATGAAGGCAGAATAAGACTCACTTTACACAGTAGATATTATTCCATTGTGCATATCACTGAATTTCAACTTTTTTTGAGTTGTTGACCTTTCATAGTTTTCCAGGGGAAATACAGATCCCTGGATAGGGAATTTAAATTATAATACCAGTAGGCTTGGGGTTTATAGTCCCATTTTGAAGACCTTTCAGAAGCAGTCAATAAATGCTCAGGGGTCTGGGGGACACAGTGTGAAAACCACTGCACTGAAGGCTACTCTTAGAGGAAATAATTGACAGCCTACACCGTGACTGATAGAGATCTCTCTCTCTGTTCTGCAAGGCACAAAGCAACCTCAGCTTTGACCCCCTCCTTTTCATTGCTGCAGTCACCTTGGAAGAGCAGGCCTACTGATCCATCGCAGACAAAGCTAATAAAGTACTTATAATTAAAAATACATGGAGGAGGGAGAAACCCAGACAATTTCTTACTTCCAGCCTCTGAGCAGAATGCACCATTTTAGAACCTATTTCCAAAACAGTGTGCTTCGTCTTCAGCACAGGCGTTGACTCACGCTAAGGAATGTATTCCATTACAGCCTTGCTGGCTTGCACTGTAACTTCATGTAGAACCAGTTAGTTGCTGTGGTGACAGCGACCAACAAACAGAAAAAAAGCATGAACTCCTTCAGGACTGGTTAGAGCCGTTTAATGATAGCGCCCACACGTAAAACTTTCTTATTTTGTTGTCTTTTGAAAGGAGGCTCAACCATTCCAGTAAACATGTAATATCACCCCAAGACCATGTATGTCTCCTCCTGAGAAATTGTTTCGCACATCTTGCACATTTTTGCCGCTATGGAGACTGTAATCCATAGTCATTATTTCCAGCAAATCTGGAATTTATCTCCCTAATAACAAATTAAAACATGGTTAAACTTGGTGAAACTCCACTGTCTTTTGGAAAGGTACATGAAGACAGAATCTAAGCCTGTTGATGTGGATGGTGTCCATCTAGAGCTGAAATCAGCACAATGCCTTTATAACCCCAAACCAACTATAAGGTTCAATGGGGGTGTTCAGAAAATAAGGTACGATAAATACAATATTGTCTTGTTTTAAGAGGGAAGTATAAACTTCCTGAAAAGTCACAAAAAATAAAGGTCATAAGTATCTTCATTATTGCTTTCAAGAAAGAAAGAAAAAGAAAAGAAAGACTGGGGCCTGATTATTTTTAAGTGTTAGGACATTTTGACTGTGCTCTTCTTCTTATCTACTAAGCAAGACAGTTTTTGTCTCCTTGATTAACTAAAACAACACTAAATTGCAAATTGGAATTTTGTTACGGCTTTCATGGTATAACTCCTCTGGAGAAGGAGGAATTCCCAGGTGGCAGCCCCAGACTCCTCCAAGGTAGCTACCTGATGTGTTTTGTTGATGTTGGAGGTGGGTCCGTGCCTGGTAGCCGCCTGATACTCCTCACAGACCTCTCTCGGAGCATTTATCTTTTCTCTGAGACACGTGAAATCCCACTAACTTATTAACAATTTCAAGAGAGGCATAGTATGGATACAGTCTATGAAAAGGTGGAGATTTCTCAATTTAAAGAGAAAAAATGTTTTCAAAGTCCCTTACTCAGTTTTGAGCTTGGTAATGTTTAGCTCTGCAGGTGCAATCCAGTGACAACAACATGCGTGATATTCAGGTTTCTGCAAGGATGCTGGGTTGTTATCTGCTCTGTGCTGAGGCAGGTGGAGGTTGGGGGAAAAGGAGATTGCTTAGAAATGATTCATATAGAAAGGAGGAGATTTGTATATAGGAGGGGATTATTATATTCTCGTCCCTCAGATTATTTTGTTCAGTTTGATCAATGAAGAACCATGGGAAAGATCTCACTACAGGCAAGTCTGGCCTTTTTTGTTCAGTCCCTCCACTATTTATAGTGGCTGCTAAAAACTATGATTACAGTTTTGTAGATTGCACAACTTTGAAAGAACTGAGTTTCTCTTCTTCTCTCAATACATTTTGTTTTAGAAGAGTGTCGTAGTTAAAGTTGATAGTGAAAAGCTGTTTCTAGCTGTGGAACTCATGGACCTCCTGGAAGTGTCAGCAGAACCCAAGCAGATTTTCAACTGAATCACCTAAGTACAGCATGGCCCAGGCTGTAAGGAGGGACCTTGAAGATCATCTCCAACCTTTCATGGGAAAGGAAGCCTAGATGAGATTATCCAGCACCCTGTCCAACTGCATCTTGAAAACCTCCTTTGATGAGTAGTTCACCATGTCCCTGGGGAGGTTGTTCCAGTGATTGATCTCACTGTAAAACATTTCTTTCTCAAGTCAAGATGAAACCTCTACTGCTACAACTTGTACCCTCCTTGTTTTCTACATGTGGCTCCTTGTGAAGAGAAGGCCTCTGTCCTCTTTCTAACTAGAAAAAGTTCAGTCTAACACTGTGCAATTCCCTCACTGCATACACCCAGTGCTGGAGGATACAGAGACTCTTTGGTTGCTGCCTGCTTGCAGGAGCACCTGTGGAGGGGGCTCTGGGCAACCCCACCAGAGCTGCCAGCATCTTGTGCTCACAAAATGCTCAGGGGCTCATCTGAGTGTCCTGCCACATCATTGCCACCCCCACAGAGAAGGTGGCAGAGGACTCTTCCTGAGTGGACTAAACTCCATCCTCATGAGGGCATCTGGGATTAGTGGGCCACCTGAGCTCAGCCAGAGGTCAGACAGCATGCAAAAGCATGAACATGGTGTACTGCCATGCTGGTGGCTACTGAGAATTAGCAGGAAGGTGGCTGTGGCGGCACGTGCAGGTGCATTTATGCATATGCACAGATCTGGCATTGTGCAAACACATTGTTACTCTCATCTACAGACATTACAATGGCCTAACCATCTGCCACAAAGAACTGTGCATGTACAAATCCATGTGGAAAAAACAGGGTTGCTATGGTACGATGTGATTTGGAGATTTTGGCTCAGAAGTTATACATATATGTGCCTGTAAGTACATGTATTTGCATGCATGTCTATGTCTGTATATTTCAGTAATATGTGCTGTATTAGTATTATTATAGTTAGGTAATTCTCATCCCATTACTTATCTTGCTGTATTTGTTAATTTACCACGTGTCCTCAAGAGACTTTATTAACATTGGCAGGATAAGACTAACGGCTGTTGTGATGTCTAGACAAAAGGAATTAAAGACACAGCAGAAATACTTACTCAGTATTTCCCTTCTGTGGGAAGTTTCTGTCTCACCCTTACAAGCCTTTTAATGTAAGTTTATTAAGGATTTAACGTAATAACAAATGCATGCTGTAATGGAATAAGTGTAAGCATTTTACATGTATTTACAGTTGGCTGGGCAGACTCTCCCTGCCTAATACCAAAGCAGATTTAATGTTGTGGGTTTGAAATTAAACCAGGAATGTTAAGTCTCTAGGACTGTCACTGCAAATGAAAAAAATCACATTAGTCAGACTGGTACTATGGAAATCCTGCACTATTTTGAAAAGAAGAGAAGGTAAGCCCACTCTTTGAACAGCAGCAGACCAAAAAAGAAGCAAAAACTTGGGTTATCTCTGTGTGGGAAACGTAATCCAGGGAAGATCCAGGATGCATAGATTCTAGGTCGGAGAGGACCATTAAGATAAAAATCTTGTCTCAGTTCCTACCAAGCCACCAGACAAAGCATCCACCACATACCTTCCTCTGCTAACACCAAGGACAAAGGGGCCCAGCCTGCTATTCTAACTGCTACATCTTCCTTGATTATGCATCTTATCATGTGAGGGCACTGAAGGAAAAATAAACGTCAGTTGACAGCTGACGTTGAGGATCCACTCATTTCTATCTTTTCCAACAAAGAAAATAATACAGTCAAAACCAAGAAGAGGAGTTTAGATTACTAAATAGAAGAGTTTTATTGTCCAGATCATCTAACTAATGAAAAGAAACAGAAGAAAAGAGTGAAACAGAGGTGCGTATTTTAGAGAAAGATATCTGGTTTACATATGTTGTATTGTTAAAAAGTTTAAAGATGCATTTTGTTCTGAAAGCTAGGAATACTCTCCTAAAAAAGATAAAAATTCTAGCATGACCTGGATTATGAAAAGGCTTTCCCCTGGCCTTACTAGAATAGGCAGTCAATAGCGGTTTGGAGGTGGTCTGACAGCCTGGAGCATAGGGCTTAAAATGATCTATTTTTTCTGGACTTGATTTTCAAGTTAGAGACTACATTGTCATGTCAGCAAACTGCAGAATGCATGTAATCCAAAACAAAGCCACTAACCAATTTACAAATGCAACTAAAATCACAGTTGTTCACAATGCCTGTGTATACTGGGGCAAACTGTACCCAAAGTCTTTATCAAAAACAGTTAATTCTCCAAGATTTCCACCTAAATTCTCAAAACATATGCACATGTCAATACATATTTTTTACACACACATGCTTTATGTGCCTGAAATGAGGAAAAGAATCCAAAAGTAAATAGAAAGCCTGAATGTTTGTGTAGCAAATTATTTTAAATTTAATTATCACATTTCCTGCTTGATTCCTGCTCCAATGTTGAAAATTGGTGTAACAGAAATGCTGTGGTAAATTTTGAGAACCTGAGATAATAGCATGGATAAAAGCTTCCACTAACTATTTCTCATGTGATCATCTTATTTGTACGGGTACATTTTTCAGAGGAATAGTTTCAAGATGTCTGCAGACTCAAGAAGGCAAAATATAATCTAGTTGAGTGGAGGGGAGGCATTATATTAATGATGGCAAACTACAAATATTCCTACCTTTGTAAAGGTGTCTACTTGGGTCATTACAAGAGCAACCACCTCCATGGAGCACTTTTCATTTAAAATCACCTGTGAAAGTGAAGACTCTTGGGGGGACTAGAAAGAATAATTTTGATTCATAAAAACATTTTTGACCAAATAACTTCATTCTTGAGTGATGAGGTAGTAGGTCTCTCCCTCTGCCCTATAAAAAGGTAAAAAAAAATCAACACAAAATATAAGTCTATAATACTTTACATTGTTCATAACTAGAACAAGTTCACTGTGTTCTTATTCAGTATTTTCCTCTGCTTGTAAGTGCTCTAGAAAAGTAGAAAGGTCTTTGCATCGTTCTTGGATGGTGCCAAATGAAAAAAAGTAGGTAAACCTAAAATCTGAGAATAGCCAGTACAATCTTCAGACAGAGGCCAAAGGCACCTGTGTATTGCTGTCCTTTGCCCTGTTCCCTGACAAAATCAATTCAACATTCCCTAGTATCTGAACACTTCAGATTTTGCCTACTAACATACTTCTGCTTTACAAATTGTTTTTCCTTCTTGGCTTTCTTAGCCAAAGTGAAGTCTGGAATTTTCCTGGACTGTTCCAATCCTGAAAAAGTGCTATTAAAAGATTTAATGCAGTTAAGGGACAAATAAGTTAATGTTAAATATGTAGTGAAGTCGGCTAAAACTCTGCTAATGTTTCCTACAGGTGTTAAGTAACATTTAAGAATCTTTTCTCTCTGCTTTTGAATTTAAGTTCCCAAGACAACTCCCTGCTGTAATACTGAGGGTATCCAAAAGACGCTTCTTCTGACAGTCTAGCTTACTCTGCAAGAAACAAGCTCACTATCACACCCAGGGGTATTCTGGGAAATCAGAAGTGTGTATAGGATTGAAACACATATTTCTGTCTAGATTTTGCAAAAAGCACTCTTGAAACTAAGAAAAATGTTAAAAATACTGTTTTTATTGACTGATCCAGTTTCTTGGTAGATATGGGGGTAGGTGGCATCATGTCTGTTTTCCCAGAAAGCAGGATGGAAGGACCCTCTCCAATGTATTGTTTACACATAACTCAGAGTTGGGTCGCCTGGCAGAGCTTTACTTCACCCTTTACTTCACTGTCCGTGGGAACTGACGACCACTCTGTGGTCACAACACAACAGCTGCCTCCTAAGAAACCTTCAGTCATCTACCTTTTTCTGTTCCAAGCCAACAACAATGAAAGTAATTAGCAATGTTTATGTAAAAGAAAATTTTGAATTCAGATGAACAAGTTACATTCAATTTGTATCTGTTCAACCAGTGCAATTCAGAACTGTTGGCTGAACAGCAGGTCTCCCCAAAGATACCCGTGTTCCTGTTGTTGATACGTCTGTTCCTCTGATTGTACCGCGTGCCAGCTCAGCTCGCAGTGGTTGTTCCCCCTCTTAGACTTCAGGACCAGCAGCAGTTACCTCCCGCACTTTTGGGAGGTGAAGAAGTTGCCTACGACTCCATAGCTTGCGTATAGCATAGCTGCATGTGATGGTACAGCTGCTGTTTGCAACTATTTTTCCATTGGGTTTTTTTTGTTTTGTTTTGTTTTGTTCTAAACACCAGGCAGTCCCAGGAAGTAAGACATCAGCCTCTGATTCTGCTCTCTGATAAAGACTCCAGCAATAACTCAAACTTTGCTCCCTTTCCCCCCAAATAATACACAGGACTGTCCCTGTAACCTGTGGATAGAGAGGTTATTTTATCAATTAATTACAAGTGTCTGGATTGTAAATTGAACATAAAACATAGAAAACTGGTGCCGTATGGCACAGTATACAAGTTATGTGAAGTATGCCCTGTCAGGGCCAAACACCATTTTGATTTTCAGTGATCAATTGAACTAGTTTTCTAAAGGTGACAGCATATGCGTTCTTGATGTTATTCTGTCATTTAATAGTGCTAAATATGCATTAGTGTCCTGAGCTCCTTTACCTGATTCCTCGCTTTTTTTAACATACCGGAAGCTGTTCACAATGTCACTGCTCATATGAAACCTAATATACAGATATATGGATATAAACATACATGTACACATAGAATTGACAGTTCTCAGGTACATTTTTTTTCTAAAACACAGTTGGGGATGTTTTAATATTGCAGCAGTGAGTCATCACCAGCGTGGTGCTTTTAAATGGGATTCCAGCTAGCACTGACTGTTCCTTCTCTGTCTGACGGGGGCCTGTGAAGATACCGGGCTAGCTTCTTGTTCTGCTCATGTGCCATCTTACTTCCTACTGCGTCTCATCCTCAGCAGTAGCTCTGGCGCTCACAGTCTACATTTCCTCAGGTGAGGTTTTTTTTTTGTTGCTGGCTTTTTAAAACTGATTACCAGGTGTTGTATAGTCAAGCTCCAAAACGTGCTTTATTCTATGTTTATCAATGCCCTGAAAGGTGTTTCTATAAACTCCAGTTTTCTAGCACTAATACCGTGCTCAGTTTACAGATATTTGTAGTTGAAAAAATAAATAAACATGTAACTATGGGATACAGAGACAGTGTACTTATTTGTTGGGGGAGAAAGGTGCGTGACGTTGAGGTATCCAACTCTGTGGCATGCATTTTATGCACGACACACCCTAGCCTTCCATAAGTAATATGTAAAGTTTTTTATATGCATGAATTATGTTTCAAGTTGTCCGTTCTTGTATAAACCACTGGAATTCATTATTACAATTTCTCTCATATCATCTATCAACTTTAGTGAGCCCTTCAGTTTCTCAAACACGTTCATATTATATGTATCCTTCATTTAGTAGTCATTGCTGCATACTAGTACTTCCAAGCTGTTTGTTCAGGTAGTTCAACTAGGCAAATATTTCCCTATAAACAGCAAATTCCATTACAAAATATTATCTATTTATCTTCTTTTCAAACTGCTTTCTGATTTTATTTTATATTTAAAAAAAAAACAAATAAAAGGATGCCAAGTGTTGGGGCTTTCAGATATTAAATAATTGTGAAAGTTGGCAACGCTCTGGAGTAAGAAGTTTGTAGTACATCATCCTTCTATATTCCCTAACCTGTAATTTCAGATGTTTCTGTTTTAGTCTTTACCAACTCCTTAGCTCTGGAGGGAAGCAAAATATTCCCTGACAAATTTTGTTTTTCTGAAATCAAACTGTAGTTATAGCAATATCTGATGTCTCAAATTTAACTACAATGGAGGCTAAAGGAGAGCAAGATATTTTAGAACATAAATCATCCCTGTAAATTCACTGAACATGCCGTTTAATAAACAAAAGAGAGTGGAATTATACTTAATTGGAAACTTTACTGTTACTGAAAATCCTCTTTCTTTAGTGGAATCTACCAGCTCATGTTTTCTATTTAAAAATATTTGATCCTGATAGCAAGTCCCCCGGGTACCAGCGCAGTGCTAGGGGAGAGAAAGGGATTGGCCTATACATGCGAGTCTGTTGTTTTACTGTCCACAAAGGCATTTGACCAGGTGAAAAGAAATCCATTTGCAGAAAAGACATTATTTCTTTTGTGACTGGATATAGCATTGCAAATATTTGCCTTCATCTGGTATCTCAGCCTACAGCTGCCCCTGGCCTGATGGGAGCGTCCTGACTCCATGTCCCAACCTGTTGGCTAAGTCACACCGGCACTGGATTGAAATATTCACAACATTTGAAAACATCCACATACAGGTCCATATAAACTACATAACGGAGCATGGCCATTGGACAGGCTCAGGCTAGCAGCAACCCAGCCGGCTTCAGGACCAAAGGCAGTATTGTGTCAGTGTGAACTCTGCTTAGGTTAATTAGCTCCATGGAGAAGTAGGGCCAATTTAGCTCAGGGGCAGTGTTGCAAGCTACAAAGCTTTATGGAGCGTGTGATGTCCCAAGGCTGTATTAGAACTGCTGGTAGCCTAACTTAAGTACAGTCCCCATCAAAAATAAGTGACTACTTCCCATGTTTGCATAGCACAGGAAATAACTGAAGCTGACGTAAAGCTGCCATAGCGTCATAAGGATGACACTGTGAGGTAAGCTTTACTTTAACGACAATAACTGTAAATATTTATCTAGATAGAAAAGACAAAGTCATGAACATCTTGGCTATTTGGGAAGTAAAAATTATATCTCCTTTTCTTTTTAAAAATGTACCTGAAATATGATCTTTTTTTCAACTGGTAGCTGAAAATGTCTTTTATATTATCTAATGGGTGCCTACTTTATATGTTTAGAACACAAACCAAGTTACGGATAGCCTGTCAGCCATATAGCTGTTAATCAGTCTAGGAATATATTTCACATACTTCTCATAAGGAAATGGCTAAACATATTTGAATAGACCAAAACACATTTCAGTAGAGAAGTTTAATGATCAAGTAGAAATAAACCACTTTCATAAAGTGTTGTACTCCTTTTGCTAAGACCCATAACCACTGAACTCTCCATGGCATGGAAACTCCTTCCCTGACTTGAACGCTGTTCTGCTGTCAGTTTGTGTGTCTTAGACCTGCAGAGACACCAAGGCTAAAAGGGGCCTCCATGGTCCATACTCGTCTCCCAGGACAGGGTCAGCTATTCTTAAACTACTTCTAAGAGACTACTTTGAACATATTTGTTAATAATGGAAATTTTTATACGTGATCTGTGGGCTTCCTATGTAGTTCGTACTTCCAGTCCAATTCTTAGTTTACCAAATCATTTTTTCCACCAGTTCATACTATTCTGTGGGTTTTTCACATACAGAGGGTTAAAGTCTATCTGTTGCCACGGAGGCAAGTAATGATTCTATTTTAAACAGCCTGAACCGCTTATTAGTGTTCAACTTAGGTGCTGGAGTAGGCAAAGCCTTGTTCAGAATTTTAATTGCCTGAATCCCAAACTGGATTGCTTTAATGCAGCTGTTCCTGTGGCGTGCCAGAAACAGTGGCTGTCCTCATGGAATCTCATAATAAATTGTGTAGATCTGAATCAATAATGCCAGTTAGAGCTCATACAGTTAAAAAAAGATATTGTTTGAATAAAACCCACTATTTTGATTAATGGCCGCACGCGCATTCACAAAAATTGGAAAAATGAATGAGTTCCTTGGAAACATCTGTGGTTTCTTACAAATTGGAAACTTGTAACATATACCAATATTTTGAAGGTATCCGGTGAAATACTTTGAAATAATACAAATCATTATTTTTAATATGCTGGGTTTTTTACATTTTTTTCTTCTAAAACTCTTCTGAGGAGTACAATCAGACACTAGCAACAGCACAATGGAATTCAAATGACCTTCTTAAAACACTGAAAGCAATTAACAACTAAGGAAAATAGCTTACAAAAAGCCTTTGGTCTCAAGATGGGTGTGCCGGAGTCTGAGGTAGCCATATTGTCATGCAAGGAAAACTGGAACAAGTTCACAAGCAATCCTTTCTGAACATGGAGTCCAAATCTGATATCCGTATGGTGAAGCTCGGGCATTACTCCCTGGCCTCGGTTTGTCCCTTACCAGTACCTCAGAGCCAGCGTTGGTGCCACCAAGCTGGAGTGAGGCCACCTCAAGGACATGGGGCCGAGGCCGAGTTACAGTAATGTGGGGAGGGAGCCCCAAATGTGCCGATGTGGAAGAAGCCCTTTCTGCCTTGCTCCCTGAGAGGCATGGTGTGGGCGTTGGGGTATCCCAGCAATCGGGAAGCGCCCCCCCCTGCTTTGTCCCCAGCAGGAGCTGCTGAGCAATGCAGGCCCTGCTCTGGCAGCAGGGTGGGGTGGGCTGGCAGCCATGTTAGGTGGCAACTAGCTGTGCCTGTGCCTCAGCACTGGCTGGGAAACTGCCGTCATCCTCTGCAGAGCCCTGTAGATACTCAGGAGTGAGATTTTTTTACTTTTGTTCCACCAAGCACAGGGTCATTGCTTCTCCTCTGTCAGAAGATACGAATAGGAGCCCTAAATAAAGGAGCTGCTGCTGTTGGCTGCCACTTAACCCTGGAGTTTTCTGTATGATTGCTCAAAGGCGACCTTCATTTTCTTTCACAGCTGTAGGGAAAGCAGCAATCTGCTGCCACTTTATGTCCACTTTACTCCAAGACTGTCTGTTTTACATTTTAATGTGTTTCTTTTCAGCTGTCCCTGTACTATGTGTACCTTCCTCTCCCTTTCCATCACCAAGCAAAGGTGATTTCCCAGGGGATTACTTTGCAGTTGCGGCTCATCCCAAGACTCAACATTTGTACTTGCTTAGAGGAAGGGCATTGACCTAGTCTAGCTAACAAGAAGCCCGCGCCTGCCAGAGGCACGGCTGCAGTGTGGACGCCGTGCTGGCTGACTGCTGTTTTGCACAACGTGGCCGTGCTCTGGCTCTACTCTCCGCCACCTCTCCAGCAGCCATTCCCACTGGTGAGGTGGCGGGTTTGAGGCCCTTTGCTGTCCCTGCCACCACGCCGCTTGCTTGCGAGGTGTCTTTGTGTCTGAGTGTAAAACTAACTACTGTCTCCTTGTGCTCAGGGCCCACTTCAAAGCCCTTTGAAATTGGTGGAATTTTTCTACCCACTTCAAAGGGCCCTGGCTCCTGAGCGTACAACACAAGGTGCACCAGTTAATTTTTAAACTCCCATTACCTGAAAACTTCTTGTGAAGAGTACTGGAGTGTAGGGCTAGGGACGAGCTTGCTGAAACACTTGACAACGCACAGCTGAACAACTGGGATTAAGGATTTCTTTCTTTATTATTTGTCCTTTTACACCACACACATGCCTTTTAATCATTCCTTGTGATAATTTACCTGTGTTTTCTACTATCCTGCACATTTAGCGCTTGGTCATTCCCCTTGCAACAGCCCACTCAGTGACGCACAGGACCCAGTGAGGTCCTGGACTACACAGAACTTGCCTGAGCGACCTTACTTTTCTGAGCAGCCCAGAGGTTTAGAAACCCCTACTGTGTTTGAGTCCAGCCCGTACCACTGCTTGGGCGGCTCTGGAGCAGGAGAGCTGTTTTGGCAGGGAGCTGGGCAGCCATCCCGGCCTCCCTGCCTCCTTGCCTCCTCTGGGGCATGGCCCCCAAGCCATCTTCTCCACCACTGCTTGGATGGTTACCATCACAGGATGGTTACCAGCAGGATGAGGAGAAGATGTTCTATCGTGGCTGCAATTATATTTGGCTCTGGTTTGTGAGGTGTATAAAGATACGGTGTGAGATTAAAAACAAACAAAAAACCCAAAAGAAGACACATTCCCTTTATTTACTTTCCCAGGAGAACTTCATGGCTTTGTTTCATCCAAAGTCCTCTCCATCACTCATTTTACATCCCATCTCCAAGAGTAATAAAATCAAATTTAAAAAAAAGTTTGAAAAGTAGTTTTTGAAGTAGTGAAGGTAAGCAAAGAAAATTTATTTAAAGAGCAAGGAATAAATAAACATACCTCTGAATTAAATTGTAGAGTAGTGTCCCAAAGGAAATAGTGGAAATCAAATTGCTTGAATAATTTAAAACTAGACGGCACGAAGCACTTAATATTATATGGCAGAAAAGAAGCCTGTCTTGGCAGGAGATGGAGTGGATGATTTAATAGGTCTTTTCCCTCTCTAGCCTGTATTATTTTAGGGTTTATTACTGTAGATGACTCAATGTTAACAATACTTAGTTTATTTTCTTACAACTGTTTGCCACAGGACAGTGTATGTCCATATCATTATACCTTATTAGTTATTCCCAGTTACCAGAAAGGCACTGGAGGTGCTAAGCAGTGTTTATGCATGAAATCTTGTGCGAGTGTCTCTGGTTTAGGGCTGCATATGTGAGAAGAATGGCAAAGCCATCCATCAACTCCACTGATCATCCTAAAAAGGCACAGTATATGTCATACATCACTATCATGATTTTTGCATCAGCGTAAGTTACAGCAAAACTCTTTGTGGAGTGTTTTCAAAAGCATTCAAAAGCACTGATCATGAAATCTGTATTATTAAGAGGACATACAAACACTGATCAAATAAACACAAATAACTTAAATGTAGGAAAGCTTTCCTTGGTTTAGTGAATGGACTAGATGGACTCTAAGACCCTTACAGGAGAGAAGAGAAAAAGACTCAGTTTAGAGAGGAGGAGACAGGAGACACAATATAAAAGTGTCTAAATATAGAAAAGAAAAATTATATAGCATCTTCTACACGTTTCTTCTATGTAAGAGCAACAGACTTGCAGAAAGGGAAGAGTAAGTTAGACACATAGAAAATCTTTCTAATAGTAAGAATACCGAAGAACTGGAATATTTTGCTTGGATAGTATGAAGTACTTGAATGGATGTCAGACAAATATCTATTTAGAATGATTTAGGTGCATTTGATATTACTTCATGCCAAAGTACACCAGATGATTTCTTTATATTCCTTTCAGCCCTGCTATTTATGAATTTGTGAATCAAATGAGAAGGCATGTGTGGAGAGAAAAATCCTGAAAGGATACTGACAAAAGGGCTTATGAGACTGGCACGGAAAAAAACATGCATGCAACTATTTATAATATTGTCTAATTTGTACATTTGCCATGCTACCTAAAAAAGACAGAAATTGGCATTTTGGAACCATTACAAAATGTTTCAGCTGTCATGTTGACATCATAATCCAGAGCAAGATGGGAGTGTCAGAAAGGTCCATTTACAGAGATAATGAGAAGTCTGTGGTAGTCCTAGCCTGAGGATCCAAATACTCCTGGAGTGTGTAATTTAATTTCCCTGAAGGGGTGACAGACAGGGCTGTGCTTAGCAGAGGAATGAAGATGCCAGCAAAGAAGAGTGGTGTTACCTTCCTAGTTTTTGCCTGTTGAAAAGAATGCTTCCCCAATATTCCCCAAGCTCTCCTCTTTGCAACACCAGAAAAAGTTTTTGTCAGTGTTTTTTGACCATGTTAATGTATATTGGCCTGTGGCAGTGGGTGCATTCCACATACAAATTATCTAAACCATTCCGTTTTAATATCTGGGTTACCACGCAGAGAAGTCGTTTTAGCCTGTCGATTATTTGCTCCATAAACCTTGAATACAGCTTTAGGCTATCTGAGTTTCACACCTACAAATGCCTGAAACAGGCTGAAAACAATCAGTACCAGACATGTCACGCATCTCTATTTCATTCATCCATATTTTCAAAAGGTCCAAGTGGAAATGTAATACTGCCTACAACAGAGAAGCAAAGTACTAGCTATATCTACAGATGATAAATCTGATTTTGCCATTACTAAAAGCTGTTTAGAGTTTCTTTTTAAAGTTTATATCCCATTTTGATAATAACATAAAGTGCTATCTGTTGTGGTGAGAATATGGGCTTTTGGGGTTTGTTTTTTACTCTTTCCTTATGCACTGAAAAATTTGCTCTTTTTTGCCTTACATGAGATTTATGTCTTCCCTTGCTATATTGCTCTCCTTTTAGTTCCCTGTGTTCTCTCACTGGAAAGCACACAATAAATAACTGAATACAAACTATTCCCTCATCAGAACTGTCACCCTTTGCCAATACCAACAAGCATAATTTCCATAGTGATGAACTCCGTAAAACGAAGCAGAAACCCCCCAGAATGCCGTTCATTCTCCAGTGTGCCAAAAGGCTCTAGGTCATTGTTCCCTGCAGCTCTGCTAGTATTTTTTCAGCAGCTGCTTTTACTAGCCAAGGGTGAGATATTTGGAGAGTTCCTTGGGCAAAATAAAACAGTTGGTGGCACAAACAACCTGGAACCGTGTCACTCTTATTTTCCAGATCTCTTAATTTCCCCCTACACCCACTAAAGTCATTGCAATGCTAACCTCTCCTTAAAGCTGCACTCCACAAAATAATTTGACTCTTCATGTTCCAGTCCCAGTTGAAAGCCTATTTATAGCAGCAAATTTAGCTGGGATTTTCTGGAGTTGTTTCATGTTCATACCCACCCTTCTGTTTTGTTTTATTGGTGTTATTTTTTTCTTTTTTCTACTGTAAGAAATTAAACTGTACCAAAGTTGTCAAGATGCGCAAAGTAGACCTCCGGAGATGAGCTGAGTGCTGCTCTGATGTTGCAGAGGACAGTAGGTGATGGAAGAGATGCAGCTCATCAGAAGCAGCTGGCCCTTCTCAGCTGTACATCAGAAATCCTCACATGGCCAAGAACAATATGTACTACAGAAAACTTGAAAGGAAAGGAGAATTTTGAGTGTGAGTCACAAGCACACGTTGCCCATGGCTCCTGGGAACAGCAGTGACCCAGCGTGGGCTGGTGCTGGGGGCAGTGTGCCACTGGGGTGTGGATGGAAGACCCAGGATACCATTCCACAGCCTCTGATGTCTTTCGCCTGGAGGTGGGGATTTGGATAACTTAGTGCTAACACAGTAAGATGATGTAGGCTTAACCTATGATCAGCATTTGAGCTGCTTGCAACAGGTTGATGACATCTGATTCACGCTGTAACAAGCCCATGATCTCCTCTTTCAGATCTAAAGTAACAGGAGGGCCTTAACACCAAAAGTTGTCTGTGCTGTACTCTTTCATTTAAAAGTTTGAAGGAGTCACTTAGGCTACTTTGGTTTTGGTGAGAGGAAGAAACACTCAAATATAACCTCTTTTGAAAAAAATAAACCAATCCATGCTTCAAGGCAAAATAAAACAAATCAAATCAAATCAGGATAGGGCTAAGGCTGAAGCTGGATAATTCTAAAAGTTGGCAGACACATGCTATTGACTGAAAAGGGCGTGCAGCAGTTGGCTTCAGGGTGAAAAAAAACACTCAACAACATTTAAATAACATTTAAAGTACAAATTATAAGAGACTTAGAAATCGTTTCCAGGCTTGCTGCAGGGCATGTGCTAAGATTTCTAGCAGAGGCTAATGGAACCACACCCCTTGTTATCACACATGGTGTGGTCTGGAAGACGCTTGGAGAAATGCTTTTGAAATTATTGGCCTTGTGTTGAAGCAGATAGTATGAGGGAGACTGTAGCTGCCTGATTGGAAAGTTCTTAACAAAAAAACCAAAACTCAAAACCAGAACAGTTCACAGTCCTCCCTGTAATTTGAAGGTTGATGAGGTGAAAACTGGAGAGATGAAAGAAGAACGGAGGGTTGTCATAGAAAGGGAAACTTAAAAAATACCTTAAGATTGCAAACTTGGGAATTTAAACTCAAAACTCTGTCTGACAATATAAATTTTGAACTCAAGACACATACTTATTTTATAATTATAATTCTACTCAATTCTAGTGTAGGTAACCCTCCCATATTTGAGAGACAGGAAGTGTCTCCACTTGTGTTAATAACCACCTCTTTGTGCTGGCCTAGGAATATTTCCCAGTTGGTGGTTCTGAAGCTGTGCCAGATCCACATTAAAACTCTATTTCAATGTGAGCTGTGAGACTACACTTGGCCTTTCCTCTTGAGGCACTTCGATGTCCACACAGAGAAATCCCAGTATGGGTATCAGAGGAGAGCAATAGCGCTGTGTATTCTCCAGTATGGGTAATTTGAGTGATTCAGGTGTATTGCTGTGGCTAAGGACCACGTCATCCCTTTTTTTGCTAACATTCCTCTCCAGCTTCACAGGTACCAGCCACCTTCTCAAACAAGTTAGACTTGAACGAGACCTTGAAGGTACTTGCTCTTTCAGGGTGGAAGAAAAGCTGGTGTGGCCAAAAGCATGCAGCTTTTCTCCAAGTATCTCTATTAGTCTCATGAAAAATATGACTTCTCCCCCAAAAACTTGCCTCAAAACATCTCTATTTTCATCAGCAAGTCAAGGGTACATTTTCATTGAAGTTTCATCTGTCTCAACAAAAATTGTTGCCGCATACTGGACACAGAGAAATGCAAAGATGTGCTATAAGACAATGAGATGAAATGCAAAAAATTCTGTGATTTTATTTATAAAGACTGGGGTCCCAGAGCTTTGAAATATTGTAATTCCAGAGTACTATTCACTCTTTTAATCCCACCTTTCCTTCCAGTTAAGCTAAGATTTTAATTTTGGCTAGACTGTGCTTTCTTTAATATGATACGACGTACCTATCTCCCATACATTCTGTCTTGCACAAACGCTGGCCGCAGTCTTGGACTTCTGCACAGTAAGCATTTATACATGAGTTTAACTTTATGCTCTTCAGTTATATTTCGCTCCAGTCTTTTTGCTGTCTAAGAAATGCTGTATAATACCATCTCCTATAAAGCTATGACATATACAGCTAATATTCCTTTGGAAAAATTTAAATTACTCTCTTCAGACATAAATTTATACATGTTTCTTATATTTAGGTGTGTGTGTGAAAGAGAGATGCCAAGGCAAATACCTCCTTAATAAAATAAAGCATTTCTCCAAGAGTTATATAGTGATCTATCTTTCCAGTAATATAGGATGGATCTATCTTCATCTCACATCATTACCACATACCTGCAGCTTCCAAAGGATGCTAAATGAATATTGGAAATAGGAATTATTTTCCAACTTTTTATTTCCTAAATATGAAATATTTCACCACAATTAATTTTTGAATAATAGTCCATTTATTTCTTGCTAACTAGAAGGCACCAGCCCTGACATTTGATCAGACACGAGATATTCATTCAGATGAAACACTTTACTTGGGTTTAAACTAATTAATTGCAAGAAAAACACAGAATGTTCCAGATAAACTAACGCTGATAGTTCTAGGTCCAACACAGTTGTACGTGGTATAGCACCGAATGCCTTGGTAGCTTACTCTGATGGCTGTAGGGCCATTTCAGACTTGATTTTGTGGACAGTGCTACGTTCATCCACAAGCTACAAAAATAGTTGCCTGCTCTAAAGGAGAAAACTATGATTTTTCTCAAACATAGAGCGTGAATTTTTAAGCTGCAGAAAGAACCTATCCCTGACTAAAGAGACACAGTTTAGGCATAACAGACAATTAGCAGATTTTGAATAAGGAAAGGGAAGACATAAGGAAAAGCAAGCTTCTGATTACATAGCTTAGGAGAAGACATATGTGTGATTGTAGCTAAGGTGACTTGGTATTTCCCAACATTTTAATTTTTATATTCCTATTTTCAGTTTCTTACAGAACTTCTTTCTTTAAGAGGTTGAAATGGAATTTTTCATGGTAGACCTTTCCCTCAAGTTGAACTTTGTCGAGAAATTTTCAGGTGAAATGGTTGAATTTGCAGGTGAAATCTGAGGGCTGATGTTGAAGGAGTACCTTGTTTTGCCAACACCAAGCTTCCCAGCAAACAGAAGAGTTTAAATATTCTTGCACTTTGTTTCAAGGATTTGAGAACAGTAAAAATGAGGTTATTGTTTCAAGAACGTCTCTTTTACTTGCCCCAGGGCAATTCACCTAACTCCGACACCGTGGCACCAGTTCACGGATCCTCAGTGGAAACGTAGGCATGTGATAGGCCTATTCTTCACAAATATCATCTGCACTGAACATACACCGTCCACACACTCAATATGTGTGTAATGGACCTTCAAATGTGCCGTCCTAACAAGATGATCAAGCAGATCTTCCTAGGACCAAAGAGTCCTTCGGTATGAGCAAGGGCTACTATGGCACCATATTTGCAGATTAAACGGGGGAAAACATGTCTCAGCGACCTCTTGGCTGGAGAACCAATAGTATGGAAGTAAAAGCAATGAGGTAATTGCACAGGGGCAAGTGGAATGAACAGGATGGGGCCAAAGACATACGTCAAGACCTCTGCTCTGCAACCTGCTAGCAGCATATACTCATCTCTCATCTCTTTCCAGTGATTGCCCCACGGGGAGCGCAATAGCATCTTACTGTTGCCTACTATTTCATTTGGTCTGGAAATAAAAGTTTCTGCTGTAGATCTGAAGGTACGAACCTTAGCAGTAATGCAGTTTGGCAGCCTGCGTGGCTCCATATGATAAAACGTCCAGTTCTCAGTATTTATTTTTCCTTCTTTTTTCCCCCCAAATTTATACTGTCATGTTTAAAACACTGTGTTGAATGAACTTGCAAATTTCAGCCAAGTGTTCTAGACCAGACTTCACCTTTCTCCACAGAACAAATGCTTAATGGGAGGCCTCTCTCTCTAGTTGCTGTGGTGAGGATTTAATACAAAACATAAAATGAGCAAGTGCTCTATGCTAAAATAATCACTGGTACCGCCCAGAGGAAGACAATCACATTTCACAGCCATGTTTCAGAATGTAGGTGGTTTTTGTGTGCGTATGTATTCATTGAAATAAAACCAAAACCTTTCAAAAAATTTTGAGAAAATACAACAGCATCAAAATATCTGTTTTGAAATGAAGAGCAGAAAGACTTCTCCAGAAGTGCCTGCTGGGAATCCTACATGAAAAGCGATGTTCTTCTTGCTTTGGAGCAGATTTCCTATGATGACTCTGAGGATTATGTTAAAACTAGGTATGTCTATGTGAAACCTTTAATTTTTAGCAAAACAGCACATTAAAACAAACTTTCATAAAAAATATTTTGACCAGGCCTATTTTCCATATGCTGCAGCCCTTGAAAGAAACTGATGGCTGCTGAACCATTATATTTGGTCTATGTGATGCACCATGAACAGCAACACTGCTAGCTAAGTAATCAGAGGCCCACCTTGAGTCTCCTTTTATGCTCTTTTATGACTACCAACCTACATTATTGAATTTTAAAGTATTTTATTTTTAAAAATTTGACTTAAAACTGTTCCTCTTCAATGTTCAGAACAAGCGCAGTGCCACTACTTACAGCAGAGCTGTCCATTTACTTTAAGAAACTTTTGGAAATTTCATACTAGCCACAGAATTTTGTTACAGAGAGACATGTAAGACTTCTGAAAAGCTACTGAGAATACTTGAGACAGATAGGAAGATTTATACTTGTTGCTCTTGATTGTGTGAACTTGAGCACTTTCATGCTTTATCTGTTTCGTGAGTTGAATAGTCAATCACATAATCAATTCCCTGTATATTGGGAAGGAGAGAAAGAAAATACTTTCAAGTGTGCTGGAACAATAAAATAATAGCACTAAGGACCGCATATCAAACAGGAACAAAGACCCCATAATTAATAAACTCTCTTCCTAAACCAAAAATAACTCAAAGATTTGAGTCTGTGGAAGTGCACAATTACATCCTCAAAGCAGTTCAGCCTGAGTAAGTGAAGCGAGGGCTGGGTTGTGTGGACCTTCCCTTTGAGGTCTTTCCAGATTTTGGAGCTGGCTTGCAGTCACTCTGGTTTCTAATACGTGCCAAGAGAGTTCCAGCTAGATGGTGATGCTCACTGCATTTCAGCTGCGAATAGGGATGTTATTCAAATTTCTAAAATTCTAAGAAACCTCTTTGAACACTTTGATTTCTTCCTCTACCTGGAATATGCAAAGGCCTGTTCCAGGAAACACCCTTGGATAGTAGATTTGGCATTCAAGTCTTTCACAGGTAGTTAGATAAATACTTATGTAGCCTATAAAAGCATTCCATAATTCAGTTCTGCTGCTTTTTATCAAGTATTTCAGATATGGCATATCTATTTTGAAATCATGGTGCAGAAATTTTCAGTGAATACACAGCAAAAAACTTCAGCAAGCTTCTCCCTCTTTTCCAAATATTTGCTAATGATTTCACAATGACAATTCATGTTTTCGGGATAAAATCACATACAAACTAAAGGTGCTATATTCTGTGTGGGAACACCAACAGTTTTCCGTCTTCATTAAGAATGGGTTGGACCCAAACTTTTTTACTTTAGTTATTAAACCATATTACATGTTTTGGTGTTGACAAGTCTGAACTTCATCCAGAATGCTATTAATACAGAAGGCTGCATAATCTCTGATGCTGGCTAATTTTTGAACAATGCTGTTTATCTGTTCTTTAGAGACACAACTGTGTGACTGATGGCTTTATTTTATGAACAGGATGTATTCATTTTGCTAACTTGCATGTGTAATGTGGCAGGGAATCAAAATGACTATCTGGATAACCGAGACAAATGGGAAAACTTGAGTTATTTGACTATTCTAAACTCTGGGAATGGTTTAAAAAAACATTTCTCCTGGCTTTTCCCGCCTTGATTCCATTCACTGCTTTCTTTCCTTTTGTCTGAGCAGCACCAGTTTTCCAGGCAGGAGTTATTACATGGCCCAAGAGTCTTTTTAGGCAATTAACCTCTCTCTGTAGCCTACATGCAGCCAAAGGAGGTCTCATGAGTGAACGAGGAGTTGTTTCCTTCTAGTCCTTTGAATATACTCTCAGTTTAAAATACTAATAATTTTACACCACATCTTTTTGCACTTCTTTATGCAAAATAATTTCCAGCTAAGCCCATTCCTTAAAATATTGCTTTAGGAGAATGTTCTGGTGAATCCCGTGCTCGAAGCCAGACCCATCACAGTGTTGCTCATTGTTAAGTTTTGACTGATGTTCCCAGTCAGTTGCTGACTCACTCTCTTTCCAGCATGTGCAAATGTTTAGTTTCTTTCTTCTTCTGGAGCATGTTCTGTAGACCCCATTGCTGTAGTATCCAAGCAAATTTTCAACATCAACAATAATATTACCAATACAGTAGAGCTTTTGTGACATCCTTCTTTTAAGGGCCTCAGACTGCTCAGCTTAATCGTCTCAGCATTCACACTAAGCAACTAAGTGTTAGTCTGTTGTTTTTCACAGAATGAGAGCAGTGGGATATAGCACTGGGAAGTCTCTAGCTGCAGGTCTGAGGCTTCAGGGTTAATCAAAAGCGGTATAAAACATCCAAGGCAGAGCTGAGGTCTGCAATCGTTACGAAGACAGCTTCACAAGACCTATTTCGGTCACATATTCAATGCTAACAGAAGTGAACCAATTGGGATACATTTTGTTAAGTCTGTGGTTAATTTAATGCAAGTTTTCCAGCAGTTAACCATATCCATTAATAAATTGCGGTCTTTCTTTTTGTGAAACTCCGAATTAAAAACCTTTAAAATAAAGCTTATTTAGGCTGGCTGTAATCTGAAGCTCATCCTTGATGAGGCTGTTGAAAACAGAACAGCGCTCTGCAGCTTGATTAGTAAAGCAGACATCTAGTGGTCTTCTGCTACTTTATGCTCTTCAATTAACTTTCAAAGACTGCAAGATATGCCTTAACACAAACCTTCCTTATAGAAGCCTAGAGGCAAAGTCTCAAAATCAAATTGCTCCCTTGCTTTCCTTTCAAAGTCAAATAACTCTTAAATCATGGCCATGAAGTCTCTCTTGCTTCAGTTCTCTGCAGTCCTTCAGGCTGCTTTTTCCTTTCTTCTAGCTCCCTTCTGCAGCGTCTTTCCCAGTTGTCTCAGCAAAGGGTAGTTGTACTTAAGCTTCCAGAGTACCACTGATTTTTCCAGAACAGAGCTGATCTTCTGTGAATAAACTTGCTCTAAATGTCTGATCCTAAGAATGCTGAATTAAAATAGTTTTGCATTTCTTGAAGCTCTCCCTGGAAGATCTGAACACCCATGTAAACAATGAACTTCAAATGCAAATAGAAACAAGTCAAAAGCCCCTCATTAGAGAAAAGCTTTTTATTTTTCCCTACAATCAGTGGTTTCTTCACAATTTTTTTTCCAGTCAGTATGAAATTGCAGCCCAGCCTCCAAAACCACTCTTGCTTGAAATGCCCCGTCTCTCATTCCCTGATTTGTAATATCCAAGTTAAAAAAAAACCTCAAGCCCTACAACAAAAATCCACCCGTTACCCCCTGCCCTCCATGAAACAAGGTGTCTTTATAACACTGTAACTTTTATTGCTGATCTCAAGGATAAATTCTGGCTTCCGTTAATGAGAAACAGGCACAAATCCTGTCTCAGTAGTGCCACTGCAAGAGATTGCTTGATTGCTCTCTGGAATCAGCCATGGCTCCCAGTGTCCTACTGCCTGGCAGAGTCTTCCCTGTTACCTAAAGATCACTAGGCATTGCTTCCTGTCCTGGTCCCTGTGAGGAACACCCTGTTGTTCTTTGACACACAGAAGGTGCACATTACAGCGCTGTTAAGGTGCTGCGGTTTATATTTTCACCCTGTATTTGGGTGGGGAATGCTTTGTTGTTATTCAGTCATCTTGAAATCACTCTTCATGCATGCCAAGTTAACCAGAGATGCAAATAAAAGCATTAATTCACTGAATCCAAGCAGGCCATGCAGCTTAAAAGGCTTACAAAAGACAAGGGTGATGAAAAGAGAGAAAGAGTGCACTTCATCTGTTTGAAGTACGGGATGGCTGAACTAGCCTAGGAGTTCATGCCTCACTTGATGCCCGTGCTGAGGGAGAGCACCAGGTAGGCAGCCTGACCGCACTCAGTGGGAACATTTCTGGGTTGCCACCAGTCTGATTACTAAGCTGCAGACTGAGTGTTGCACATCTACGTTCTAGCTGCTAAAGATCCAGAAGGCTTCTCCGTTGTCCTTTTCTTCAGGATCTCCTCAGTATGACATGCAGAAGACCATAGGCAGGCAAACAATTTCTTCCTCATAATGCTACTGCCCTTGGAGGCAACTGGGTCTCCGTATTAGTCCCCAGACACTTCTCTTGATCTTGTGACCCTTGTAAACCTGTATCTCTTGGATTACAATAGCTGCACCTGGTGAGGCACTACTCAGACCTATTTACCCTTCCACCCATTTCCCAGTAGAAGTGAAACTGATGAGCTTTGACATGAAGGAGACTATGCTTTGAGGCAAGGAATTGCAGAGAATAAAATATGTTTCATGCTGAAGGTAGCTGCCATATGGCAGCTTCCATAAGAGTGGACATTCTAGTTCAGTCCATGGGCCACATGGCTCAGTTTTCTGTCTCCCTCAAAACCCAGAAGTGAGCCCCTTTGAAGAATAACTCAAAGCAGACTCCCTTTTCTCTCCTGCCCCAGTACTCTCCTAACCTTCATTTCCATCTCAAGTGATTTCCTGAGCCTTGAAATCACTTGAAATCAAGTGATTTCCTTTGTGGCTTATTTAGTAACTGCCAGGGTGGATGTCTCTTCCAGGTACTTGGTCTGTCCCTCCTGAACCCACACAAACTTCATGCGCCTACACGGATTTTCTGTGTGGTGCTGAAAAAGCCAGCGCCTCAAGCCGTTCTGGTGCTACAATGGGCAGAATGTATATGGGTATGTATGCCTGCGTACAGCTGTTGGCCCATGATGTCATTCTGGCACCTAAACTAGTGTGTATCATCACTTTTCTGGTACGGGTGCAGGATGAATACATTGCATACCAATACTTGTTAGTTATTATACCAGAAAATATCAGGACTTGTAAACTGCTGTGCTATGAAGTAGCAGGGCAGCTCAACTTCGGGCACTCTTGAGTATACAGATGAATTGATTTGTTTTGAGTACTATTTGTATAAACCTGAAGTGACTATAGCAGTTCCTATTCGCCACAAAGAGACACTTTAAAAACAAATTAATATTTGTGAAGCACTCGGAGTGATAAATGCTATAAAATTTTACGTGGGAGACCTATTTTTAGAAAGTTGAGAGCATGTAGTTAAATACATTTTGACAATGCCTTCCCACAAGAGAGCTGGGCAAAGGTTGTACAAACTGCTATAACCTGTTGCACTCAGTGCAACCTTAATACTTGCTTTTTTTCACTATTCCTCTGAGCACTTAATTAATAACAGAGATGAATCCAAGTTACATGATCCTGATCTGGATCCAAATGCAGCTGAAATCTGAGGTAGCTCAGACCCATGATTTATAAATAAGAATTGTCATAAATACTGTGTTCCTCTTTCCCAGCATATCTGAAGTGAAAGGTGACTTCGAGAGCCAAAATAAAACTCCTCTGGCACTATCGGAGAGGTGCATGCTAGTGTTGAAATTCAACAGAAGACCTGAAGGTATAAATTTAATTCTGTTGCCATCTTCTAATTAAGAGCATTAACATTCCTGTCTTTGGCCTCTTTCTGAGGACCAGCCCATACTCAGAAGGACACGTCCCAGGAGCAAGAGGTGATTCTGCAATAGAAATAGCATGTCCTTTCTGCTCCTCGCAGGGCCGTTTCTAGGAAATTGACTTGCATTCTGAGAAGATGAGCCTATCGACCTATGCTCTTCAGCGACACACTGAGAAGCTGAGTTGCCGTTTGGATGTGTTAGCCTGGTTTTTACTTGATTCGCAGCTGGAGTTGCGGGAGCCCTCGAAAGCTGCTTTTTCCTCCTGTCCCCTGCCTATACGGATGGCTTGCACTGCAGTCTGACTGAGTGCTCCACCCTGCTCCAGTCCCTTGTTTACACCATAGCATGGGATACAAGGAGATTGCTGGGCTTGTGCATTCCTGAAACTGCTGCTGGTGTGGGTATCCCGCAACAGTTTCTGGAGACACTGAGGCATGAGAGCAACGTGAATGTTTTAGAAGCACATTTGCTGCGTTATTAACACTCCTTTGGTGTGAATCTAGTGCTACTGTCTGTAAAGGTTTGTGTATATAAAATTAATAAATAGCCAAAAAAAATTAGAACTTTGTGACAACATATTGTTAAGTGTTCAACATATAATCATGTTGTTTATTTTCATGGTATATCTCTTCCGGTACAGTGCTTGTAACAATCTAGAACATATAACTACTGAATCTATTACTTACTCCATCTTTGTTATAAAATGAATGTTAGTATAAAATATAACCAAAACGTCTCATTACCTGAACATGGAAGTCCTATATTGAAATCATAATCAAGAGGTGAATACCTCATTCCAGAAGAGAATAACGTGTATTGGTTCTAAGTATATAAATGAATTTATGTATCTAAGAACAGCTCGTTTTTCAGACCTGGCCCAGTGTCACCATTGTCTCTATATTTTGGTCTTTCTGAAAATTACTAACCAATTGCAACACCAGCAACAGGCCTTGCAAATACATTTGCTCCCTTGTGCATCATCATCAGAAACTGAGCCTTCAGCATGCCTTTTGCACATTTCAACAGTGAAGAAACTGAACCTTAAAACGCTTTGCACTTTACTGAGCCATTGACCGGTGCATCTACAAAGATCAGCCAATGTTTTCAAGGATGAGTTATAATTTGTAATACTTTATTTTGAGAGTGAGACACCTAAACAAAGCCTAATGCCAAAGAAATGCTGAGCACACAATAATAAGCCCCTTTTGACGTTTCCTGCCTTGGGCATTTAAGTCGTATAATAAACCCCTGAAATTTCTTAGCACTTTTAGTATTATTATAGTGATGTTAATTACCAGGTTGTGGTGGTACAAAGCATGATCCATGCTGCTAAAATATTGATTCTTCTACTTGTGTAAGGTTAACTCACAGGATTCATTAGACAACATTTGTAGGGTGCCACTGATTTTAGAACGTACCTCTAAAACTGGCAAGTTTTCCAGAAATTCATTTATAGCATAGGCTTCATAACAGAAGAAGCTTCCTTTTGCAGAAGGAGATATAAATGTAGACTCTTCGGGGCACCGAATTAATCTTTTGGTTAAAAGGAAGTATTATACAGGTCTCTTGCTGTTATTGTCTTGCATAAGTAACTTCAGTGAAGCTACGCTTGTTAGTGTTGATCAGTGTGAGAAGGGGTTCTGCGTATTTCTGAAAAGCAAGCAGTAACAGAAGAAATACTAGAAATCAATGGCATTCAGTCTGCAGTAAGGAATCTTTAAAAGATAGTTTAACGTCATTTTGTTTAGGTCTACCACTCATCCTCACTGTCACTTGTGGGAGGCACTTTTTTGCAATTAATTTTCGCACCTGCCCACAGAGAAGGAAAATATTTATCCGTGTGTGGGAAGCATCTTGAGATCTCTATGTGAAAAGGATTATTCAGATGCATATAATATTATTTTTATTCCAGTATAGATGATGGAATTTGTTCCACAATTGGTTCCTTGTCAAAATTTTCATTAACTTTTGTGGGCGGCTTTGTCTTTGGCTCTGATCTGTAAGAAGTGTTGCTAACAACGCTTCTGTATGTCTTTGGGCAATGAATACGCCTCTCTCAGTGGAGTCACATATGTAACGCTGGCTCATATAAACAGCGATTTGCAGGACTAAGTCATGACCTTGGCATGCAACTTCAGTGCTTCTCGGACGTGTTTCTGAGAACACGTGCAGTTCTGCTCTGAGCAAAGAGTATCTACGTTTCCTTCTGATCTGCTCAGCGCCTTCCTAAAACACTGCATAACGCTAGGAAACCTGCCAGGTTTGCCTCCAGCCAAGACTACTGTGAAAGACCCCTCTGGACTTCACTGGCATAGGCGCAGCCCTGAGCATAGAACATTAACAACACGCTTACCTGAGGTCTCAGCCTAGCTCTGTGTAGGGATGTGATTAACTTCAGTGAGTTAATCAGCGACAACTAAACTGCAGGAGTTATTGTAGACAGAAGAAATTACAGAAAGAGAGATGAACACTGTTTTAAAAGTATTATACATGTATATAAGAGGCTGCAGTCAGTGGAAAGATTTGAATGACTTCAACAAGCTTTGGATCAGATCCTACTTTTTTTGGTAACGTTTTAGTACAAAGCCTTTGCTAGTAAAAAGCAAACTGGTTTAAGTATTTCCTGTGACTCACTGAAAAGCAAATGAGCTATTTAATACAACTGCTATGTTCATTTCAATGGATATAATCTAACACCGGTCTAACTACACAGGCAGAATTATGTAAATCACTATTCGGCTAGTAGCCATTGATAAGATAATTGCTAAAACACCATTAACAGGAAAGCAGTCTGTGTGAAAAAGCAGTGCTCGATCGATGGTTATTTAATTGCTGTGTGATTTCTGTTCTGGAACCTTGCTCCTTGTTCTTACCTGCCTAATTTAAATAATGAAGTGCTGTGTGCTTTTCTTTGACATCGAGAACATTATCGTATGCTGTCCTCAAAACACAAGGAAACACTTGATGTGCAGTTGACTATGCAGCAACTCTATTACTAAAAAGAATTTTTAAGATAAATGTATGTTCCACATTTAATAAAACACAGAAAAACTCATAATTGAATTTGAATACCTTCCACCACAGCTACACAATAAGCATAAAATAAGAAAATGTCCCAAATATCCTTTCAAACGAACTGCAAAACGAAACTGGTAACCCAAACTGACAGTGGCTTCCCTGGATAACTACAATGGAAGATTGAAATTCTTTTTTGGTATCCTGCAGTCATAACACATAATTAGATATATACAAGAAGTCACTATGATTGTATCTGGCTGCTATATACAATGGCAACAGAAAAGTTCAAAGTATTTTAATTTAGGCCTTATATAAAGATGATAGAATTGCTTGCTGGTGAAGTAACTAAGAGCAATCAAAGTTCTTAAAATGTAGGTGAATTTTAAATTAACAAACGGCTTTTCCTGTGCTTGCTAATTTAAGTGAAACCTGAGCCACTAAAAACCTAGAAAAATGTCAAGGTCATTGCCAATAGCTTTGATTAGCAATAAAAAAGGGGCACAAGAACAGGCTAATGGTATGAGGACATTAAATATTAAAAAGGAGCTATTGATTTAAAGGTGCTATAACTAAAACCAAGTAGCAGTAGCTATTGACCAAATGGCAGACCGTATGTTTCTGACAATGTGTCCACGAATCTATTAGTATTTATCAGATTTTCCCAGCTGTCTTGTAAATGCTACTTACTCCGTTTTTTTGCATTGATTTTTTAATCTAGTTTTTAAAATCAATAAAATAAGAGAATGAACGTTCCAACCTTTCCACAAATTATCACATACCCTTATTTATGTTTCTATGTTTAGGAAGATGTAGAAAAGGGAGCAAATAATATACATTGTATTAGGGACACCTTTTTTATATTCCAGTTCCCAAGAAGATTTATCAATGCGTAAATATATCCTCGGTGCAAGGATGTACATCTCCGAGCTGCCAGTACACATACCTTTGCTGAACCTTGCAGATTTGTCCAGGAAGACAAGCCACAGGAGGTGGGAAGTCCTCTCAGGACGACGGGATATCCCTTGCATTGTTCACAGGGGTTTGTATTGCAAAAAGGGGGAGTAAGTAAAGAGGAGAAGACCCTGAGCTTACATCTTTACTGGTCTTCCTCTGCTCCATTCCCAAATAACTTACATGTTTTCAGCAGAAATGAACACCTGCAAGACTTTAGTGCTCGTAAAACAGATGTGCTTCAGAGACACCTGCTCATCATAACATGGTATAATCTTCCCAAGCGTAAGTTTTACCTAGAGAGCAAGTAATTCAAAGGAACATCTATTCCCTGGATAAGCACACTGCATGCTTGTCCTTCAGTCTCATGCCTCTTCTCCAAGTACTTGCAAAAAGAATGACAAAGTGAAAGTCACTTTTGTGACAGACTGAGCCTCTTGTTCATCACGGGAAGGTATGAATTACTTCAGTGATTTTTGTGGGGCTTAATTCTTTGCATAGATATGAAAGAACTAAGGAAAATCTAATGTTATGCTTGAGGAAGCTAAAACACCAGTGGAAATTATAGACTTCCCAAACTCCAGCAAAGTGCCAATCCTATTTTTTATTTGCTAGATCTGTTGTACTGTACATCAGATTCAAATAAGTTGTATAATTCTACTAAGTCAGGTGTTGCAGGAAATCAGCTCAGATGTTCAACTAGTTGCTGTGATGTTATGAACCTGATTCTTTTAGTCGAAATAAGAGATACAGATTTCATGTGAATTAAAATGAAAAGTTTAGTATTTACAAACTGTGGTGGATTCTATTTAGAATAGCACAATGAGAGTGTAACACAGCTTGGTGAGGGCTGGAGCTGTCAACAGGAAGCTTTAGGAGCCATTTTGCAAACCCCTGTTAAAATTAGAGATGTTCTAAGTGGGAAATTTCAGGGTGGACACACAGGTATTTTCATGTGACTGCCTCTCTGGAATCTGACTAATCAGTTGTGGTTACAAACTCAGTCATCTTTCAGGTCTAATATTTATTGTTGGTGCTAAGTAATCTGTAAACTGTTTTAGGAATCATACAATACAAACATTAAAAACATCGCACAGAGTGCATATCCTTATTATTCTTGATAACTAAACTAGAAACATCAAGGAAGAATGCTACTGATAAGAGAAATTCAGTTGTTAGAGTTAGAGCTTACTAGTAAATCCGTGGCAGCATTTTCATAATATGAAAATGCAAATATTTCACAGGAGGCTGTAGATACTGATTGCCAGAAGGGAGGATGCTTTGTGTGATTTCAGAATCCAGTGCAATGAGACGATCTATACTGTTACATGAAAGAATAGAGAAACCTGCATGTTGTTTGCCTTCAAAGTGAAATTCCCCAATATTACACTCTGTTTAAGTAATGGACCCATTTATGTAAATTGAATTCAAGCAGTGCACAAATTTTGTGATAGCTTTCTGCTCAGGGTGAATTTCTTTCTGTATGGGAGAAGGAAATTTCTTTCTGTTTTTTTTTTTTTTCTGGGTTTTGGGTGGGTTTTTTTAAACATTTATAGTGCAGCACTGAAGCTCTCTTAAAACATCATGTCTTGATGTACATATTTCCCATTTCGGGATGCTGCTGAACAAGAAAGTTTAGACATACGGCAAATAACATAAACCAGTATTTTAAACACAAACACTTTCTAGAACCAAGATGAGCATTTTGATTATATTCAGGGTGGCTATTCACACACATAAAGCTAACAAACAGGTGCGTTAATGGGTTAGTAACTCTGCGACTCAGTGAATCTCTCAGATAAACATCTAGAATTCTACCTGGCATTTTGTGGCTTTACTTTGTAACCTCTCAACTTGGAACTATAGGGATTTTTTGCACACTTAGTTTATACCCTAATGATGATAGGAGTCTTTGTGGTGTGCTGAAATGCAAGATCAATGTAATACACTTAAGGAAAATAAGTATAAATAGAAAGTATTAATATAGGAGTGGATTAAAGCACTAGAGAATGTCGTATAAGAAATTATTCCACGCTCGCAGTGATGTGGAAGCTATGAGCTATCTGTTAAGTCCATTAACTCTGTGAGTCAGTGAACGTCTCAGATAAATATCTAGAACTCTACATAACAGTCTATGGCTTCCTGCTTTCTTCCTGTAGCCTCTAAAATAATTTGAATTTATAGCTGTCCCTTATTATTTTTAACTCCAAGTATTATTTCTAGCATCTTTTCTTTTCTGGGAGTGATGAGACAGAATATATAATGTAGAAATTGCTGGGGAAGCAATATACTCACTTCAGCCTCACCTCTGCTGTCACTAGTTCATTTGCAGTTGTGGCACAGACTGCTGTGATGATAGTAGATGTGGGGCAATCTCTTTAGGAATAAGATTAGAGGTGGTTTAGTGTGGTGTAGTAAAATGTGTGTGCATGTACAGAGGTATATGAAAGGTGTTTTATTTCCATATGATAAAAGTCTGTAAAAGTCTATAGATGTGTTCCTGCCACTGTACAGTTTGCACTGTACGTTACTTTTAAATGAGGCCAAAATTAAGAGAATAAGGGGTTAGTTGGGTTTCAGAAGAAATGTTCTGTGGAGCATATGGTACAAGAGTTATACACGTGTCAGTGAGTGAAGTGTGCACCCAGACCAGGGGATGAAGCAAAGGTAAGTTTCAACTTTCCCACATGTCACTCCATCAAAAAAAAGATGACAATGATTTGCTTGAAGATTCACCAAGTGAAAGTGGTCAACAGATCATGAAGCGTCTGGCACTCTGCTCGGGTAGCTGGGAGTTACACAGTGACAACTGTTTGGCCTGCACAACCTTAATAGCAAATGGAGTCTCCGAGAGGTTGCAGTCAGCGAAGCACATGCCAAGTGCCTCGAGAAGCTCTCCAGGGCTGACTTTTTTGGTGAGACTAATTCTGTATATTCCCTTCCGGCTCAGCAGAGGCCGTTTCCCTGCCTCCTGACGTTGAGCACATTCAGTTTTTCCACGCAGCTGAGTGGCACAGTAGATCCAGCTGACGTACGATGGAGACGAGTAAATCCCTGCTCAGTTCCGCACAACACTGTCACCTGCCTGCGCTGGACTCCCATTTCTCTCCAAATTATCCTAAGACATGTTTCTGTCATTTCCCCTTTTACCCTCGCCACCACCGTGCCTCCCAGCAGCACAGTTCGTGGCAGAACAGTCCTTGTGTACAGAACTCAATCCAGGTGACCACTGCCTGGCACACAGGAGTCCCTGCACGGTGACTCATGCCGCAGAGGCACACCTTTCCCCTTATCAGCTGTTCTTACCCTCTAGGGCATGAAATTTTCATTAAAACTGTTGTTTATTTGTTTGTTTTTCATAGAAAATACTATGGATGAGCAAAGCATCTTATGGAAAACATTTGCCACCCTTAAGAAAATCAGGAAATTTTCAGGATATTGCAAGACTAAACAATTATTTTGACTGAAAATATTTGGGGTTTATGAGAAAGTATTTCTAGTTTTAAAAATATTTTGTGAATGTTTTTGATGTTGTGACGCATGAACTACCAATTTTCTCTTCCAGTGTCTACCAAATACCGTAGAACAGAAAAAATATGGAAGAAAACAATGTGTTGGACACAGAAGGTGGTTTCACCTAAAAAAGAGGACGTAATCTTTGTGCGTGTACCCGCCTCTGATAAACATTAGCCTTTTTGCAGAAATCTCTATGGGATTGTCCAGGGAATTTGATGTAACCTGTGGTTAATCATTGATCATCTTCCTATGTAAAACTACAAGTTGCATGACTTGGTGAATAGCATATAGGGGAAGAATGTAATAAGTAAATATTTAGCCACTAGCTTATTTTTTTGCATTTGTATCATGTAGAGCAAGCAGTGCTGTGTACAAACTACCACTTCCTTAATATGAAAAAAAGGTAGTAATGCCAATAAAAGGTGACTTTTATCACAGAACAGTAACGTGGTTACAGATTTTTCATGCTTTAACTTCACTTATAAAACAAAGATTCTTCCATTAGTGCATAGTTTAGGTATTGCCTTCGTTTGCAGTACAGTTTGTATACTTTCTTTCAAAAGTATTGGAAACAATCTGTGAAGTTGCCTCAAAAAAAAAAAAAAAGAGGAGTGAGGACTTTAAAACAACCTCCAAGTATATAAAAATCAGTGTTTCAGAAGTGCTCAGGGCACCTTACCTTGGGATGTTTTGTGTGAAACGCTTTTTCCAGTATACAATCTATGTGCTTTAAAATGTTACATGCTGTTATTATGAAAACAAAGAGATGTACAGTGATCTCACTGCATGATTTATAATTATAAATGTAACCACAGATGCTTCACTTTCCAAAGATCCTCACGAGAATCAAAACACCAAGAACTTGATCTTAGCACCTGCACCCAACCACAGTCTTGGAAATATGTGTCATTGTGTAATCAACATGAGCAAGCCATTGAGTCGCAATTGGGAACACCCAAACTGGCTGTACACGCACAGATGGAAAGACAAAGAGCATGGGTATTGGTGTATTATAAAACATACACAATCCAATTTTTAACCTAGAGTAAAATCATGAAAATATTAATTTAGGTAACTTCAGAGGTAACTTAAACTTCTTTTACAGTGCAATGTAACTTCAGATATATTCTGGCGCACAAGTAGTGTCTTGTTTTATAGAGTACGTATTCTGATACAGTCTAAAATACAGCTGTAAGAAACTCTTTTCAGAATGCTGCTTTTGTCGATTCTTCAGTATTTAATAATAGGCCATCCTGTTTCTCCTGTTTTAAAGCTCTCAGGCATCTGGGCAGTCGACTGGAAAATGTTGTTAGACGTATGTGACTAATCACATACCATTAATAGTGAAGAGCCAATAGTCAAATGAAATACTCTGAAAAAAAAAAACCAAAACAAAAACAAAACCTGAAATTTATTTCCTACGCTCTTTGGCACAAGCTTAAAGATAGCAAAATATGTTTACCTTGATCACGGTGAACCTGTGAATTATTCACAGGTACCTTCCTATCTGTGAATTATTCACAGGTAGGAAGAAGATCTTTTTGCAACAAACCCAGCCTCATAAGCCTCATAAGCACAATAACCTCATAGCTGGCACTGACAGTAACAGCAGTACCCTGGGTGTCCAGCAGTTACCTCAATTCACTTGTGGGAAGTGTGAGCAATCCCAGCCGGGGAGAGCTGCATCTTGATCAGACCAGGAGTGCAGGTGACCTCCCTAAAATCTGCTGGGCTAAGCAGCATCCGCAGTTCAAGGATCAGCTCAAGTATCAGCCAATGGCCACCTACCTTCAGTTTAAGCAGCGCTTAACAAGAGTTAGCGATACTGTCCGGTGAATGAGAACTGCCCCAGGGAAACGCTTCAGCTACAACTTAAGATAAGAAAGCATGAAAGGTAAGTAAAACTAGCAAAGAAAGACCAGAACAGATATGGACTAAGGTCATATGATAAGACCAATGAGAGCACAAAGCTATATGTATGTTACTGAGTGGCCTGCCCAAGGTGAAAAGATTTCCCACCTCCTTTCCAGAGAGATTTTGAAAATAAATCTGCCAGTCCTAAAGAGTACATAAGCCTGAACGGTGTTTGAGTTCTCCTGGAACCAGACTGGCATTTAATTTCACGTATCCCAAACTGCATTACAGCTTCATAGCTTTTCATTTCCTTGTGTTGGCCTGAAAACATAGAGAAGAGGTGATTATTTTCTTTCAAATTGTTAGTTGAATGTATGTCTTAATGGAATAAATGTGCTGTAGGCTTGGGATATTTTTAGGCTGGAGTATTGGGTTCCCTACAATATTTCTTCCTGAACTGTCACATTTATGTACGCTCTTGAAGAAACACTGAAAGTACTTGTTCATACAACATTTTCATGGGCCATCCTGTTCCATATTTGGCTGATCAGGTAAAGAGTAAAAACAAATCTGTAGCAAGGACTTTCCCTCGGTCACCTTGGCACAAACTGTTTACTTTTTACCAGTTTTCCCAGCACTCAGTTTCTGATCCATAATGCATTTGAAACTCCTGTGACCGTGGTGAGCTTGAGCATTATTGTTGATTTTTTATTACAGTAATTTATTGTTGCTGCCTATTTAGCTACAGGGTATCTCATTATTTATATGTTGATGCCATAACTGGTCTTTGGATTTCTTCAACCAGACAAATACTGTTGATGCTTTATTACGTGCTCATTTCTGTGGACTTTTAAAAATTTATTTTTGCAGTTAATGCAGACAAAAGTACACTGAGCTTCTTCCCTGAGGTTGTCTGCATGAGTCTAGGAAGGCTCAGATGAGAAACCTCCCAGGCTGAGTTTCCTCATTCAGCTAGCCGACCTGCACTCGTGCTGTGGCTGATGGGGACGGTTCCTTCCTTCCCCTTTGCCCCGGCTAAGATTTCCAACCATAACACAGCAATCATGCAGCACATGGTCGACTGGCTCAAGCCACTCCTCTGACACCTATGCATTTTTTTATGGGCTCGTTTTCAGCTCTGTTCATGAGCTGATCCATCTCGCCGTGCGGCTGGATGCTGTCTGGTGCATCTTTTTGAGCTATCCCTGACCAGAAGTCAAGGCCAGACCCAGAGGTGAGCGCGTGGGATCCTGGCCGCGAGGCCACCGTGGAGGGCTTGGCTGACACTAAGTAGGTGTTGAAAGGGCCTCATTTGATTGGGGGAGTACGTAGGCGGGCCACAATTTCCAAGGTCTGGGACACCACACCCTCAGGCTCGCTTTTGCGGCAGCAGCTGCATGGTCCAAGGAAAATTGAATGAGATGCAGCTGCTGGGTCCAGCAGCGAGCTCTGCTCTGCCACTCCCTAATGCATCCCAGAGGCTGCGGCGGCTCCCGAGGCTTTCCAAAACACGTTCCTAAGTGAGATATGATACACTGACTCTGGGCCCTTATCAAATGTTGATTCACTCCGAATCATGGATACATGTTGAATAAATGAATTCATGTATTCATTACAAATATACGAAATCACTGCTTATTACAAAAGCAATTCGCTTTTAGGCTTGTCATTTATCCTGCTCTGTTGTCTTCGACTCTTAAATATCCTAGCCCACATGAGAGGCCAGAGAGATTTGTAACGTATTAAATGTAGGGCTCTTTTTAAGGCAATCAGCTTGGGGGAGGTAGGAACCAGAGACTTCATTTCTTTTTCTGTGTCCTGAAACATAGAACAGTCATATTAGTTTTATATTTATTTATTTAAAAAAAAAAAATGTCGCCAGCACTAGAAGCTTGTCTGCCAAATGTATACTAAAAAACACCTCAAAGTAAGGATTTAGAATGGAAAGACTGACACACCGACACTAAAAATGCCAGAGGCTCAGTTCTTATACTGCTTCTCTTGCACATATCTTTCCAAATGAAATGGGCTCGCCAAGATTATTAAAGTTGAACATTGACCATGTATTTAATTTCCAGAGTTCTGGAGTAAAATATCCAGTTTAACAGAGCAGCTGAAATCTCACTCTTCTGAAATCAATGAAGGGCTGGAGTTTTGCAGCTGTGCCTGTGACGTAGAAATTTTAATAGCTTTAGAGAAACAACAACTGAAGTTGGCACATTCAAATTGTAAATACGATTTGATAATTATAGCATCTGTGATCTCATGTAATAATTTTTCCTTCATATTGCAACATTTTTGTTTCAATATATTTATGTTGGCTCATGGCTTTTATTTACATATTCTAATGTAACCAGAAAATACTATGAAGTCTCTGAAAATATTTCCCTTCAGTAATTATGGGATGCTTTACTTCTTTAACCTAATCATATGACAAAACTAATTTGTTTAGTTTTAGAAAATTCTTTTTATTAGTATTTTACTGTACATAATGGATGCTGCTGGTAACTTACTAGGAAATAAACAGCTAGGAAGAGATTGCTTAATATGCAGAGCATTTTAGCAACTACTATTTTATTTAGTAGAAAGCTGCAGCCCTCAGAACTCCATCATTCTGGTGTACTGAGCCCTAGGTTAAATCACATAGATTTTTGAATTTCCAAATCAGACAATCACTTTCCCTAGTACTTCGCTGGCATGATCATAATAAGCCATGAAACACTTTTCCTCCTTGGATGTTCCTGGGAACTTTGGCACTTTGGAACTTCCCAAAGTTCTTGGAACTTTGGAAAGAAGCTGTACATGGAATGTTTCTGGAAGGAATTATACAATCTTCTCAGTTTATCAAATGCTAGTTATGGAAAATTATTATTATTATCTCTAGATGAGAGGAAGCAAAGGTGTTGTACAAAGCTCTGTAAAATAATCCCCTGTTCTGAAGTGCCTCCAGCCTTAGTAGCCCACTCTGCAGTTGGAAATGCTGGTGGCGCACAGAAGAGAAACTACCATTAATGTTGAATAATGTCAAGGTGCATTTAGATAAAAACTGAAATAAAATGAATGTGCTTAAAAAGAGTTTTAAACGTTTTGATCATTTGGTGGGTTTTTTGGAAGAGCAAGCCAAGTTAAAAGATTATAAAAGTATGCTTTGAGTTTTAAGATGATTGATTTATTAAACAATATGTCTGCATAGTTAGGTAACTGAAACAATTATTTCAGAGCACCACGTCTTACAGAAACAGTAGGTCCAATCTTACCACCCTTTACTTTTTTATTGATTAAAAGAGGAAAAAAAAAAGGTTCATATTTTTTCCTAAGGCTTTCTTTGCATTGTCCACATTAAACAAAGGCCTTTAAAAATATGTAGTATTTTCATCATTATTTATTGTTGGCTTTAAATAATGTTCAGCTAGCTCACATGATTTGTTATCTCCCTTTCATGTGTATCTGATGAGCTGATGGAACTGAAAATGTCCTTCTATGGGCTGGATATTTTAACACCTCTCAGCCCTAAAATCCTGAAAATCCTAAAATTAAAAAAAATCCTGAAGTGCTTTGCAGACTGTGGCCAGAATTCTCAAAGTAATCTTCCTATAACAGAATAGATTTAGGCATCCACACCTGGCTTTAGGTGTTGAAGTCAAACAGACTCTTTTTTGCATGGGGGAAGGTCAATGACAAGAGCAGGCATTTGCCATTTCAGAGATTCACCTTTGTTTAGATGCCTAACATCAGGCATGCAGAGCTGAAAAGTCAGATCCGTGTGCAGCCAGAGTATGTTAGCTGCCCCACCAAAAATGCTGCGGCGGTTACCTCACACGTTTTCTTTTAGGAGGTAGAGTGAATGGGAAATACCCAAAGAACTTGACTTGTTTGACATTCTTGCAACTCTTACACTGAAAATCAGTTCTGCTTCATCTTTGGATGAGGTTGACAGTCCTTTTCCTTGACTAATAGGCATGAGTGATCACAGAAATACCTGGGAACCTATAGTTGCTGGAGAAATGAATTCTGTTAAGGGGGTAAACTTATCCTCTATGTAACACAATTTCTCCAGTTTCCTAAAAACTCCATAACTAATTCAAGATGGTGGGTTTTAGCAAGATGTTGAATACGAGTTCTAAGCAGGCAACATACATTACATCTGCAGTTAGGACATTATTCTGTCACTTGAAAACTCTTGGGCAGTTTACCAAGAAAAATCAAATGACTTGAGATACGATTATGAAATCATCTGATTATTCAAAATATGTTAGAAGTTATCTTGGCAACATTAGATAACACTGAGCCAAGAAGATGTCATAATTGGAATACACTGGAAATAAACTAACTTGTATTTTGTGCAGATCCCAAGTTAGTTGCACAATACCCCTTGGAATCGTCATCAGTTATTGAGAAGAAAGCCTGCAAAATTCACTTGTTAAAAACTCTAATTTAGGAGAAAAGGAGGTCATCAAAACATAAAGATCTCATTATTTAAGAAAAAACTAGGCCAGTTTATACTGACTGTAACTCTTACGTGTAGGAATTCTAGATATTTACACAGCCTTATGCTGAAGTTTGTTAGGAGTTTTACTGAATTTTTGCAACTCCTCCAGTCCTACAGTAAAGCTTCCCTTACTGGGTACACGTTGGACGACTGTTTGCAGGCCTGCCACACTCTCAAAGGGCTTAAACTTCACAAGCATGAGTATGCCTCAGCATACACTTTTTTGTCTGTCTGCAGAAGTGGAACCTTGCTGTCTTCTGGCGCTTGGCATCAATCTATACGCTGACCACCTCATCTGGGAAGTGTACCTCTTCTCAGAAGGGACTGACTGGCTTCCCAATATTGTGTTTCTACTTAAACAGCCAATAGATGTCTGTGGAAAACCCAGTAGGTCTCAGTAGCTTCTCTCCCCACACAACATTGTGGACTACAAACATGGGACTAAAGGGGAAGTTCCCTCCAGAACCTTCTTATCTCAGGACTAAGCCTCCTTGCCTCTGATTTGCCCTAACCTGTTTTTCTTATCCCAATGGCCCCTTGTCTTTAATCTTTTTTGCTTTTGATTTCTTGTGTACATAGTGCGTGGGCAGGGCTGTACATGAGAAAATACATTACTTACATTGCTCTTTACCTTCCCAGGAGCATGTGATGATTCAAATATATAAAAATAGGCTTTACAGAAGTTTCCCAACGAATCACTTCTCACTTCAGCAAGAAGCAGATCCACACAGAATTGCAATCGACCCAAACACAGTGGGGTAGAGTTCTTTGGGTGCAGACCAGAATTATCAGGAGTCAGGTTATCACCACACACAGAGAGCTCCTGGAAACGGTCTCTACCTGGTAAAGGATGATAAAGGTCTTGGTCATTGCTCAGGCATTCTGACGCTTAAAGAAGAGAATAGAAACCGCTGAAATGGATAGTCTACATAGAGTGAGATGACTTTACTTTGACTTAACTAAAACATGTTAAATAGCTCCCTAAGAAACTCTTGTCTCCTATGAGCATTTTTCTTATATCTGTGTCCGCAAACAGGCTCAGATTATCATTAATCTTCACATGCTTTTATCACAAATATTTCAATTTAAAAAACTATCTGTTATAGCTATAAACCTAGCAATATATATTTTCCAACCTCTTATTATGGCCAGATAAGCCTTCACTGATTTGTAACCTTGCTTTGGGAGCCACTGACTCAGGCAATCAAATAAAGGCCCAGATGTCTTCAGACAGGGACCCTGGAACAACATGTGTTTTCTCCTTCCACTTTTGTTTTACTGAAGTCAAATGACTGAAAACACTCTCAAATCCTGCCCTTTCATAGGAAAAAATATGTTAAGTGGAAATAGATGTGGTAAAAACTGTGATACTGTAAGCATTTTTTTTCTACCACCTGTGAACTAGTCCACAGTGTCTTACAGAAAAAAGAACTTTACTTCTGGTGTTTTGGATGTCCAGAAATTAGTAAACTTGTTCTATTCAGGCATCAGGTCCTTCCTGACTTCTCTTCCCACGCAGATCACAGTTTCTCAGCACCAAGAAGTGTTTTCAGGGTTTACAATTTAGGCACCGTTTCTTTGGGATGTATATACATGGCATACAGATGAGACTGGGAATTTAGTCACCTTCCAATTACTCATGCATACATTAACTGAATGCAAGGTTTTGTTTGTACACCTTTTTTAAAGGGATATCTTGTGCCTTCTAAAGTGAATCTCCGTACAAAAAGCCTGCATACTAAATACTGGGACATAAGCACTATGTCCTGAGAAAGATGTAACACAGTTTCATCACCAAAAATTAAATGAAAATAAACACCATGGGCTTGTTAAGAACATGCCTGCTTCTGTGACTAAGCCCAGCATAATTTGAATATATAACAACAAACGTCTAACTGGCTGCACATTTGGTGCTCATTATTTCAAGAGGGAGGAATTTGCTAGCAGTTACCACAGAGCGATAGCATTGCCACTGTCACTAAATTTAGAACAGGAAATGACTGCATTAACTGACACAGCAGTCCCATGAGCGCTTTAGGCGAGACTGCCACTGAAAGGAGTGGCCCTGCTCACCCCCACCCCTGCTGCTCCCTGCTCCTGCTCCAGAGCTATCCTCCGCTCTTCCTCCACAAAAGCATCCCAGGTGGTCCCTCATCCCCTGGGCCAAGCCACAAACACAGTTGAAAGCTAGCCTTGCGAGCAAGCCAGTTCGCTGGGTGGGCACATGAGTAGCTGTGCTGGTACAAAGCAGGACATGACGCGAAAAGGGGAGAAGTAACCATGGAGATGGGCAAATGGAGAAAAGCAGAAGATGCGTTGAACTGGCTTACCCTGTCTTAGATGTCGGGCGAAGCTGCAGCAGCAAACATTGACTTCACACATGTGCAGGGACTGAGTTTCTTTATAACTGGGTATCTCTGGTTGTTGCTGAGGTAGCTGAGGTGTATTTGGCAATTTCACAGTTATTTATTATGCAACAATAACATTAGTGCAATTCAAAACGCAATTTCATATCCCAAATCCCTGTAGTTTGTGGTTAGCATCCTTTCACAAAGAATAATGATTCAAGGTTATAAGGAGATCTTTCCCAGCACATTTCATGACAGTTTTCTTTGATCCTCACAGCTACATCTCCATTCATTCATCAGTAAAAATTACATTATCTGTCATTCTTGGTCAAAGTAGTAGTTCCAAGCAGCAGAATTAGCTCCCAGCTCTCTATTTCATTACTGCTCAAATAATTCAGTGATGGGGAGAATATTCAAGGGGACACATCAGTGAAGGCTGCCAAGGTTCTGATTCAATATATGTCAAATTTTGGCACAGAATGGTAGCAGATTTTTAATGAACAAAGAGCAAATAAGTTTTGGTTTTGGTTTTTTTTTTTTTGAGAAAACACAGTGGGCTCACTCAGAGAAAATGGAGAAGAATGCTCTTGCACCCTAACACGGGGCTGGGAATCAGGCGGGACAAAGGATCCCTTTATTTTCCCCTTACATTTCCTGTAAATCATGCTTCCTTGCAGCTCATTGTCTGCGAAGTGTGAATCTTCCTTCCCCTATTTGCTCTGATGATTTGAGATTGGGACACATTTTACTTCCTTTTCTCCTCCCAAACTGAAATGAACTCACGGTTTGTTGTTATCAAGTCAAAACAAGACCTGCAGATACTGGGTTGCCCACATATCTTCAGAGCACATTCACAGAGTATTTCGTGCAGCTTCTCATTCAGCTTTTCGCTCTCTCATGCTTCTATTACAAGATCTTGTCTGAACCTGCGAGAACTGGAAAGAGATTTTCTCTCCTGCTCTTTCAGTGATGCCAAATACATCCATGTACTGTTAGCAGGTCACTACAAAGAAACCAGGTCATCTTTATTCCTGTCCCAGCTCCACTCGCTTGCAATGGCACTGTTGTTCTTCAGTCTCTGATGATAAATTTTTTGAAAACCACGTGTGTCAAAGAGAGATTTATGCAGCTCCAGGAAATGCTTCCTTCTCTTCTCCAAACAGAGGTCAATCAAAAATCACGGAGCAGATGAAGCTCTGATGGTAGTGAGTTATCCACATAACTGCCAACAGCAAATGAGTATTTTTCTTGTTCCAAGGATACAGTAAAATACTCTGGATATATAAGTTATAAGGAAGTGTGAACACCTTTCAGACTAAAATTGTTTGAGCAGGCTAGTTCCTGATAATGCTGATAAAATCACTACTGTATCTGTTCTATAATCTGTGTTATAGACAGCCTACAGTAGCCATTGCCTTTTCCTTCATGAAAAACTATTGGGAAAATATATGGAGCCTGAGAGAAAACAACATCTGTGAAAAAGCTTTCACTCAAGCTGTCATGTCTGATAGCAAATTCCAAACCTTTAGCTTGTTTTTCAGTGAAAGAGGATGAAGAGGGGTGAGCATAACATCTAGCCAAGTGTCCTGCCAGATTTGCTTCGGTATCTGGAAAGAATCAGGCCCTGGTTTGCTCACCAAAGGCCTGAGCATTGTATACCTGTTTTACCTGCAAGCAAAATGAAGCGTGAACAGTTAAATCCTTTTCTGAGGCCACCAAGCCAAGCTTCAATTTACATTTCCCTGCTCTGGCCATTAAGTTGTCTGCAAATAGTGTACCTGAAGCTGTCAATATATGCAAGTATTTGGAATGATAATCCAGTTTACACTGACAATGAAGTCAGTGGAGATATGCCAGTTCAATCAATCTAAGCCAGTGAAGACTTGAGTTTTTAGCCCACATGACAGTAACACACAGATGAACTGGCGTCCTTCTTTCACCAGCAGTACTTCAGATTGCTGCAGGGAAATGGATTTGCCCAAACAAATGATATCGTTACTCAAAAATCAGACATTCTCTTTGTCTTCTTGTAAATAGTGACCTAATAATAGAAAGTAATTCAAAAGCAAATTAAAAACTAATTTTCAGACAAAGTAAATGTTTTCAGATAAAACTACTTGCTGAGAACATTTACTCAAGGGTACTTCTCAATTCAATTTTCGTGAATACACATAGTTGCATGCATATGTAACCAAGCTCCTTTTGTTTTTACATTTCAGAAAATGTTGATGAACTTCTGGGTTTTTTGTGATGCTAAAGAATTAAAGCCAAATCAGATCTTTGAATCACATTGATGATTATCCTTTATTATTCACATATACAGATACCTAAATATAAGCATAAATTCACATAAATATTAAATACTGTATATACCTCACACAAGGAGTGATACATGTTTCATGGTTATAACCCGGGCTAAATTTACATTTTTACAAAAGCAAACTGAGAGGAGAATCAGGCATGAAGAGTCTATACTGCAGGCTGATAGAGACATATTATTATATTATCATATTATTTTTAAATTATATACTATATATTATCTAAATTATTCTTTACGTGTGGAGAGATACTTCCAAGTCAAGAGCTACAATATTGCAGAACAAGTCAGAAGAAGAATCCAGGCAGCAAGTTCCATTTTCCCCAGTAAATTACCCTTCTGTTGCTAGGTTTATTGTATGTTAAGATAAGCACTTTCAAGGTTTTTGGTTTCCAGCTATCAACTGTGAAAATAAATTCCAGTCATGCAGGAATGCTTTAAGTCTCTTTTTGTCCCCCTGGTCACATCACAATAGCTTGAAGATAGAGCTGAAACATCTGCTACCAGGATTGGATGGGTTACCAGGGCCTAAAGAATCCTCACTATTTTTAAACCGATGACATCTTTATACTTCAGTAGCTGCATCTTTTAGACTACAATTATATTTTTAATGGAATGCTGGAGAGCCAGTGCACATAAAAGAAATCTGAGGTGTCGGCAAATTTAAATTGAATGGAATTAGAGATAGTCAACTAAATTGAGAGAAATAAATTTTTATTAGCTTTGCAGAAAACCAGCCATTTGTTCAGGCTTCATGAGAAACAAAGTGCCATCTTTTTAATATAAAATGTAATTATTGAACTTTGAAATGTTTTCTTGGCAAAATGATCAAGTTAGGATGTGCAAACAATGCTTTTCAACTCAGGTAATTTGTGAAAATACTTCATTAGTCTATGGTAGAATTTTATTGCCATAGCAGTGTGCAACTGACACATGAACCATAATAAATCTGTTGTTTCAGCAACATCTTGTGGCATTGGGGTGACAGTCTCTACCGCAAAATGTCAGTGTCTCACTAGAGGAAGTTTGGGGGTCTGTCCTCTTATTCAGAGCTGTTCTTAAATTGACGTAACTTAAGTCCACGGAGCTCAGAAAACTACGTGTGATTTACTGCTGTCTGAACAGCAATACCAAACTTTAAAGCAATGTCTTGGGTGTTGCTGGCAAGGTTCTTGTGGCAGGGGGCTTGGGGTGGCCTCTGTGTGGAGAGACAGGGGCTGCCCTGTGCTGGGCAGAGCCGGTTCTAGCCAGCTCCAGCAGATCCACTGCAGGGCACAGCTAAGCCCAGCAGCAAAGATGGTGGTATCTCTGAGAAAANGAGCTCAGAAAACTACGTGTGATTTACTGCTGTCTGAACAGCAATACCAAACTTTAAAGCAATGTCTTGGGTGTTGCTGGCAAGGTTCTTGTGGCAGGGGGCTGGGGGTGGCCTCTGTGTGGAGAGACGGGGGCTGCCCTGTGCTCTGCAGAGCCGGTTCTAGCCAGCTCCAGCAGATCCACTGCAGGGCACAGCTAAGCCCAGCAGCAAAGATGGTGGTATCTCTGAGAAAAAGTGTTTAAGAAAGGGCAAAACACCACACAGCGGTGTGAGGAGTGAGGAAAACCAGTGCGAGAAAGAGCCCTGCAGACACCAAGGCCAGTGAAGAGGAGGGAAGGAGGTGCTCCAGTTGCCAGAGCAGAAGCTCCCCTGCAGCCCCTGAAGGAAATCACAGTGGAGCAGGTATTTCCTTGCAGCCTATGAAGAGCATCATAATGGAGATATCCAAACCACCACACGTGGAGGTAGATATATCCTGAAGGCACAGCAGCCCATGGAGAGCCCACGCTGGAGCGGGTTCTCCTGACAGGAACTGTGTCCCATGGCGGACCATGCTGGAGCAATTTCATCCTGAAGGACTGTACCCTGTGGAGAGGACCCACACTGGAGTAGGGACAAGTGTGAGGAGGATGGTCTCACTATCAACATTTTTGTCAGAATCCACAGAGGATTTTCACTGAGACAATTCCACAAAGTCAACATTTAAAATATTTATTAAAGCATAGGTATAACAGATTTGAGATTGCCATTGATAAATGCACTTGCTGCAATAGTGCTAAATGTTTCTATGCTAGCAAGTTATTAAGTATAATAATATTACCCAGGTGTCTTTCACCATGAGGTGAAGGTGCAGTTCTTACCCAAAGAGGCGTCCCTGCTAATGGGGAAAGGAGAAGGAGCCAGACCCATCGATCCTCCCAGTCAATCAGTGAAGTGTCTCCTCTCGTCGATATGTTTCAAGAGGGCCAGATTTATACCCTTGACAAGGTAGGGCTGATTCACCTGTTATGTGCTGATAGACTTTAGGTTTTGTGGGGGTATTGAGGTGCAGTTGATGCTTGATACTACCGTGTGTTCATTCTTCAGGCTTATCAGGAGCAAAGCCAGACCACAAGGGCTCCACCTCACCCCAGATATCTTTCGATGCCTTGGTTGCTGTAGCTTGTATGTGTCAAATGCACAACCATAAACAGTTACGTTCACCCTGTGCTTTGACAAGATAAGCAAGTTCTCAGTTCATGCCTGTTGTTCATCAGAACTTAGTCATGTGCTCCATGCAGCGATGGCCTTGTATCTTATTACAAAACAAGTCTTGTAATTCTCCACAGATGGAGCAGCAGAGAAGAATTGTCCTAAACTGATCGCAAGATCCATGTCCCATCCCCCTGCACTGCTTCTGGGGAGGATGAAGAGGAGTTGGAAATGAAGAAGCAAATTTGAGCCTGGGAAAAAAAGGGGGTGGAGGAAGGTGGTTTAGTTTTTTCCTTTGTTTCTCACCATCCAACTCTATGTTACTTGGCAATAAACTAATTTTCCCCAAGTCGAGTGAAGTCTGTTTTGTCTGTGGCAGTAATTGGTAACTGATGTCCTTGCCTTTATCTTGACCATGAGCTTTTTCATCGTATTTTCTACCCCATCCTGCTGAGGAAGGAGAATGAGAGCAGCTGGATGAGTGCCTGGCAGCTGGAGAAGGCCAACCCACCACATGCTCTGTGATACTTTCTGTTACCTCTTAGAAGCAACAATACCCGTTTTCTTTTACCACATACAGCCACTTCGTAAGTGTTTTTAGTGCAGCTCAGACCATGTTCTCACTTCACAGTGCTGCAAAATACAGAACTTGAGAACTGCACAGATACAGCAGAAAGAAACATATGCCAGATACTCACTATGATTTCTGGCTTATCTTGTCCTTAGTGACATTAATCATTCTTACACTTATTATGCCTGATACAGTCTCCAGAACCAAGAGACCCCAGAAATTACTTTGTGAATGTCATACATTTGAAATCAAATCATTCAGCTTCAAGTATTTTAATATCATGGAAGACAAATCTTGCAGACAGCTCTTTGAAGATACCACAAAGATAATTTAATATTTAAGGAGCCAATCATTAATTTAATATGACTAATTATTTTGAAATGGAAATATTTCTGTGGAGCAATATTTTAATGTACTGAACCATTGAACAAAATGAAAAATTTACTTAACAACAAACAAAGAAACCACAACTAATGTGTTGCTAAGTAAAAACTTAGCAGATAAAAAAGATGCAAGGTACCCAAGATTGTATTGCCACGAGACTTTGCAAATATGATTTTCCTGAAGTTACCGGAAGGTGTAAGGTTAGTCTTTACATTATAAGTGGAAAGCTTCTGCCAAGACCAGATGTCATGAAATGTCACATATAGCCTCTAAAGATTGTATATGAACCTCAGTCTGCAGTGAATTTAAGAATAATTAGGAATGTAAGACCAAACACAGCTACTGAGGAAAAAATTATAGATGACTTTATCTGAGTACGAACATTCATATTCTTGCTTATTTTTTCATTATACTATTCTTCTATTTCACAGTATTCCTGGAAAACTGAAGACCACTGTTATCTCATTCTGGTCTGCTCCAAGCAACTATCCTTATGTCAAGCTCAACAAAACTGTATCTTACTGAAGCATGTTCCAGGTGTCAGCTGACATGATGGTCATTAACTGGTCATCTGCTGGTCATTAACTTTGACAATATTATTTTCAGACATGTAACACAGTCCTATTTTGTCCCTTTTATTTATTTATTTGCTTCTGTGGCCACAGCCATGGGCATTTTGCTGACCCAGGAACCCACAATCAACTACCTTTCCAGACCCAGTTCCATTTGCATGGACCTTTCTGAATAAAGAGAACTAAACAAAACTCCTCTTAAGACCTTAGTGATTCTTTGGCAAACCAAAGCGATTAATACAAAGTGACATAAAGAAGTGTTTGCTCAATACTTTGCTGGAGGTACAAGCGACCACCACTGGGCCTTTCCTGAAAGGCAGAATGAAGCTCTGTCAACATTAGTGAGGCATATTTTGCAACTTTGCAAAAATTAATCTATAATCAGTATGGTAACCAAAGAATGAGATAATTTAGAGAAAATAATTCATCATACAGAAAAGATCCTAAAAATAAAGTCATGTATAAGTTGGGTTTCTGTGGAAATCTCTTCTTGGTTCTTGAAGAAGATTCGTATAGTTCTTGGGGTTTGCCATTATATCAGGTTAAAAATCAGGCTCAGATGCCACTGAACATCAAAATTACCCTAGGTAGCAATCAAATACTATCCTAAGCAGTGCGTACCTCCTTTCCAAAAGATATGACTAGGTCCAGTTCTACATCCAAAATGCAAATACAAAGAATGAATTTCACCTAGGGTCAGAAGATTTGCACAAGACCTACCAATCAAATAAAACCTAAGTCGTCAAGACAGACATTTGATTCCACAAGCTATGTGTAGACTTTCTCCTGGCCTTTTGAACAGGAATGAATTATACTTGAAAAATATATGCTATTATTTTGGATTTGTTTACCCAGAATAATACAAAGATTCAGGACCTCGGTAAATTTTAATTTAGTCTTGGAGGCAAGAAATTTCAGAAAATTATATGACATTCATATTTGTGTCAGAGTCAGGATAAGTTTGAAGGTGATAAGGGATAATTCACAGGAAAATAACCCCAAGAAAACAAAATAAAACATCGCACACACCTCACCCCAAAACTCCCAAGCAAGTTTAGGGACTACGAAAAGGGTACTTTGGCAAAACACAATTTAGAGGAGATAACAGTTAACATATCATATTGACATATCAGTTATGGTGGTTTCAATTTTACTTTTCTGCACTACAAGTCCAGTGCCAGTACTCTTCTCCATGTTTCAGTTGCCTCACGTCAAAGCTTACCAGACCGAGAAAGGACTTGACATAAAGCACAGAAATGTAAGAACTTTGAAACAAAACAAAACATGAGAGCTTTGGAGCAAAATTCAGAGATGCTGTGAAAGACAAGGAAAGCATTATCCCAAGTGTAACAGATACAAAAGTAAGGACTTGTATGCTCAGCAAAACGCCCATTTGATTTCAGTACAATAATTAGCACATGGACCAAATTCAATGTTAAAGAGAGTTCTATTTATGCAAATCTGGATTTAGGGGAGTGCAGTTGTATGTTTTCCATAGTTGGCCAAATTACTGCATTTAGCTGAACACCAAAATAGAGTGGGTAGGAAGAGGGAATACAATGGTGAACTGGAGGTATAAAAAGTGGTTAAGCATACAATATAATAAGTAGTGTAAGCAAGAAGTAGGAGTAACAAAAGCTCCGGGAGCAGAAGAACATTTGTAGAAAAGATACAATGGTGTAGAATCAGGCTGACAGTTTGCTTTCAAAGGTTTTTACTCCCTTAAGCCCTGCAGAGCTTCACTGTGCTTATCCCAATGGAAGCTTTCATCTAGATAAACATATATGATATCTGAAAAATGGGGTAAATAGCAAAGAAGCCTGGAATAAGAAAAGTCAAGACCAAAATTAATTGTTAAGGGATTCAATACAGAAGAGCTCTACAGCCCAAAAGTTGTAATTCTTTAAATTAAAAAAGTTCTCCCCCTGCCATGACACAAAAATGTAATAGCTTCTATTATAAAAACATGTTTTATTCAATTGAGTCATTCCAGTTGGAAAAATTTTTGGAAAATAAAATCAAGTTTTCTGAAAGATCTAGAATTTTTAAGAAGACATTCCAAACTATTTGAGGAAACAGGCACATAAGGGTAAAAGAACACATTGATTTCCTGGTTCTTGAGGCTTTATGCACTTCTCTTTTTACCTCAGTCATCCAGTATTATACGTTGTTTAATATTTAATATTGCAAATGATCTGACCTTAGTAGAAACAAAGAGTTGATTTTCTGCACAGAGCATTCAGAATGTCAGTCAAATTACAACTAATGGCAGTGCTGAGGTTTATTAAAACTCCTGTGGTCCACTTCGCCAAAGAGCTTTCTGACACCACCAAGAATGACATATTTCCATCGCTGTTAACATTTTAAATGGTTAAATAAAAGATGCTTAGTATAAAACAACTGATGTATACAGAGGAAGGTTGAAATATTATGTCTGGTTTGTAGATGAACAACCAGATTGCTGTCTACCATTTTATTGTCCTTTTCCAGCAGACATCAGAAGCGCCACTAGTGATTTCAATGCATCCCAGCTGAAGATAACTAGCCATACCTTACATGATGGTTCTTACCATGCATAGTATCTGCTTCCAACGAGATGTAAGGATCATTGAAATGTAGCTGACCTGTGTAGTATGTTGTTGAACCTAATGAACACACAGCCTGTTCCAGAAGCTGCCACTTGAAAAGCATTGAAATTCCAGTCTTCACCTCAGAAATCGTTTATTGTAAAGTCTACATACACTGAACTCCTTGGAAAAGTAGATATTGCCTTTGCCTTAATCCTTGCTACAGAATATGAGTATTAGCAGCTGGTTTTGTTTCTTCCGTATGTAAACACCCCTGCATCCCAGACAGAGCCATGGAGGAAGGGCTCTTCCGAGCTGAAACTTTTTCAAACTCTGGTTTTCCTCCCAAACTTTCTAGTATTATTAAAAAGAAACTTTGTGAAACAGATTCATGCTGGTGTAAAATCAGAGGCAGCATGGATTAGTTGACCTTCCAGGAACTACTTTCCTAAAAGTTTTAGGGGTTGAAACTTCAACAAAAAGGTCTTCCAGAAGTACTGCAACTGTTTGCCAAGGTCTCCCTGATTCGATCGCTTGCTGTAAATTGTGGGCAAAGTTCAACACTGCAAAACAGGGGAATAAATTATAGGCTTAAACTGAGGGAAGGAAATCTCCTCTCCTTTGATACATCAAAAGCAGGTTGCCTTCCTTGCTGATCCTCAAAACATTATGGCATCTCACATTTTACTCTGCCTGCCATCATCTACCTCTTATTTTACAGCTGAGATGCACATGCTTTGTTTAAAAGATACAACAAAGACAAGAACAGAGTTTAGACAGGACAACTATGAACGCAAGTTTCCCTCTCGAGAAGAAAGAAGAGTGTTGTCAGGGAGGAAAGGACTTGGCATGAAAGCTAAAATCCTTTCCCTAGTAAGTGAAAGATACATATTGCAGACCACACATTGGAGAAGCCTTCCCTGATAAAAATAGATTATTCTCTGTTGCCTTACAAGCTACATAGACCTGGAAAGCAACGGGGTATAGTAACCCCCTTGGATGTATTTTAACTGCTCATGCTATGATCAAGGTCTTTCTACACAAGAGCAGTTGATGTGGAATCACCAGAGTCAGCGTTACAAAGGTTAATGCAGCTTTTTTTCTGTCTATTAAGTTTTTAAGAAAGAAAAAAGAAAAATGTGAAATGTTCCCAGAATGAGAATTTGCCTGCCAAGGTCCACACAGACTCATTTTTTATGGACAAGTAACAAATCCTTTAAAATGTTTGTTTAATGGAAATACAAATGTTGGTACAATTTAAAGAGAGTGAGTGCCATAAATAGAGAATTGAAAGGTTTTACAGTCCTTTCCAGATGTTCTCTTCAGAATTGCTTTCCTTGGCAACTCTTCTTTGCAGTTTCCCATAATGTTAATTAGCACCTTGGTTTGGACTTTTGGGTACGTGAGCCTTTCGTCACCTTCAAGTTTTTTTACAAGTTGAGGATCATTGCTTGACCAAAAGTGTATTTTTATACTGAGGTAAAGCAGAGTGTTAGCAGCAGTTCTTCTCACAGCGTCACAGACCAGCTGAGGCTGGAGGGCACCTCTGGAGATTGTCTAGTCCAACCTCCTGCTCCAAGCAGGGACCACTGCAGCAGGTTGCCCAGGACCATATCCAGACAGCTTTTGAGTATCACCAAGGATGGAGACTCTACAACCTTTCTGGGCAACCTGCTCCAGTGTTTGATCACCCTCACCACAAAAAAAAAGTTTCTTCTTATGTTTAAATGGAATTTCTTGCATTCCAGTTTGTGCTCTGTTCACTTTTAACTACAACAGGTAATAATGAAAGCTCTCAACCCCACAAAATGAAATGTTGTGTGAAAACATACACAGAGAGTGAAGTATTGAAGGGCTGCTCACCCAACAGAGCAGGACAGTAATCCTGCTGCTGCATGTAACCACTCACTCTTTGTGTAAGTAATATGAAATTTTGCTAAACAAAACAGCATCAAAGATTTCTCATTTCTTTTGGCCTGGGTACCTAACAAATTGCCTCCCACCTTTATCCCATAAACGCAATAGGGATACTGAGCTGGAATACAGTCTGATATGACATGGTTGTGTGTCTGTAAGCAGGAGGACCTGCAGCGTGGATTTCAGTAGGGCCAAATAACATGTTGAACATTAATATCACTTTTTATCAGTAATGGTACAAGACACGACCCTCTAAATTTATTTTATTTTAAAAACTTGTGAAATGCATTTTCTTTGGTGAATCGAGGCTTAAAAGTTAACCACAGAGATATAGCTATTATTATTATTATTTTAATATCCTTCCTGGAGCTGCAGTAGAGAAGATATTACATCTTCCCTTTTTTATGAAGAAACAGCAACAGTCTAAAGAAAATCTTACCCTGGGTGTTGTACTTAGTATTTGACAACATGTGTAAAATCACAGCTGGATAGACTAAACCTCCTTATTTAATGATTACATATCTAAGAGATTTCTTCTACATATTGATTCAGTTAACATTCAGCAAACATTGCACTCATGGTATCCACGCCTATATGCCACTTTCTGACAAAAGAATATTAATAAGTAGTTATTCTATTAGAATGCTAGATAGGCGTATCTACTCCAAAGAATCTTTTGTAAGATACGGACTTGTTGGTCAGGCACAGCTTTTGAACAGAGGCAGCCTCTTTTTCACAAACCGAGCTCTCAACTTCGTGCTAAATATGTGCAGTTTTAAGATTAGACTTAAGATCCTCCTCCCTTTATATGTTTAACTCCTTTCAGCATCACAGCTTGTCCGTATCATTTCCTTTTCCTAAAATTGCTCACTTGCTGTTTACATCTTTGCAATGTTGAAAACAGCAAACAGACCAAAAGACTCATAGATTATTTTAATGTTCAGTGCTACCATCAGTTTAAAAAAACACCTAAACTATTTTTTACCTAGTAATGTATAATTTACATGACTCAGAACTAGTACATGAGACTAAAGAACAGAACATGAATGATTTGGGGTGGAGGGGCTACATTTATGTATTAGGGAAATTGTCGCGGGGGAGAGAGTGGTTAAGGTTTAACGGTCGCTCAAAGAATCACCACCAAAGATATGAGGGAAAGGTGATTTTTAATATGAGTTTGTAAAAAGGTGCGACTTTACAGAATTCGATGGCAAGATTCACTCTATTACTTACTGTGTGAAGGGATTGTGAAAGGGAATTGGGTCAGAGTGGTGCTTAGGTGCAACTGTCACAGTGAATGGGGGGGGGGGCACAGAGAGAAG
>VZSC01015902.1:387308-441585 GCA_013398225.1 Steatornis caripensis | reverse complement strand
GCGGGAGTCGCCCCGCGCTGCCGGGCTGAGGTGAGCGACTCTCCGGGGCCGGGCGGCAGAGGTGCGCGGCTCTCTGGGGGTGGCCTTCCCCGCTCAGCCCTCCCAGAGGCACGACCCGGGTGGGAGCAGAAGTGTCCAGCGGGAGGCTGGCGGACGAGGGCAGCTCGGGCAGCTCCGCTCGCCCGTAGCCAAGCCCCCGCGCGCCACGCTTGGTCCCGTCCCCCTCACGGATTCCCTCGCCGTGCGTGGCACTTGTGGGTTTCGCCTGGCCGAGGGAAACACAGCGGAGGGGAGATCCCGCCTGCGAGCGCCAAGCGTGCTGTGGCACCGGGGCCAGGGCCGCGCGCTGCCCGCGACGTTGGTGGCCGCCGGTGGCCGTTGGCTCTCGCGGCCGCGCCGTTCGCGGGCTGTGAGGCCGCGGTAAGGGACTGCGGGGAACGCGTTTCTGAGGTCGCCTTGTGGCGGATGGCTCTTCTTACCAGGTACGTTTCTCGGTGCTGCTGGTGAAAGGGTTTCCTTCTGGTTTCCAGACGTATTTTAAGCACTTGATCAGCCAAGATAAAAAATTCCACAAAACCTCCCAGTAATCTCCTTAAAAACTGGATGGTTTGAGTGACGCGTCAGTAGGGTTTGAATGTGGTTTACGATAAAGAGCGTCCGTATTTCTAGGGGACCGTGTTTCTACGTTGGGTCAGGTTTTGCTCTCGCACGCATTTTCTGTGAGAATGGGTGCTGAGAATGTATTCAGCTCAAAAGTTTTTGCTGCTTGTTTCTCATGCGTTCTGCAAGGCAACCCGTGTCACTGAAAGTAAAACGTCTTCGGAGTCACCTGTTGTGCACAATAATTGTTTTGAGGGTTTTTTGGTCTGGTTTTTGTGTTTTCCCTTTGCACTGGCTAAGCGAGGGAAGATGAGCGTGCTGGAAGCATCCTTTCCTGGCCGCATTTATTTTTACTTTGCAGACGTATAGATTTTCTTGTTCATGGGTACTATTTATAACAGTATTGAACTCTGTTGCTTTTACTGTGTGATTCTCTTGGATTGATTTATGCGGAAATGGTGACAAAAATGTTTGTAAACTAATTCATGAGCCTTCTAAAGGCATGCCTATCCAGCAAATTAAATGTGTGATTGTACAAGCCCGGGCTGGTTTTGGCTTACGTGAAATCAGTTATAGTAATGCTGAAGGCATGGTACAATGAGCTTCCGCATGAGCCAAAATAGAGTTTACAACCTCAGGCATGCAGATCTAAGTGTTTTCAGTCCCAAAGTAAATTATTTGGGTCTTCAGCTCCATCGCTTTTGCTGGAAAGGTAAAGCTGACTTTACGTGTCTCTACTCAAACCGTGTTCCTTCCTTTTGTTTGCATAGGCTAACAGTGTACATCAGCAGTGTACAGAAGAGCGCTGCACAAGTTGGTGTTTCTGTTCTTAAGCTTTAAGCTTATGGCTTTAGCCCTTCCTTCCTAAGCTGGAAAGTATACTTCTTTAATTGTTTGCATGGGGGACACAAGCAGGATTTGGTGCTCTGCCAGGTAACTGGAAATCTGTTTGTTGAGTTAAAGAACAGAAAATGTGTCTTTGCTTAGGAGGATCTCCAAGTACTTATCTTCACTGATGAAGCACACTTATAACTTACTGATAAAGACAATCTCTGAAGTGAAATGCTTTGAAAGAAGATGAGGGAAAGAAATTGCGTGTAAACAGAGTTTGCTCAGATATGAATCAGGGCCACAAAATTTTCTGCTTACACTGCAAGCTAGTATCTTTTTATTTCTGCTATGGCAGTCAGACACCAAGTGAACTAATGGTACTAGTAACTTTATAATATTACTTTAGTATCTTAAGGTAATTCTGTAGATCAGCTGGAGTTCGTCAGCATGTTTTTTCTCCAAATTTAATGTTAAACTTCTATTTCTAATACATCAACAGAAATTAGTTCAAATTAGAGCTAGCTGGAGAGAGATAAAAGATTAAATTCCCATTCTCAAGTTAATTGCTCAGTTTATACAGTTTTTGTGCTGTGAATGCGTTTAGTTAGATCTTGCACTAATAACTGTAGAATGTTGGTAGATTGAGAAAGTTTTGGACTTCTTGAGAGAATAACTTGTTAAATTTGGACAATGTTTAGTTCTTAGTACATAACATGATCAGTGGCCTTGGCAAACACAGTATAGCTTTAAAACCGATCCCTACACTTGAGTTTGGAATTTTATATTTTCTGTGGAACAGTAGATTATTTGAAGGCCAGAATCAGAGTAGCTCATGCTATTAATCTCATTGATTTCAATGGAAGAATTGGCATGAATAAGGCATGCTATTTGGCCTGATATGTTAGCTTTCTGATAAATGGTAAGTTTAGTAGCCTTATTATATCTAGGTTCAATTAAAAGCTTTCCTCTTTTTTTCAGATGTGTGGATTTAGAACATATTAATTTGTTGCAGGACACTGATAAGTGTTACTTGGCTTGTGAACAAGAAAGGAGCAGAGTGAATAATTTCATGTTTCTGAGATAGGTGCTCATGATTATGAGGGTCTTATTCTTTCCAGACATAAATTCCTGGTGGAATTACGATTTGGAAAGGATCTATACTTGCTTTATGAAAAGATAGGGTTGTGTAACTATACAGTAATCAATAGGACTCAATTATTTGTGAGTCTTGCATTCCTTTTGTGCCAAAATATCTTTGAAATGTATTGTTGTTCAGATTGGACAAAGGATCTTTTGTAGTTGACATTAAGTCAAAGTCAAAAAAATGGATCTCAAACTCCTCCCTGCATGAGTCACATGGATTTGTCTCCAGCTGTGAGCTGGATGTGGTGTATACCACAGGTGCTGAACCTGTGAGTGCTACTTACATCAGCTTTAGGACAGTTTTATTTCAGGTAATATGTAGTGGAACTGACACAAGATTTTAGAAGTGTATTTTGCTGCTGAAATCTCAGCTTCGGCATTTTCTGTTTCTCTTTTATTGATGAGCGCCATAGCCCAGAAATCTAATTATTGTTTGGCACAACAGCTGCTTTTCAGCTAGTGTCTTATTAAAACAGTGTTTTTGTTCTTCCATTCTAGGTCCTTTTCTGCTGACCACTGAAATACACTGTTCATAACATCTCAGAGAAAAACTGTAGTTTGTAACATGATTTACTTATTTTTGTTTGCTTTAAAAGAAAACTGTAGAATGTCAGTTTTACTAAATGAGACAGTGTATGGAGAAGAAATAGCTTCTGAAGTCCTCCAGTCTACTTAAAATACTTCTTCCCTCTATAGCATTTAGAGGAAGTTACTAGAATTTATCACATTATTTCTGTTTTCTGAAATTTGCATGAGGTGAGTACCTCAGCTGATGCCTTAGTTGCCAAAAAAGAACAACCACTTCCAAGTCAAACGCTGTGTATGTTCTCATTTATGCTGTTCCTTAAAGGAATCGTTGAAGAGTTAAGGCCTAAAAGATCCACCAGTAGATTTTGCAGAAGCTGTCCTGTTTGACAAGATGTGACACATTTAGAAATGGTAGAACTAGCAAGGAAATGAGTAATGTGAGTATGCTGATTATGGAAACATTGTTGTGCACATGTAACAAAACCCAGCTTTTTTTTTTTTTTGCTGATGCTTTTAGTGTTTTAAACATTCTCTTAAAAATCCCTTGTATATTCTTTAAAGAAAAAAAATTACTGTGACTCTCTGCCTGAATTTGTTAGACATCTGGGCATGCCTGATGACATGTTGCCAAATTCCGCATTTATTTGAGTTGCAACCAAACTTTCCATATCTTTGTTTCTTTTACACCAAATAAATTACGGACATAAGCTGGCTGAATGGATTTGTGATAATACTTGTCACTTCATCTTTTCAAGTCTAGGGGACTTTGTTTCATCACTACTTGTTCATAGCATAGCCCAAGTATTCATGTAACTTGAATTCAAAAGTGCTTTCTTTTTATCCCCCCTTATCTGTGTTTGAGCAAGTAAGCATTGACGCTAGGGTGGTTTACTTGTAAGAAGGTGTCCTGGTTTCCCTGGGATGGAATCACAGAACTAATTTTCTATTCAGGAAAGCTGCATTTTTGAGAAGACTGCAGGACCCCATCCGGTAGGAACACAGTTGACAAGACACGCTCTGTTTTAGTTTGTGGTTGGCCATGGTACCCGGGTTTCCACAGTGATCCAGGCCTTTAGCAGTTTCGAGTAAGCCAGGTGCTAAAGCTGGGAGGAGCGAAAGCCAGGGCAGCTGGCCCTGGCTGGCCAAGAGCAGTATTCCATACCATAAACGTCACGCTCGCTGTAAGTTGGAAAGTTTGCTGGGGACGGCCCTCCTTCCTCAATGGCTGCCATCCCAGGAGGGTCTCGCCCATCCTTCTGCTCCCAAAGCCCACTCTCCCCTGTGCTGTGGCTGCCGCGCTTTCGCTGGAGCTGTGCTGCTCGCTGGGTTTGACACCTGGCGTTCGCTGCTGGGGGCATGCAGCTTGTGGCCACTGCATGGGCAGAGCATAACTTTGTGTATTTCGTGTCAGTACTGACATTAGTATTTCTTATTAATTAATTCTGTTTCCATTTCAACCCACGGGTCTCCTTTCCTTNTTTTTTTTTTTTTGCTGATGCTTTTAGTGTTTTAAACATTCTCTTAAAAATCCCTTGTATATTCTTTAAAGAAAAAAAATTACTGTGACTCTCTGCCTGAATTTGTTAGACATCTGGGCATGCCTGATGACATGTTGCCAAATTCCGCATTTATTTGAGTTGCAACCAAACTTTCCATATCTTTGTTTCTTTTACACCAAATAAATTACGGACATAAGCTGGCTGAATGGATTTGTGATAATACTTGTCACTTCATCTTTTCAAGTCTAGGGGACTTTGTTTCATCACTACTTGTTCATAGCATAGCCCAAGTATTCATGTAACTTGAATTCAAAAGTGCTTTCTTTTTATCCCCCCTTATCTGTGTTTGAGCAAGTAAGCATTGACGCTAGGGTGGTTTACTTGTAAGAAGGTGTCCTGGTTTCCCTGGGATGGAATCACAGAACTAATTTTCTATTCAGGAAAGCTGCATTTTTGAGAAGACTGCAGGACCCCATCCGGTAGGAACACAGTTGACAAGACACGCTCTGTTTTAGTTTGTGGTTGGCCATGGTACCCGGGTTTCCACAGTGATCCAGGCCTTTAGCAGTTTCGAGTAAGCCAGGTGCTAAAGCTGGGAGGAGCGAAAGCCAGGGCAGCTGGCCCTGGCTGGCCAAGAGCAGTATTCCATACCATAAACGTCACGCTCGCTGTAAGTTGGAAAGTTTGCTGGGGACGGCCCTCCTTCCTCAATGGCTGCCATCCCAGGAGGGTCTCGCCCATCCTTCTGCTCCCAAAGCCCACTCTCCCCTGTGCTGTGGCTGCCGCGCTTTCGCTGGAGCTGTGCTGCTCGCTGGGTTTGACACCTGGCGTTCGCTGCTGGGGGCATGCAGCTTGTGGCCACTGCATGGGCAGAGCATAACTTTGTGTATTTCGTGTCAGTACTGACATTAGTATTTCTTATTAATTAATTCTGTTTCCATTTCAACCCACGGGTCTCCTTTCCTTTTCCCAGTTCCCTTCCCAGGTGGGGAAGGGTCATTGGATGATAGAACAATTAACTAACAGAAGACAGAAGGCTAATCTGAGGTGGTGATGGTGAAAGAAGCCATGTGAAGTGTAGTTGTACAAAGTAAATTTTCTGAGCTGGTATGTTCGTGGGGCTGCACACAGAAATTATGCTGGTTTAAATAAGTTATTCTGAAGTTGCTTTGAAGTCATCTGTTCTCTTGTGCAACTATTTTCAAGTATTTAAGAATGACTGCTATTGACTAACTTGTTTCGGCTTTATTGGTCTAATATGGGTTCCAGTCTGAACTTTGTCTCTTCTTCATTCCCTAACAACTGATTGTGGGGCTAGTCCTGGCAATGATGCCATCTCCTTTCCCCTGTGCTCCATAGACTTACAGTGTACCCTGAGGAGGAGCAGTGCTAAAAGAGGCCTAGAACGCTGTTCTGGCATAACCCTGTTTCCTAGAATGTCTTAATAGAGGACCCCCAAATATTTACCCCATGTGAAGACTGAAGTGCCAAAGCGACTATTTACTTCGGCTGTGTAGAGTAGTGGTGCCAATATTCCCAATCAGAGTTGTATTGGGGCTCTCAAAGATGCTTGCTTCAGTGCATCAATCTTCCAAAATGGATGAACTTTATTTCTTTGGTACATAATATTAATTTTGGTAATTGGGCTGTGAATTAAAACAGCCTGAGAGATTGCTTAAAAGAAAAAAAACCAAACAAAAAACCTCCACCAAGTATTGTGCTTCTTAGCTTCCAGAGAAATTTTAACAGCTCCAAGTGCGAGATCCAAGAGACCTGTTAAGTCCATAAAGTGAAGCTTAGGATGAAATCAGAATATAATTTCAAGACTTTGGGCGAGGGATGCTGCTGTTCAAGCCAAGAGAACATGGAAAAGAGAGTGGGGAAGGAAAGTGTAAACTGAGCAGAAACAACTGTTTCTTTTTTTTTTTCCCCCACTTACAGTAAGATGAAATAAACTTTCAGGTCTCATTTTTTAAAAGTAGGAAAATTGAAAGCATGAGCTGAACAGTCTTCTTTCTGGCATGCCTGGCCCTCACTTGATTACAGCCTGCTTGCATTGTGCACTGGTTTGAATATTCCAGCTTTAGAAAGATCTTTGTCCGTCCTGCTTTCTCTCTGCATCAAAATCAAGTCCTGTTACTGAATATAAAGGTTTTGCAAAACTTTGTGTTTGTCTACTTTTCTGTGCTTATATCTTTGTACACCCTTCCACATCCCTTTTACATGGCTCAAGGTGAATGTCTAGCATTTCTTTAATCTTTTTCTATGTGCCAACTTAAATGTAATCTTTGTTGTACTTTCAGTCTTCTACTCTGCAGAACATTTCTTTTGTTATTTTCCCACTCATGAAACTTATGTACCTCTATACCCCAAAGTATAATTAATTAAAATACAAACAACCTGGTTGTAGTTGAAGTAACCAGACCTGTGACAAACATAACTACTTTATTACATCTCTGCTTCTTATGCATCATCAGTACTTTGTAAACTCTTTGAAGTGGAAACCTGCTCAGGTATTGTCACTGAAGGGCTTTCTAGTTTGCTCTGGAAGATTTAATGAGTACCTGGATAATACTGGTCTCTCGAGGGAATACACAATGAAGAAGAGGATTTCCTGGATAGTGTAGAACATTTATAAGAGCTAGAAAGAGGCCTCTTGCTCATCTCCTGGGTGACTGCTGGATATGAGGTGAAACATTGCCAAACTGGGTAAGAGGGAACAAAAACTTGCTTGAAATTGCCCAGTTCCATTTTTGCACTATGTACAATGACATGAGTTACTCTAAGAGAGAATTAAGTACTAAAAGTGCTTTTTGGCACTGAGGTCTGTAACGGACAGCCATCCAATAGCATATTATACTCCTGAATCCATTTATACAAACCTTAACGATTAAGCTTACACTTTTACATGAATCTAAGGGAGATCTGTGTGTTGAACTGAGGGCAGACCTTGGCTTACAAAGCCTGATATTTGTAAAATAATAAAAAAACCCCTTACTAATACCAATATTCTGTAGCAGTTGAAAGACTAAGCAAAAGAATGGATTTCTTGGAGAGGTTTTCCTGCCAAGAGCTGAACCAATGAGCTACGAGTTTTGCAGAAGACTGGTGTCTATAACGAAGTTGCTTGCTCCTCTCTGTAAGCCAAATTATTAAAAAGTAGAATGTTTAATATCTTTGAAAACAGTGAAGATTTATGTCAGAAGGACGTGTTTGGAAGGTCCTTGAGCTGGCTGGACACATTACCATTGCAGTCTCAGAAAAAGCTGGTGTTCTATGTAACGTGACTGTCTGTAGGACACAGTATGCCTGTTGTTACAGCCTTTGATAAACCCTGGAGAAAATTAATGAAAACTAAGCTGTTATCAGATAGTAATAATCCTATTACTGTCTTCTGGAAAAAACACATTAAAAAACCCCCATGGAACAACATTTTTAAATCAATGGTGGTACTTCTACTATTAAGTCAGTGGATATTGTATGTGCCAAAATTCACAGTAACCTAAGACTTTCCAACATAAGCGTCCTCCCTATTACATCTAACTTGCTTCAGCCAAAATTTAAAAATAACATAAAAACTTTACTACATTTTGGTTCCAGCCTGGAAAATATAAGGGGTTCATGGAAGAAGTCTACAGTCTTGCATTTCTGAAAGTAATTAAAGGCATCAGGAAGTTCACATACCTGGGCAGTATGATGTTTCTCTTGCTCGCTTTTGCCTTTTATCAGCTGATACAGATTTGAATAATGCGGGCTGTCACAAAACAACAGCCAGAAGGTTACCATTCATTATTACCATCTTCCTCAGCAGTAAATTTGATACATTTGGGAAATATTTTTATTAAAATCCAAAATTTTTGTAGGGGATATCTGCAAAAGTAGACAGAATGAGCCTCAAAGTCTATGAATGAAATAAGTGTGACCTGAACAAAACGACTTGAAGTGCAGCAGTAGACGGCATGGCTAGAAGTAAATTACTAATTGCTTTGGGTCATGATTTCTGACATAAGTTTCTGTTACTAACAGTTTATGTGTTGCCGGTGAGAACCTGTTCTGGCTAAAACTTGGCATAAAAGAACTAATAGTTTATTAAATTTTAAAGACTGCCAATAAATAGATATATCCAACAGGAACTGTAAAATTTTAATGTTTTTTTCAAAGGGTGATTTAACCAAGTACAGTACAGCACAAAACAGCTGTATTTCCATTTCGCACTTTTGTTTGGCTTTAAGCCTATTGAAAATATATCTGCTGTAATACAAGGCAAGCGGTGGCTTAAGGTAAGCCCTGTATCTCTTGATATGTCACCTGTGGGTGCACACTTGGAAAGCAACCCATGTTTCTCACAGTGCATTTCGAGTAGAGCTGCGCCATGCAGTTCCCCTTGAGGCTGCTTGCAGAGGCATGGACTCCATCTCCTCTGCCTTCCAGTTGTGTTTGTAAAACAAGCCCAGTTTCCTGGGGCACCTCAAAAGTCCTTAAAAAACATGAACTTCAAATAACGTTACTCATCTTACAGAGGTACAAAGCTGGGTACAGCAGAGTAGACATGGTAAAAGCCTTACAGGCCTTTGTTTTAACAGTTTTCTTTGCCTGCTCTTATAAGCTGCTGTTGGCTTACTGACCTTCATCCCTCTATTCTGCCTGTCCTTCTGCGGCCGGCTCTCTGTCACAGTGTTTGTCTTCGTCAACCTGTCAGATTTCAGTGACTTCTGCAGAAACTCTTCAGGCAGGTAAAACCCCCATTGTGGTGAAGGACAATTCCATCAAAAATAGTAGTGAAATAGCACGACATAAGCTAATTAATACTAATGGTAAGAATACAGACTCCTCTTCATACCATCTTCCTGTCTTAATTTCCAGTAACCTCTTTAATTTCCAGAGAATGTGATGTTAATGCAGAACTGCAACATGTATAACACAACATACGAAACAACCATTTAATTTTTCAAAGTATGTTTGTTCATTTGTTATAAGAAAAGTTCTATCAATTCTATTTCACTTTCAAATTAATGACATAGTATGAAATGCTGTGAAACCTGGGTACCAATGCTGCAAGATTGTCGCTGGCCGAAATAGAGCACTCTTTATAGAGAGCAAACAAGAGGAAACAGATTTATGCCTGAGGCCTTGCTTTCTGTTTTCTGAATTTCCATTTTATCCGCTGGCCATAAAGAAAAGTAATTGATTGTATTCTCTTCAGGAAGTTAGCTCTTTATAAGTAAAAGTGACTTAACTGTTACTTAAGAATAGAAAGTGAGAAAGTAAAGACAGCCAGTTGTATCTTTACCTGTAGCCTGTGCATAGAATTCTTTCCCACACTTGGGTGGCTCAGTAGTTGTGCCCAGTAGCTGTTGTACTTGATCAGATCTGCTTGATTTGCAAGTGAAAATTTTTCTTCCTACTCAGAAACTATGCAGATTCATGCTGAGCTCTGAGTCATGCTGTATTCATCTATGAACAATAAAAATGTTCACTTGAACAAATGAACAAGATGAATAACAAATGAAAAAAATAACTTATGCCTCATTCTATAATGTCCACAACTATATATTTATAATTACATTACTTTTCAGACTTATTATTAAGAGTGGAGCTTTAGAATTCCAATACAAAGAAGGGTTTAAATAGATTTAAGAGAAACATAATGTCCAAATGTTTTGAAATGTATCATGTGATCTTTATGTCAATAGATATGGTGAAACCATATTTTACATCTTGCCTTTTCTTTAAAATTCTGAAAAAATCTATCAAAGCTAGCAGCATTTTTTTCTTTGGTAGTGTCTAAACAGCATTGTTGCAAAAAGAAAGAAACACTAATGTTATTTTCCTACTTAATTTTTTATCTGGACGTCAGAACGAACAAATCTTGAGCTAGCATAAGTGTCCAAAGTCTTGCAAAAAGTCTGTTGTCAGTTGAGCTGTGACCATGTCAGGAGTTAGCTTTATACATTTACTCATTTTCCTGCTATCTGCATTTTATTGCTCTCCCTGTGGCCATTAATCTGCATTTATAGCTTTGAATTGCTTCAGAGTTCTTGATCTGACTGTATTCTGTCTACAAGAAGCTGTGCCTCTGTCCTCATTTGTCTTTGCAGGGCCCATCTCAGGAAGTGAGAACAGTGTCAAAAAAACTAGAGGGGATAAAAACGTAAATGTGCTGAAAGTATTTATTAGAGTCTTTCATTTAAACACTGGACAAATACTAGCAAAGCTCACTCTGGAAGACTTGACTTAGAGGAAGGTCTATTCAAACTCCTGAGGGCTGCACAGCACTCAGGGACAGCTGGAGTCAGAACCAGGAATTTCTTGGCTCCTGCCCTCAAATGTAGGCTCTTGGAATGCAGTTGTTATTTCTTGTGGATGGGGTGCTAATGTGATTGTCTAGTGAGGTCTGTCAGACCAAATATAAGGCACACTTGATGGTATGGGAGTAAACCTTTGTCCTAGTCAGCTCTTTTAAGGTGTTTGTCTTTGCAGAACTGAGGCTTGAGGAGGAAACTAAATGCAGGGAATGTAGAAGGGTTCTGAATCAGTATTATATGTGATGCAGAGCAATTGATGCTAAACTTGTGAGTGCCACTGAGTATTTTTGGGCTTCCCATTCACATTTCAACTCTTGATGTCTAGGTAGTAGAGGCAAGGGGTGCTGGAGTTTGTGTTTGATTTGTTCTCTAAATACATCACTATGGATGGTTTACTGTACAAAAGAAAAGATTCCCCAATAAAACAGAGGAATAGATGTACAGCTTGGTTTTGCTTGAAAGTGACCTCATTTGAGATTAGAATGGGAAGCGTGAGTAACGGAACACAGCTTTTGGACGGGCAGCTCTTTTAACTTGAGTAAATTATATTGTAGATGTACAGTCCTTCAAGTTGTGAAATATATTTAAGCATGGCAGTTGTCATTATCAGGTTCTTAGGATAATTAATGTAATTCTGCTACTTAGTTTACTGACTGAACAATTTTATTAATGCATGGTTTTTAGGCATTCAAGAGAAGCAAGCTGAAGACAGATTTGGACATGTTTCCTGTGAATCTTTAGATAGCTAGCGTGCCTTCGACATTTCTTGCTTTTTTAACTTGTTTTTGTTTGGTTTTGGTCTGTTCCTGCAGAGGATTGTGTATCTTAGTTGTGTCCATTGTTTTAGCATCCCATTTCTTTTCTCTCAACTTTAGTATGCTTGATTGTTGTAGTCCTTTTACCAATAACCTTTTTTCCTGCTGGTTGACATCTGCAGCACATGTGCAGATGTCATTCATGATGTTGCCACAATTTGACTATTATTTCCTTAGTGTATTTCAATTTTAAGTATAGCATCCAGAATCTGCAAAGTGGGAGCAGTATGTGTCATCATTCGGATTGGTCTGTTTCAATGCAATCGGTATGATCTTATTTTTCAGCTAGAAATATCACATACTGTGTAATTATTGAAAACACTATCTAGCAACAATGTTGTAGTGCTCTAATTTTTAAAAAGCCTTTGCTTTATGTTTTCTGTGTTATGTTACTATATGTGTATAATTTATTTGCATGTACATACATTTAAACAATTCCCAAAACGTCAATTACCTAGAAATTTCAATGTGGTTTCTCAGTTTCTCTAGCACTTCTGAGAGTTCAGCCCATAGTAACCATTTTATGCTAATAAATATTTACATTAATGTGAACGCTTGCAAAAAAATACATTTTAGCCCTAACCTTGACACGAATTTACAACTCCTGAAAGAGTTCACAATTTACAGTCCCTGAAAAGAAGGGAACCTATTGCAGCCTGATACAGCACGTACAAAAATACAGTAAGTTTGCGAGCAGTATGAGTGCTAACCAATATGCTCACACATGCACCAAACTTGCGATGGCAAAGTTAAACTTCTGGTGTTGTGTAGAATGCTCTGGTCTACCATAAAGCTGATACACTAAAGATAAACAATACGTAAAGTTTACTGTTTTGCATTTCTTTCAAGAATCAATTATAGAATCACTTGTAACTATGTATCCCTAAACCTTTTTATTTAAGAAATAACGTATGCGAAAAATGCATGAATGTTCCACTTGAAAGTTTCTTCAGCATGCAAAATATTCAGATGATGTACCTTCTTTGAAATGATCTTTTGAAAAAAAGTGTATAATTTCATAGAGCATTATCTCTTATAGTAGGATACATGTTCTTTTTTCACCACCATGTCCTATTGCTCGCATTAGGCAACCAACACTAGGAGTAAATGTGAACAAACCAGGTTTTCATGATATTGTCCATGAGCTTTGCTGGCCGCAGTGACTTTTGGCATTTCTCTTTTTTTTTTGCAGTAGCTTGCTTTCTTGAGAATGAGATGAGGATCAGGAATCAAACTTTTGCTTCTTCCTTAGGAGTTCACAGGGTTGCTAGTAAAATGTCGGATGATAGGATCTGTGGGTAGGGGACTGCAGAGTTGCTTTCTATATGCTTACTGAGATTAACAAAGCTTTTGGATAAGATCTCCAAGCTTACTGTCTGACTGCTGTTGGTTGGGGTATTTTTGTGTGTGGTTTTTTTTTTATTCTTTTTTGTTTGTTTTTTAAGATGTTGAAAGCCTTACTTGTGCAAGAACTCATGGCCATGCTGTGATGTATTTGTTAGTCTTTGGAGAATTAGGGTTTGAGTGGGGTTTTATTGGTTTTGGTTTTCTTCCTTTCAGCAAACAGCCCTTTCTTTCTCAGTGACTTGGCAATATACAGAGTATTTGTGCATTTCTGTACGGTATATACCCAATAGCATAACAGGGTCGAAAAGATTTACACTCTTGGGTTGGAAACATAATTTGTTGTAATATCTGCACATGTGCACTTTTTCTAGTTTATTTTTTAATTTTTTCTTCTAGAATGGTTGCCTGGGGAAAACAGCACTGCTGTGTTGGCAGAACAGATGACATTTTCTTGCGATTCAGGGTTGTTCTAGCAGTCCTTTTACTGCATTTGTTTGTGGCTATAGCAGGCAAAGGTAAGACAATTTTTTCCTGATTTATCTAATGTTGATATTCCAAATAAATAGCATTGGTCTTGATGAATAGGACTTTTGAATATATTCAGAACAGGCAAGTTTCTCTCTCCTGAAATCGAGCAAAAGCTGCCATTAACTAGAAATGAAACAGTTGATGCTTAGCACTTTGGATATACAAACCCTATATTTACAGTATTTGTTTTCATAAAAAATCATCAGTAGTAAGTTTTCAGCTATGGATGAGGAGATAATGTAAACACAATACATGATAACACAACAAATTGCTTTCTTGCTATTTTTTTGAACTTGAAGTGTTAAATGTGTTGTTAAATCTTTTACACCGCTTTTACACAAGCACCGTGAGGTCCTTTGAGCTTCACTCCACTTAGTGCATGTATGAGCATAGAACATGTCCTGCATTGCTCTTGGTTGTGGAACTGAATATGGCTAGGGAAAAGGTAGTAAGGTCCAAAACGTGTAACAGAAATTATGTATTTGAATTTGACAGTCTGTGTTCTTTATGTAACAGTAAATGAAAAATAAATTCATAAGGTTCTTGTAGAAATTGGGTAACTGACATGGTGGTGCTTTTGTATGAGGTACAGTAGAATCAGCAATCTGTGTTTTATTCATGGCTGTTCTGTAAACTGGCGGATAAAAGTCTGTCACTACTCTGGACCTCAACTGATATAGGTACCAGTGTTTGTCATTCGTAAAACTTCCTTATATCAATGGTGTGTAATACATTTATCATGTTAGTAATGTGCATGGACTATTAAAAAATTAGAAGTGTTTTTTGCCAAAGTTTTTTAATGGCTAGTTTTAGAAACTGCTTCCTGTGTCACGGCATGTTATTTTACTCTAGAAGGTCAGTTTCTTGCTGTTCAAATGTACTTTGTAAGTATGCCTGCTTAATGACATTGTACTAGTAATGAAATTTCATAGGTTTACAGACTAGACTAATTCTGAGTCTCCAAATGTAGTAATTTTCATAAAGTGAAGCTTTTACTGAGACAGGATTTGAGATTCAGGTGATAAAATTGTTACTAAGATGGTGAGGTTTTAACCTCAGGTATTTTGAATAGTAAAAAGGACAGGGCTGCTCAGCAGATGGGTAGATGTCATACAAGAATTTTTCCAGGGAAAATTGTACTTCATCTAGAGTTCTGAGGAAGCAAGCAAAAAGGAATTTAATCTTTCGCCTACGGATCACTTGCTAGTGTCAGTAATCCTTCAAGAAAAGCTAAACTGACACAAGGATTTATTTATGGTTCCACTCTATTTTTTAAAAATTTTTTTAGGCTGTTAGCACTGTCAGCAGCATCTCTACTCAGTTCTCTCCTCATCTAAGGTGCAAAAGTATGTTTGTGTTCTCTGGGAAATATGAAGAGAGAAGAACCGACTGTGTTCTTTCCAGTGTCTAGGACACTCTGGATAATGTGGCATAGTTTATCCCCAGATATCCAAATACAACTGTGAATAAAAAGGAGGGATGAAATTAATTTTGAAGAAACAGTTCTTAGCTTCGGTTTTCCAAAACATTCAGCAGAATCAAGTGACTCACATGTAGAAAGTTTAGAGTTTTAAACTTTTTGTAAAGAACACTTACAAGCTCTAGGTGGAATACATTAGGATACAAGATTCTTTTGATGTCATTTTAATGGATGGTAGCAAGCCAAATGGGTTACAAGTGGCAAACACTTGCATGGAAATTAATGACTTGTTACTAGTTAAAAGCCAGATTGTGCAGACACATAAACTTGTGACTATTTTTATTCAAGAGAATGCTCAACTGTATTAATGCTCAACTGTACTGGTACAGTAGCTATTAGTAATGTAAGAAAAATATCACTGGTGCTTATGAACTGAAAGGATCTGCTCCTGTATGTCTAGTTCTTACTACCTATGGTTGGCTATCTCTTGTAAAGATATCAATAATTACTATCTGAAAATGTTTGAAAAAAGAGATTACATTTTTGGTTTACATTTGCATTACCTTGTCATTCTCAGAAAGTTCATTTCAAATGTTTGGAAGTATGTTCACACTTTTCAGGATTCTTTTAGGGCTTAAGAAAACATGCTTACTAAGTGGATGCTCTTAGTTTTAGTGAGGGTAAATACCCCAGTTCTTGCATCTGTTAGAGACAAATATATCAAGAGGGAACAATTTGCATTTCTAAAAGAGGTTAAGTGCCTGAATACAGCAAATGACATTGGAAAGTTTGCCCACAATTACTATTGTATGGAGCTTCCTTGACTCCAAATAGTGATTTTTGCTTGTTTTTCTTACTCTGAAGATGTTTTGAGCATTTTTTCTACTATGCTATCTTTTCTGTGCTGTGATGATAAAGATACGTTCATGGCTAGGTTTCTGAATGTGATTTGTATTGTCTGGACCCAAAGGAACTGATTGTAAACCAGGAATGCCACTGTCAGAGCACAGCCAGTTCCAGCTCCTCGGTTCTGTGGTGAAAGGTGGGCTGCAGCCCATAAGTACCATTACTAGAGAAAATAAGCAATGATTAACAGAACTTTCAAAAGCTTTAAAGTAATGTCATCTCCTGCTTACATTGCATCCGCCCACATATCAAACAGACTTAGCCAAGATTATGATAGATAATTTCTGACTAATTTAACACTGTACTGCGTGTGTTCCACTTGGAACAGTGAAGTGCATTTTCTGACTATACTTATGATTTCCTGTGTGCTTTTTCAGCATCCTTTGGGTAGACTAACCATATAAAATTTTCCAAGCCTTTTTTGTAACAATTCAGATAGATAGCATTGGTATCTATTCTCTTAATTTTGATGCTCCTTTTTGACCCTTTTTTTTCTTGAACTGTTTGGTGCGAAGTGGGCCAGACTTTACGGTTTCCAGAATGGTAGACCTCTCTAAGTAAACTCTTCCATTAGTTTAAGTTAATTTGTCAGGCATTGCGTACTGACCAGCAGCAGTCTTTTTGAATGATAGAAAGCAGACTAGGAGAATCATCAGCAGGATTGATCTCATTTTACATAATTTCTGTTGGTTACCTGCTTTAAGACTGTTTCCGCTTGCAAGTTTATATCCACTCTGGCTCCCTTGACAACTTCGTAGTGTCAACTTCCCTAAAGAGTGCAATAAGATTTTGCAGCCCTTTAATTAATACACTATTGGCACATAAACACTGATTTAATGCTTAACATGAAATCAAGCCTCTCTCAGAATTTGTTCACTTCCAAAATCAAGTCTGCTGATGGTACTTCATGTTTTGATTAACATTTTTGCTCAGGAATAGAATTCCAGTCTTTCAATCTGGGTAGGTAACAGTGACTTCAAGTTTTGAAGCTACGTCAGGTGACTTCCTTAACCGGTCACTTTGGCCATCTCTGCATGCTCAAGATTGCTTGCAGGAATTTTGGAGGGTATATGAGTCATGCAAGTATACTTCTGACATGTACTCTCTGAAGAACAGCAGCTACATCAAATCTTTCAAAACCTTCAGCATAATTCCTTCTTAATGATGAAAGACTTGAGCAATTATTTTTCTTTGGAGAGACGGTGTCACAGGGTTGGCATATAACTGTATATCTAGCTAGCTGTTTCCTTTATAAGATCAGTTTCCTCATGATCTGTCCAAACTGGAAGGTAGTCTATTTTAATTGTAGTCATTCTTTTACTTAAAAGGGTAGGTACATTTGAGTCCGCATCTAAAAATCTCCGCTTCTGTGACACTTGCACCGTCCACCCAATCTTTCTCACCCCACTTTTAATTCATGTTCTAAAAATTGATTTTCCACGCAGAACTGTTCTTAGCTGAGTGTCCTAGATTTTGCCTGTTAGGCTCTGACAAATGGACAAACTGAATGAGTGGATTCATACTGCAGGGTGGGGCAAGGGGGAAGTAGTTCTACTGCTTGCTGTTGGGTCAAGTATGTTTTTCTTCTCCATTGCCCTAGAACCACAATAAGTATTACCTCGCCATTCAAAATCCACTGTCTGCTAGTTAGGGTTTTCACCTAATTCAGCCTGTACCCTGAGAGTTTTTTGTTTGGTCTGTAGCCTTGTATGGCACTTTCCTGATGTATGTTGAACATCAGGAATGATTCAGGGTTGTGAAAGATGCCTACAGGTTTGTGTTAATTAGCATCACAAGGGGAGTCTCAAAGCTATAGTATGCAACAAGAATAGTTCATAATGACTTCCCATGAAACTGGACTGATATATTTTGCGTTTCGAACTTTCTCTGTTAGCTTGTACCTGTGAAGCTGCACTCAGAAGGTAGGAACTTCCTCCTGTTTTTCAGTTGTTGGTATTGAAAAAGAAATTTGAGACCCCTGTGGTCAAGAGACAGAAGAGTCAAACACATTCCTGTTTCAGAATTGGCCTGATGAAAGCTCGTGCTCTGCTTGGTTGAGACGATCACAGAAAAGCTGGCTGTGACCTAAACAGCTAACTAGGAGTATGAATGTAACCAACCTTGAAAGAAAATCCTGATCCAAGTTGACTGGAAATTTGTCTTTTCTCAGAGGAGCTAATGGAAAAGTTTTCTTCCTATATTGACCAATATTTTCCCGCTGTCCAACCCTGACCAATCATGATTAATCACATACCTCTTCTGCTGGGTATATAAAAGCTCTGCATGTATTGGTAAATAAATGCCTCCTTAAAGGTGTCAGTAATGTGTTCTCTTGCACTTGCTGAGTATGTACCAGGCTGTTTCATTTTTCTGCAGTTCCATTTCATGGCCCACAGGGGTTTTTCTTAGTTTGCATTTATTTTGTTGGTGATGGGCGCGCCATAAAGCAAGCAATCACGATAATGATTGTGAGATTGGAATGTGCATTTTTGCACAAAATAAGAGTCAACTCCAAAGAGTTTACATCTACAGCCACAAAAGCCTGTACTTTCCTGTAGTGGGACAGTGGAGGATATGAGGCACCTACAAAAACTTAACAGTTATGATCAAGTTCCCGTGTTTGGGGGGCATTCCCTGGCACTACTTGTTTTACTAGCATTGACAGAGCCTGACACCTTGATTTCACCATTAAATTTACTGTTAGCAGCTAAAATTCTATTTACTGTCACAGTTGCCATCATCTCAGTGCCTTAGGAGATTTGAGATTCACAGACCAGATGTCTCTGCAAGTAAACGCCCTGGTAGAGAACAGGGAATGGGGGCTGGATGGGATTAAATTTAAAATATACCAGTGTCTCCAAAACACGTTTCCTGAAGGTTACCTAAACTCATTATCTTCTAGAATACTGCTATTTTTTACGTTTCATGCTGAAACTCTGCCAGTATGCAGCAGAGGATTTAAGAATCTCCAGGTTGGAAAAAAATGGCATGGAGAAGCATGATCTTGTACAGAGAAGCAGCATGCAAGGCTGCGACATGAGAAGACGTTTAGGGCTATAGTCCCCTCTTCTAGCTCTGTTTCTGTATTTTATCCAGTAAATGCAAAATACCTGTGCAGTCCTGGGAATAGGAATCAGGATCTATGATTCTCTTTTTGCCTCCCACTTGTTGTTTGTTTGCTGCCTTAAAGAGCTACATGGTCGTCCTTTGTCTTGTGCATGAGTTTTACTTCAAAGCTTTCATGAGCAGCTAAGATTACTAACTGCCTCCAAATTTGCTGATTCCCCACAACAAAAAAAAAAGCAAAAGAGAAGGATACAAGGTTGTTTCTTAATGTGTTGTTTTGAAAGCTCCTAGGTAAATATCTAGGAACAGTACTATATGGAAGAATAACATTATATAGATGATCTTTTTGAAAACAAAATAATTTTACAAATCACTTTTCCTTTATTTAGATCAGGAGGGTTTCCTAGGACAATATAAAGCCGTCTTTAAGACTGCATGTGAAGATCCTTGGATTATGTCACAAAGAATTTCTCTGCGTCCCTTGAAAGAATTCATTGTCTGTGTGCACCTCAAGCTTTATTCCTCAAATAGTTCCTGGACAGCATACGTATACAATCAAGAAACATCTCACAGCAATCTCTCTGCAAATAAGTATGATCTTGGACTTAGAGGAGATCATGGTAGATTGAGGATTTGGTTGTTTGGAAATCAAATAAATACAACAGCAAGACTTCACGAAAACACTTGGAACGAAATATGTATCCAGTGGAAAAGTGAAGATGAGGAGATGAAGGTATTCATAAATGGAACCAAAAAAGTAAACAAAAAACTAACTGGGAAAGTTAATTTGCCTGGAAGAGGGCAGTTCTTACTTGGCTGTTCAAAGCTGCCAGGTACAGATATGTCACCTAACCTGGGTATGACTGGGGAGCTGTACATGTTCAGGATGTGGGATAAAGCAAATATAAAGCAATCTCTGAACTGCAAAGATAGTGGTGTTATACGCTGGAGAAAGGAAGATTGGCTCTATAATAAGACAGTAGAAGAGGATAACTCTCTGCCATGTGGTAAGTACCATGTCGCTGCTGTTTTTTAAATAGTATTTTTGTCAAAAGTTGATCTGAACATGTCTAACATTTCTGTTCCAGGTTTTACAAAGTCTTGGTCCATTGGTCATTTCTAGCTAAATGCTTAATGAGATCACGTGAAGATCTGCAGCTTTTATCCAAATGTAGAAATTGTAGCAGCCCTCCTTTAAAGACTTTCAACTTGCTTCAACTTTTGTGGCTGTTTACCATCCATGGAATGGTAATGAGAGCAGGGTGCATCCAACCAAAACTCCTTGGAATATTAGGCCTTTCTATATTTATAGAGGAAAGCATTGCTGGTCCTCATTTTGCACATTTGCTGGGCCAGAATTTCAACGACAGCAACTTTTCACTGCTTCACTGGCACATTACATCGTCTTTAGCTGGTATGGTCTACATCTGTAAAGATTACTGGAGGCTCTGATTTCTTCTTGTTTCTGTATCAGTAATGTTTTCCTTTATTAAAATGGCCAAATGGTTTCTCACACATTTCTTAAAATTCCTCTCTGCCCTGAAAAAGAACCATAAAAAGCTTTAAACCAAACCAAAACAAGATTTTATTTTCAGAGAAATGGAGTTTTAATATAGTTGGAATAGAGTTAAAGCAAGAAAATAATCTTCTTTCTAACTTCTGCTATCATATCTGTTGACAAGAAAGACAAATGAATCAAGCTTGGGTGGGACCCAATCTATCAACCATAGCAAATGGTATTACCCCCTAAGACCTTCAGAGATTTTAAGGTGACTAGCTCAACTGGTTCATAAAATTCGTATATAGCATAGGTACTTCAGTTAAACTTAGTCTTCATCACCGTTGTCCTTAAAAATTTGTGCAGACTATCACAGACTGTCACTTCTAAAATATCATTTAGCTGTGTAATGTTGTAATCACTACCTGACTGGGTCAGTTAAAAGTGTCCTAGTAAGGCCATTAAAACAAGGTGACCTGATTTCTTTTTCTGGGAGAGAAAGAAATCTGTCTGACAAACCAGGAGTCATGGTGAATGCCTCTAACACTGGGCAATAATTAATAAAATGCCATGCTGCCCCGATGCTATAGTTGGCAGCACATCTTCTCTGCTGTGTTGTGTGATTTGGGAGAGGAGCTGAAGAAAGGATGCCTGTCTGTGTAAGATGCATGGTTTCCAAAGCTCTGTTGCTTAGCCAAATTGAACTTTAATTATGCTGACAGAGGTTTGTATCAGTATAGAGGCCATCTCTACTGCCAAATGTCTTATCTCCTCTAGATAACTTGGAAGAATAACAGCTTTTTGAGGAAAAGTTCACTGGATTTCTTTAACAGTTTATTTGCTTATTTTCAGGAATAGAGGCTTTTTAGTTGATTGCCCTCCCTCTCCAAGTCAGCCTGTGAAAGGCATGTATTTAGCAAATATCAGTCCAACAATTAAACAAAAACAAAGCATTGACAGTAGGAGCGTATAATAATGTCAGGCAATTTTAATTGATGGTGCTACTAGCCTTAAAATCTGATTTCTTTCTGTAAGTTCCTCTGTATGCCTATGTAAAAATTGTCTGATTTTGGGGGCTTCACTGTTTTTATTAAAACAGAAGGACTTTGAGTAGTAAGTCTTCAGAAAGATCTGATTTTGCATCTGTAAAGAACATAACTGGCAAAGAGCTAAAGCTTGGGAAAGGGCTATGCCTCCTGTATAGGCACAAAAGGTGAAAAGGGAGTGGTTCATTACAGTCATGATTGTGCCAGAGGACAGATTTCAGATTTTTTTTTATGACCTTGTGGGCATTTTGTGCCTACATAAAACAACAATTTGTAAAATGTTCAGTCAAATATTACCATGGTTTCTATGTTTCTCCTTTGCTTAACCACTCAAAAGCTTTGTGCAGTGTAAGCCATTATCTAACTGGTGTCTCATAGGCAGTGATGCACTCCTTTAATAAGTCTAGATTTACTTAATATCACATTATTAGCTTATGTTTCCTTACCTCTTTTTCCCACATTTCTTTTTGTTGACTCTTTAGATTCTTTTTATTTTGGTTTTGTTATTTGTTTTTATAATAATCATTCAGATTACCAAAAATGTATTTAGTTTTTTCTTAACCATGTGAGGTCTAATAATGACCAGACTCCTGATTCTGGTGAGATTTACACACATGCTTAGCCCTTAAAGGTATGCTCAACTTTAACCAAGTAGTTCGCTCCCCAGAAGTGGATGGGATTACCTTTGCAGTAGCTATGTATCTTATGCATCTGAAGATTTGCAAGAGAGGACGTATTTGACTGCTTCCCAGTTTGTGATGAGGGGTGATCACATTTCTTGGGCTAATGGAACTTAGCAATAGAAAACTTTTAGATCTGAGTTAAAGATGCAGCTCTTGCTTCTTCCAGTCACACAGTTTTCTGGTTCTCCACTACTTGGTGTACATGTTGCATGCTGAGCAGGTGTAAATACAGCAGGTAAGGCCAAAGAGGGAAGGAGGCCCCGCACATTGTGCGGCACTCACCTTCCACTTACGTTTCTCAGATTCCTTTGATAATTCCTCTTTTGCTGAGAATGAGAAGTACAGCTGTGATAGGGAGAAAGAGTGCCACAGATTGAATGTATCTCCCTTTAAAGGTAATCTTCCAGTATTTAAAAATATGTAAATGAAGAAAGATGTGCTCACTGTTCCAAATGCCGACTTTGGAAAATTTCTTTGTCTTCTTCCTTGATGAATGATTCCTATTTAGCTACATACTTTAACGTGGGCAATACGAGTGATACCGCTATTGTCTCTGCATAATCAAAGAAAAAAGTGCATTAAGTAATATAAAGCTGTAGGTGATTTAAGAGAGTAGAAAGACACAAGAAAATAGGTGAGTTTAAAATGCTAAATGCTTGAAAAGAAACTTTAGTCATCTGTGAGCACCAGCTCGTCAGTTGTCATTTTTACATGGGATATTTGCAAGTTGCCTTTAATAATAACTTGTCAACTGGAAGAAATGTACTGTTTAAACATTAATAATTTAAGTTACACATTAAACAGTAACATTCTTAATCTAAATATAAATATCCAAACTTTTACACTGTGCATTTATGCAAGGAGCACAGAGATGACGGGTTATCTTTTATACATTTCAATGAATAAATAAAATAGATGATTTATGGCATAACTTTAAATAGTATCACTGACAGTAAACTACTGTTACCTCATTTGTGGTATTGGTTCCCTGACTTTTAGCAGGAGTCCGGTGCCTCTCGCTTTTGGATTTTTGGTTGGGTTTTTTTTGCTTAAATACAATTTAGTGTTTATATTATAGCATTTTAGATTTTTCTGACCTGTCCTGTCCAACCTTTAAGATTAAGGTGTTACCTCCTCTTTTCCATGTATCATTTTCACTGCCGATTAGCTGAGCCTGATTCTGGTGTTGCTGGAGGAGGTTTCCAGGCTTGTGGGAACAAAGCAGTTTAATTCTGATGGGGGAAATGGGAAGTGACTGCTGCCCTGTGTAACCATTTTGCCTTTGCATGCTCAAGGAAGAGCAAAACTTCAGTTTGGGCTCTTGTTCTAGTTTGCAGGTGTGGGCAATAAGAGGTATGATTTAGGCTCATGTAATCCCTTTTAAAGTTTTCCCGAGCTGTGTGCACTTCTGATGACAGGATCAGCTTTCCTGGAAGGTGGGAGGGTGGCGTGCCAAGGCTTTACCTCCTCAGGCAGAAGGTGGAAATGTAGCTGGCACTCATGCACTCATCCAGTCTGCATCCCAGTCTGTTGGGTACCAAACTTTGGGCAATATGGTTATGTTTAATAAGCGGATCATGAAAGCTGGATACGAAAATAAAAACTATTTGCTTCAATACTATTTTCTTTCTAAAACTGTAAGGACAGAATACTACAGAAACCTCTAGAAGCTCTTAAAGGAAGTAAATGTGACAGGGAAAAAAATACCTAACTCTGGAGTGCCTGTTTGATGAGTCATGTAGCACTCTACTTTGTACCTATTAACAGAATACACGTTTGACCTTCCCTTTCTTTGCTCTCGTTGCCTCCCTCTTCTGTGATATCAAAGGAAGTAGCTTTTTGGAAATCAGCCTGCTAGAGAAGAGGTGATTTGATTCACCTCAGTCTCTAATGTACAGCTTTATACAAACAGAACTTTATGCAAACAGATAAAAATTGTATTTGTAGCCTAATTTCCTAAAAACCTGTGTAAGATCAAAGCTCAGTTAAAAATATTGCACCTAATTTTTCTGTTAAGGATGCTGAAATGAACTGGCCAAAGCGACAGAGCCTGATGTGAACAAGCCCTTTCACTGTTTTCTTCCATTTGCTTCTGTCCAATGGCCAGCCATAATTCATCCTTTCTTCCATGGTGCCACTGCTAAGAGTCAAAGCAGACATGAGATGTCGTGAGAGACACTAAAACATAAAATTAAGATTGCATTTAGTTTTATACTATAAACCTATACAATGTGCCTCAAAATCTAACTTAGATAAAAAGTCGGTATGAGCTAATGTCTACAGTAGAATAATTGGGGAGGATTTGTACATGTTATTAATACCTTGTGTGAGAGGGTGGTTCATTTTGGCAGAATGTTTATCCAACTGAAATGTTTATCGAATGTTAAAGGGAGCCAGTCTCTTAATAGAAAATACGGATTTAATTTGAATATGAGAATTTAATATATTTTCGGCACCTGTTTCTGTAAATAGATGGATTTTGGAACACCACCATTTTGAAATTTTGCTGTTTGGGCTACTCAGTTTTGTTCATGAGCAAGTCCTATGAAATATATTAATGCTAGGCATTATCATATGGCTATATCCTAGTAACACTGAATACAAATGGACCTGATGTAATACATACTGGTAACTGTCGCCTGTGAGAATGTTTAGAAGAGAATTTGTATAGACTTAAAAATGCAGTATGAAATGAACTTTTTGGTGTAAAATGGTTTTAATTTTTTTTTTTTAAGCCAGAAAGTGATAGTATGTATCTATTTGGAATGAAAACTTCTAATTTGGCAGTTCAGATGGGAATTTTTAATGCCGATCAATTCCTCCGCCTTAATAAGTTGAAATTTTGGTGAAGACCTTTTGGCACTAAGTTTGCTATCACGTCTTATTTAGAAAGTCTAATTTTTATTTATTTCCTGATATTTTTGTGTGCATTTGTAAGTAAAAACTGATTTTATCAGCAATACACAGTCACGGTTATCTAATGCCATTCTGTGGTGTCAGCCAAGTGCTGTGGCATGGGCAGACCATATTACATAGCCACCAAGGTGTCCCTTGGGATTCTTCCGTTCGGATTCTGCTGTTGACCTATTTGTGAGAGCTGGCATGGTCGAGGGTACCTTTAGTTTGAAAGAATAGACATGAGTGATAATACAAACTGTTCTCATTTTTGGCATGTTCTTCAATTAATACGAGTAAAATTTCAGGCACTTCATTTCAGAAACCTGTCATCTAGGCCCCAGAGCTCATAAGTCCATAAATGTACATTTTTCTGCCAGTAATGTTATCTGTGCTTCTGCAGATTGCCAGGGCTGTTGCTGCTCCATAAGTGTTCAGTGTCTGTTTTGTGTCTGGACTTGACTAGAAAGCAACTGCCCCTTGCATTCTCTCACCGTGTTTCCTGAGAGACAGAGGCCAGCCCACACAACCCTTCTTGCTGTACCATCCCTGCCCCTACTGTAGTAGTTCACTACAGTTCAGACTCGTTTTCTCCTTTTCCTAAGAAAGCGCTCTAGTTACGGTCTCAGGCTTGCTCAAAGGATGCTTTCTGCAAAAGTTTAAAGGCAATCATGAAGTGCTAGGTAAAACAGTGTTGGTCAGCAGCAGCGCTGTTCCCCTTAGACAGGAGAGGAAGAAGCAGCTGCCAGTAACTTAGTTCTTACACGATGTTATCTGCAGCCAGATTGTAGCTGCTTCTCACTCTTCCACCCTGGAAAAACTGAACTGCTTTTGGCCGAGGGGGTTGCCTGAAGACAGGTGAATCAGAAAGGATGTTGCCTTTCCGAAAAATTTAAGAAAAAGTATACTGATCGTGAGTTAGATTGGAGGTAGGGAGAAGAAGAGAGTATTTTTCATTCTTCCATTTGCAGACAGATCATTGTACACTGTTCATGCTTGAAGGGCGTTTTCCGTATCCTGTGTCTGAGTTACTGAACAAAAGGCATGCTACGAGTGACAATGCCTTTGGTACAGGGACCAGAACCATCCATCCCATCTTGACCACTGTGTTACAAAACCTCCTTCTCCCTTTCTTTCCTTTTGGCCAAATTGATTTTTGAACTCTGCTTTGCTTGGTGGAAGAGCTTCAGTAGGACATGTGGAGACCATCCCATCCTAAAAGAGCCAGTAGACCGGTAGTTAAGATCTCTCATGCTAAGGAATGCTGTAAGCACAAGACAGGACCAGGCACTGGTCTTTCTCAGAGCTATGTCAGTTTGTAGACCTAGCCTTAAGTACTGTTATTAATGGATTTAGTCTCCAAAGAGACTGGAGGTGCTAAAGTTACACTGATTCCCATTGTCGTACAAAGTCATTGTGGGAAATGAAGGTTGTCACAGCGCAAATACTGGTTCCCAGATAAGCTTTTTGCAGCTGTGGTATGGAGCCATGGCAAGAGTTGATAAACAGGTTTCATACCAGTGAAACAGTTTCCTCTACCTACACAGATGGGATTCTCAACTCTTGGCTTAGCTAGCTATTTGTGTCGGAATAGTACAAAGTGATGTGAAGACAGTAAGGGAGTTGCTGCGTTTGTTTCTAATGCTGCAAGTTAGTAACAGAAACTAGTGCTTAGCTCATTTAATGGAATTGCCTTTTCCTTCAGAAAAAATCAGTTCCTGTGGGGACCTGTTCTATCCCTGTTGCAACCAAAGCAAGGAATAATACCGAGTAATGTTATTTGCCTGTTACTTGCTGTTCAGATCCTCAGGAATGTTCTCTATTAGAGAAATGTAGAAAAATATAATATGATATGTAATGTCTTGTTTTGGAATGCAGTATTAGTTATGATTTGATGATCCTAAACTAACAGTGTTGCAAATAAAAATGCGTGGACCAAATGAGGTTTCATATATGTAAGGTTTTTCTTGCTCTTACCAATAGTAAACAACCTAAGGGAAATAAATTTTTTGTTAGCTTGTAACTAGCACACCTTGAGTTATTTTACTTTCCTTTTTACATCTCTAACTTTAGTGATATTTTAGATTTGACTTTAATCCTTCTCCACAGGAACACTATTCATTTTCTTTACTGGTTCTTAAATGCAACAAAGGAGGAGGGTTGACAAATCTAAGTCAAATTACATCACATTACAATAACGTGTGACAGCCTCTCCTCCTTCCTCCTTTCTCTGTGCAAAGGTGATTCTGATTAAAGACTTGGGTAGTGAACTTAATGCTGCACCTTGATGAGTGACAAGTCTCATTCTCACAGATAATTTCTGGCAACTGTAGGCATGTGAATATTGTGCTGTAAGAGAAGTCATGGTTAGATTTGTGTCCAGAAAAAAATGCCCCTCCGATTATGCATGCTGCATAATAACGCTTCATTTGCCAGCTCTATATTCACTGCTTGTGTTTAGCTTATTTTGGTCCCTGTACTGCTGGATTTGTTATTGAAAGCATTTAGCACTTTTAGAGTTCACTATCTTCTTACTAACCTGGAGTTAATGGACAATTTTCTTACCTACCTCAAGATACCACTTGTATTCTCAAAAATTCACAAAGCAGGTTGAAAGAATATGGAGGATGGGAAATGCAGTTTGTCTACAGTGACTACGTCTACACTGACTCTTTCAAGAGTATGTGAGAAAGACCTTAAGGTCAGATTCCCCAGGCAGGTTTTTAAATTTTTTTAGTGTGCAGAAGAAGCAATGTGGTGACCTTTTCTGTGAGATGCTACATACTTCAAGTGGTAGGTTCCTTTTGAGAATTTCACAGACTCATAGAGTGGTAGGGGTTGGAAGGGACCTCTGGAGATCATCCAGTCCAACCCCCCTGCTAAAGCAGGTGCGCCTAGAGCAGGGTGCACAGGAATGCGTCCAGGTGGGTTCTGAATGTCTCCAGAGAAGGAGACTCCACAGCCTCCCTGGGCAGCCTGTGCCAGTGCTCTGTTACCCTTACAATAAAGAAGTTCTTCCTCATTTAATTTCCTCCAGGGCCCTTTGGTCGGAGATAAGGGCTTTTGCACAAGGTGCTAACCACTTAGTAAGACAGGACCAGTGGCAGGTAGATTTTGGAGACGTAATTCACTTCCTATGGTAGGAAAGCAGTTTGCCCACATGTAGAAGGATACTTTCTTCTCTAACTGAAAGTCCACTTTATGTAGAATTGACTCAATTATTTTTATTCACCCCATTCTACCTTAAAAAACTATTTACTGTTTAAACAATACAGAACGGTTTTATCTGATTATACTTCAGTTCTGCATATTATTTTAAGTCAGCATTGTATCTTAAGAGTCTTCCCTAAACCCACACTAGGTGTTAAGAAAATAATTTTATAAGTGCTGTAATACCTAATCACTGTACAATGTTAAAGTAGCAACACTTCTACATAAGAGCTCTAGAACACATGCCTTATAGGATCATGTATTTTAACTGGACTTACCATGTAGTAAGAAGTCCTAATTTTCCTGAAAATTGACTATAAAAATTAAGGTTATAGCCAAATTTTCATGATCTGTGAAGTTCATACAGTGCTAGATGTTTAAAAGAACAATTGTATTTCTCTGTAGGCAGAATCCGAGTTGTCTCAAATGAGATGTTTGATGTAACTTGTTTTTTTCTTTACTGAAATAGTTTAAATTCAGCAGGCTGATAGGAAGTTGAATTTTTTACTTATACTTTTTATTAAATGCATGTGTATTATTTTACTTAGAATCCCTCTCCCTTCCTCCCTCCCTCCCTCCCTGCTTCCCTCCCTCCCCCTCCCCCAGCTTTACATGAGAAAATTTCTACCCAGGGTGCAAATCAACTGAAACTAACAGTTTATTTCAAGCAAAATTCCTAAAAAATAAAACATAGTGCAATCAATCTGATTTCCATGTATTCATCCTACCATATTTCAGACTTGCCACTTTTAGCTTCATGCACTGTATGACATTCAAAAATGAACTGACATTTCTTTACATCTTGTCAAGCTCTCATATACGCTCTTACTCCTGATCGTTAGCCCCAGGATCCCAACATTGGGGCAAGTAGGCAGTAATCTGGTCACCTGGCTGGCGGCTGTAATCTTTGCACATATCTTGCAGCTCACTCAGGAATAGGGACTGCGTGGTTTCTGTCTCTTATGATTTCTGTCACTTCTGCCTCCTGTTCTTCTGGCTGTCCTGCTGCAGAACAGGCTGCCTCTTCTGAGTCTTATTCCTGCATCTACTCAAGAGGACCTTCTTCCTCCTTCCCTAACTGGATCAAACTCGACTTCCGTTGTTTCCTCTTGGCTGCAGGAGTGACTGTTATGGTTAGGGTTGGGTCTCTGGTTTAGCCACAGCATCCATTTGTATGTCCTTAGATACAGGAACGCTCTTGCTGGTAGGCATAAGCCAGGCTCCAGCGCAGCACAAAAAGTCTCTGTCTTTGGTGTAAGCAAGACATCCTTCCTTCAAGTTATCTGCCATTTTGACAGGATTCCATGCCTGTTCAGGTGTAAGCTCCCAGGCCATCAGAGGTGAAAATTCCTCTAGGGAGCTTCCCAGATTCTCCCACACACCTTGCTACCCAGGAATTTTCTGCCTCAGAGCACTTTGCTGTCTGTCATCCCTAACTGGTTGGTTACTGCAGGTCCCACAGAGGTTTGAACTTGGATCACTGGATTCAAAGCCTGAGGGTGGTCTTGTAGACTACTGATGCAAGTGGACTGCCACTGATGGAAGAAGGAAGGTGTCCAGTATCTGAGGGAATTAGCAGTGGTGGAGGCGGTCTACAGCAATCTAGACAACAACCAGGTCTTCAAAGATCTGGATGATGGCCATTGCACATTGGTCTTGTGGCAGAGGTTACTACAGTATGCACCAGTGTAATATGCCCACACCTTGGTGATGATGGACTGGTTGAATATCAAGGTACTAACTATGGATAAACTGTCCCACCAGCTCCAACAATTCAAAGAGAATCTCTCTTCCTCCACAGCCTTGTGGGCCTGCATCTTGGCTGTGGCTAGAGTGTCCCACCAGGTTCAGTGACTTGAAGAGAATCTCTCTTCCTCCTTGCCCCAGCAGCCAGAGTGCCTCAGCTATCAAGAGTGCTAAAGTAGGTGACAGTGCCTTAACTGTATGTCATGCTATGTTGCTACTTGTTTTTCAAGGCCCAGGATTGATGTTTTGGGTGGTGGCATAGGCTGCATGGTACATTTCTAGCCACCTCCTGGTTGGCTTCACCATAGGAAACACAGCACTTGCCTTGGTGTCAGGTTCACAGCAGTGGTCTAATGTAATCGATCTGCTAGGCTTCCTAGCCCAGTCACCATTGATAGCCCAGTCACCATTTTCTGTTCCAGGGAGACTTTAGTCACTTGGCTCACTTGATTATGGCGCATGTTTCACAGTCATGGGTAGCCTGTGCAACAGCTACAATTGTCAGATCCACACTTTGGTCAAGAGCCCATCTGTATGTGGCATCTCTTCCTAGGTATCCCTAGGGTCATGTTTCATGAGCCCATTGAGCTAGAAATAGCTCACCTTTTCATTCCCAGTCCAGATCCACCTGAGTCCCTTCATTTCTGGCAGCCTGATCTATCTGCTCATTGTTTAGATGTTGTTTGGTGGTGCAACTCTTGGGTATGTGAGCATCTACATGATGTATATGCACATAATGCTGTAGATTTATTCTCCAAGTACATCTCATATAGTTTGTAAATATGCATGGAATAAAAAGCATCCCTGTCTTACCTGCATCTCCTGCCCCCTGCTTTTTTTTTTGTTTGATTTCTCTGCTTCTTTTTGTATTAATAAAATTTCACTTCCTGAATAACTCCTCAGCATTTTTTTGCCACATTGTTGCAAAAACAGCTGTGTGAAAGCACAGCTGTGTGTACCTGTTACATTTTTGGTTGCTGCTATTTAGTCTACTTCATCTTCACTCAAGCAAATGTGTTGAAAAGGTTTCTGAAGACATTGGCAATGGAAGGGCAGTGGGAGAGCTCAGAGCCTAGTCTTTGTCTTCCGTTAAGTATAAAAATGATAAACTGAATAAAAAATTGAACTCAAAAGAGTTCAACTTCCAACTTCCAAAAAGACTTGACACACATTTTTCAATGGATGCAAAGTAGTTTTGCAGACCAGCTTGAATCGGGGTGAGTAGCACATCTAAAATGGTTACATTTTAAAAAGTGTGTGTATGCATGTGTGTGTACAAATACATATAAAAACTTCTGCTCCTAAAAAAATCTTATTCCTTTGTAGTTGAAACGACTGCAACGTTGCCTGGCAGAAAACAGATAACAGGTATTTGGGGGTTCTGTGTAATTTTTTTCCCATTGTCCTTGTATTTTAGAAAGTGCGTAGGAAGATTGCTGCTGCTGTTACTTTGTAATTAATGGAGGTAGTTACGAATATGTAAATATTTGCAAAATAATTATCTGTATAATCCTCGTGGCTTTCTAGCATATTTCATGGTGCAAATAGCATCAGTAATTTTCCAGAGAAAATGAGAATAAGGTCACTGAGATGAACTTGATTCTCCTTTCATTGCAAAAATTACATTTACGTTTATCCTTTGGAAAGAAGCTATTACTAGTTTTCAGTAAGGCAAGCAAAATAGTCTGAGCAAGGAATCATGTGAGTGATTGGCATTTCAGAGACTCTTAGTTTGCTATGTTTAACCAAAAAAATCTGGTTTTCTGCAGAGACTTTTGGTATCTCTGACTTAACTCTTCTACAATAGTAGGAAAGGCTTTACAGTACAATTAGTGTATTGTAAGTAATGTTATGGGATGACTTTTCAGTTTGGAGAGAATATTTTGAAATACCTTAAGTATATTTTTTGAAACAGTGTTTCATATTTACAGCCAGCTGTTCTTTAGATTACGGTCTTGTGATAACTGTGACCTGACTCGTCTGTGGCACTGTCAAAAACCACTCAGTGAATGAAAGGGCTAACTTTGAAGTTGCCGTGTGAACCAGATATCAAACTACCTCCTTTCTTTTTGATCAAAATACTGACTGTAACAACATCAAAGATTTAGCGGCTAGTGTTTACTGTATAAATAGTTGGCTGGCTCCTATAAAGATCAGAGGTTCAAACGTGTAATGAGTTAGCTTTTATAATGCGTCTTTTTGCAGGATAGAAAAGAAAACAGATATGTATGGGATAAATTTTAAATGACAAGTCTCAGTGTTGTTATACAAAGTCTGAGAAGAGTTCTTCATACCCAGCTACAGCCACCTTATTATGTACACTTCATTCCCATTCCCAGAATTAGCAAGACACTCAGGTAGGCATGCAGCTTTCAGGCTAGCGTGACACATACCTGGGGTCAGTGATTTTTGTTTTCTCAACATTATACAGTGCAAACTGTCCAGTATTTGTTGAAAATAAATAGTCTTCCGTTGAATTGTATTCGAATTCATAAAAACTGTATTCTTTTTATCAGAGATTGTTACATCTGCCTTTTTTGACAATCTGAAAGTGTTCTGATAAGCAGGTGTTGCCCTCTTCTGGTGAATGCAGTGAACTTTTGATAATATAAGGAAATACAAGCTGCTGAGGATGGTTATGTATGTGTCTGAAACTTCATTACGGCCCTGTTTTCCCCCTCTTCTTTTTTTTTTCTGTCTGAAACAAAAGCTGCAAATTCAGAAGAATCAGCTGCAACAACCATTTCTGGTAAGAAAATCAGGACTTTACTGATTCCTGCAATGTTTGTTATTTCCTGTTAGATAAATCTGCTTTTATCTGAGGTAATGCAGGAAAGTTGTAATGTAAATGCATTCCAACATTTAATGTTTTCATTGTTTATTTTTTGAAGAGAAAATCAGTTTCTTCATTCTACTTTGTAATGAAATAGCTTACCTTATAGGATCACTGATGGTTTATGGTGGTGATGCTTGGGGATGAAGTAGGTGCAAGCTGCTTGATCAAGAGCCTTTTGTCCAGTAACCTACACAGTGACCAGTTTGCAGAGATGGCAGAGGAGGAGCACTGTAGTGAGAGGGCTCCCTTACGTCTCCATGCAGGTGTGCATGTGTCATTTGATGCAGTGTAGTATACTACGCACATGCACACACACGAGACCCTAATCTGGGACCAGAGAACGTCATCTATGAGAGCATTTTTTAAAAATGAAGAATGCAGACACACAGAAATAGCTGTGCGAAAGCCAGTTGCTTTCTTGCTTAATGTATACTGACATATCGTGCTCTGGAGAAAAGAAATAATACAGACACAAACACACATGCTTTTGTTCTTTTATGCATACAGTCTTTCTTTGGGAATGGTTCATCTTTAACAACTGCAGCCAATTAAATATTCGTTGTAGTTTATACCAAGCCAAGTAATACAGATGAAGTCAGTACTGAGTTTTCACTCTGATTGCTCGTATTTTGGCTGCTTGTTAGTTGCCTTAGAAAATCAGTTGTTTTCAAGATTGTTACTTAAGAACTGAATATGCTTAGCTTTTACTCTGAGTATGGCATTGAGAGAGCACTTCTGAAAAGGCTCAAAATGGCTAGTCTAGTTAATATAAATATATCAGAAAGAAAAGCTCCCTTTCCCTTTCCATGTAATGAAGTAGATGATTGTTTTTTTTCTTGATATGCAACTATCTTTATGCAGAGCCACCAACTTTTCTTGATTATACTTAAGATATTGCTTCTACTAATGACAGTGATGCTTTTAGTAAAGAAGCTTGGAAAGTGTAATGTTCTTCTGTTACGAAGGTACTCTGGTCCATTTTGAGAAAGGCACTAAGTTGTCCTGTTGGAGTGATATAAAGTGGTCCTCTTACCACTTTATATTCCTGCTCTGACACCTAAATCATTTTTACTAAGCACATCCTTTCTGAACAATCTTTAAATTTTGTTCTATTGTCTTAATGCAATTATCTTTTTTTTTCTTTTGAAAAAAACTTGTAGCCTCACTTTATTTTATTTATGTATGGTTACTGGCAAAAATAGCTTTTTCTGAGAGACAGTTGGCAAACCCAGTGTGTCATCTCTGCTCAGGAGTGTTGTGAGTTGGTGCAGGAAAAGGTCCTCAGGGCTAGGCAGTTATTGGATATGCCAAATTCATCTGCATCTTCTAAAAGACTGAAACCAATAAAAGGAACTTATGTCAAGGAACACGATTACCTGCTGTTTGTATTCAGATACTCAGATTTTTGAAATAATGTGAACATTCTTAACAAGCACTGCAGTTGCTCTTAAAATGGAACTTAGATAATTAAAATTCAGTTCCTGTTCGAAGTTTTGCATGCTTGATCTTTTTTATCCAAAATTCCTAAAATAAAATATTAATATAGTTTGTACTTCTTTTCTCGTTTTTTTTTCCCCAGAATCCTCTATTGTTACTTTTATCACCTATCCTATTAATCCTTCAGGCAAGATTTTATTAATGTTTCTCTTATTTAGATTTAGTTAGATTTAGAACTTTTTAGATTGTTGAGATTTTTATTTTATTTGCTTTACTGTTATTAATTTTTCTTCTTCAGATATGACTTCAGAGGAGACTACACCAACTGCAGGTGAGAATTAGCATGAAGAGAGTAAGGTCTGAAGGGAGATACTTGCTGCATTCATGGAAGTTTGCTTTCTTTTTTTTACAACTGGGGTTCGTTTAGTCCAACTTATATTTTTACACGATCTTAAAATTTGTATTTATCTCCAATCTGTATTTCAAGTCTGCATTGGTACGGTTTTGAAGCACATTAAACTGACACTGAAGTGTTAACCTTCGTTTTTTATTCAAAATACTACATTGCTTACCAAAGCCCAAACTGGGCATATTTATTTTTAGCAAGTGTGGAGTTTTTTTGGTATATCTATAGATTGAGTGTTTTCTATACTTTCTGATACTATTTAAAGTATTTTACAGAACCAAAATGTACACACAGTTCCTTAAAGACACTTGCATGATTTATGTTCCTGCAATGAGTTGCCACATAGGATCAGTAAAGATCAATCAGAACTTGCTACCTCTTTTTTTCCTATTTGCATTTGAAAACAAGGAGTAGGTTCATGCCTGACCAGTACAGATTCCTACATGTCTGTATATGCGCTAGACATCCTGCTATTCTTCATAGTTGATGGAGAGAAAGAAACATTTTTACACCATGATGCATCTTATGCTGAACTGCTCATGTAGAGTAGAGTAGGTTAAATGGGAATCACACCTTAAAAGCACCACTTTCTCCACTGAATAATAGGGAGCCTAGAGTAACTGGCTCACATGGGGACATAAATACTTGATTGGATGGATCCCACTTCGAATGCTGCTTTTTCATTTCCAATGCTGAAAGTAACTTAATTCTCTTATAAATGGTGATGTGTTTGCACTTTTCCTGAGAAGACAGAGTCTGAAGTAGAAATTAGGAAACTTATTTTTGTGATATGTATTTCATAGGCTTTTTAAGTTAAAATGTGAAAACTTAATTTTAAAACTTTTTTCTTTGTGACAGAGGCCCTTAACATCACTGATTATTACTCCAGCATAACACCAGGTAGGATTCTTATTTCACTCCTGTTCTTCTTTTATACTCCTCAAAATTTAAGTGTGTGTGAGTTCAGGAAATCTGCTTCCAAATATTTTTAAAAGGATCTTTCTTCTTGGTATTATGGTGTGTCATATTAGCAGCCTGTCTTACTTTGCATTGATCTCCAGTCTGGTAGAAGGTCTAATTCTGCACTGCTTGCCTAGATGGCCACATATAGAAGAGTTTGGGTATTTCGTAAATCAGAGCATCAGAATACCACAAAGATGTAAGACACACAATCTCAGGGCCCAAATTTACTTTAAAAAAAAAATCCTCGTGCTTTTTAGTAGATTGAAGCAGACTGAATCCAGTCATGATGTTCTCATGGCAGGTCCAGTCTATAGGAGTAGGCTGAATTTAATTTTTTTATTACCCACATAGGAGCCTGGTAGACCAGTTTGAATGCATTTGCACTGAATTTGTGCAAGTGGTAGAAGAACTGACTTGGAGCTGTACTGGCTACTATAATTTGACTGTGTGAATGTGAGCTACAGGAAGTTTGCAGCTATGTTATCTGATGATCTTTGGGGGCTGGAAACACTAGTGACTTTTGATCAGTCTTTTATCCTCCACACTGCTTATCTGTTTTGTGGATTTTGGTGGCATGCGGAGATCCTAAGCAAGACTAGGTGGGGACACAAATGGGTGCTCTGTAAAGAAAAAGAGGCTGATATTACTCTACTTTTGTGTCAGTCCTGGGTTTTGAGTTGGGTGTTTATAAGTATTGTTGTTCTTTATGTAGTTAATAATTTTGACAAATTCAGTTATTTGTGAACTTTTTATTTCTTTAAGGATTGTTTTTTAAAAAAAATCAAAGTGCTGATACAACTATTTCACTGACAATTGCCAACACAGAAGGGAAGGCAAATTTATTTGAATCTAAATTGCTGTCTGAAAAAACAATTTTTATCTAATAATTTGAACGTTGCCACCAGCTCACAATCTGTACCCTCTGATGGCTCTTTGTTGATGGTGACAAAATTGATGAAGCGTCAATCTATAACAGGCAAATGTTTGTACCACTGAAAAAAGTAAAAAAAAATAAAAATTTCCATTTCATTTGGTACTATCTAATGATAACAGCAGAGAAAATAGCATTTGTTTTTCCATTAATGGAAGCCAATCTATATTCTTATACCAAAATATGATGTTTATTTTGAACCATTTTGCTGTTCTTCAGCATAATTGAGGAATCTGCTTAAGTAAGGTAAGGAAACTTGTACTGCCATGCTGTTTTTATGAACAAGTGTAGGAATTTTGTCTTGAATGCAAATACCTTTCCAGTCCTTTATTGTTTTTATACAACGGAGCCATCTGTTTACAGTACTCTTAATTTGGGATCAGTGTTATTTCTTTGCAGCGTAGGTAGTATTAAAAATATGGTAGCAGCCAAACCTTGCTCTAACTAAAGACATGTTCTACTAGAGGAAATATACACATTTGCTGTTATCATAGTTTGATTTCTATCATGTAGAACGATTTTAGCTTCATGCTGTCGTAAGCAGCCATTGTAGGATCATCAGAATCCGATAATATGCTACCTAGTGATTGAATACAGTGATATCTGAAGAGCTTATTTATGATATGTTGATTTCTGGCTTATTTGTATTAAAAAAAAGAGATCACTTGCATATAGGTCTTCTATTGAAACTGTTACAGAAAAATATTCAAAATTAATTAATCAAAACCAGCATGTCTCAGTCTAAATACTTGGAAAATATCATGGGTAAGTGCTGTAGAGAAGTGAAGACTAGACAGTATGAAAAATATTTCTAAAAGGTAAAGACCTTTACATTTAAAACATTGAAATGATTGTAAATATGTATGTATGTTTGGCAGTACTGGGTTTAATTTCAACTTTTTTACTCACTAGAATTTTTTTTTTCCCAAAAAAACCCTATAGCAGGAGAAACCATTTTATGCAACATAACATCTGCATGTAATTTTTCAGGTTAGTGGTTTTCTTTTTCCTTTTTTTCTTATAAAACCCATGTCCAACTATTTTCTATTCTGAGTAACGAGGCAACATTTAGTTGCTATGTAAAAGCTATCTCTGTAATAAATTTTCTTGCAAATTTAGAGAGATTTTGTGTAACTTCTAAAATATTAATATAAAATCTGGGGGGTTTATTTAAAAGCAGTGTTTAGTCCATTGTATTTTTGATCTTTGGTTTCTTATCAAAGGCTACACAGTTGCAGGTAAGAATTAGAAACCTGAGAAAACAAGAAACACGTATGCTATGGCAGATGCTAATGTCTGCCATATTGAGCCTAACTCTGTATCAGAAATAGAAGTTGAAATAGTGTTTAGAATTATTGTAAAAGCCTGCATGTATTTTAAAAGTGTAATGTGACAGAACAGACAAACAAAGGAAGATGGAAAGAGCAGTGATCTTCCCTTCATTTGTGTTAATAAAAACATAGTAAAAGAAGATTTTGTTGATACCTGTTGCTGCCTTCCAAAACACTTTGATAAATGGCTTCTGTGAGAAATACTTGAGAAAATGAAGTCACTTCTGCCAAGTAGCCACATGCTGAGTACTTTATAGATTAGAAAGAGGCAGAATAAGTATCTGCCTCGCCCTCTATAAAAGTTTCCCTACTGGTTGACACAGTAAACTCTTAGATGATTTGGATTATGTCATGTATGAATTCCTGTATAGGTCTTTCTCTGTATCCTGCACTGAATATGTGGCTGCAGGAAGAGAAGTGTCATAGAAGCTCCTTTTTGTCTCCAAAATGGGCCTACCGGCTTTCAAGGACTGTTGAATGATGCTCTGAATTATGGTATCCTGAAAGTTCTTTAATGCCCAAGGGAATAATTTTCAGAGTATCACTTTGCCTTTACCCACACATTTTATTCTCATTCAGGGAGTTAGAATTGTATTAATTGTGTAGTACAGTTTTTCTATTTTGGAAAAAAAAAACCAAACAAAAAACCTAGAAGGAAGTTCGAGACAGACAGCAAAAATAAATATACAGAAAATAATGAAGGTATTCAAGTAGTTAATTTTTGGAAATTAACTGAAGCAATGGAAGAACAATTGCAAAAATAGTGAATGATCAGGAAAGCTAGCGTAAGTGTTCTTATTTCCCTTCTGTTGTAACACAAGACAGTGAGTTCTTAAATTCTCAAATAATTTTATGTCGTGGTTTAGTGTTGATTTTCTTTAACTTTTTTGTCTTTTGGTTTTAGTGTTCTATGTGGGCAAGGTAAAACTTCAGGCAAGTGAAGAAAGTAACACATCACTAAATGTAGAAATAGTAAGTGTTCTCTCTTTTAAAACTTTATTGTAAGGAAGGCTGAAATGAGTCTCTTTGTCTACAGTTAAAATACTGACACCCTGACATGATTCTTACTATGTTTTTTTATAGTTTTACTTTATGTCAAATACAGTTTGCAGTGTAAGTTAGTATTTGTAGTGGATGGATCTGCTCTCTCTCTCTCTTAACAACTGCTTTGCAGCTAACTTTTAGAATTCCAGCTAAGTAAACTTCCTACAGTAAGGGCCTGTATTCTCTATATAGCCACTGAAAGGACGGGAAAGCCCTGGGAAGTCTGAAAAGAGGAACTGCCTAATTAAGAATCTACATTTAGGCATACAGGATCTTCCTCTGGAGTTTTGTTTAGGCACTTTGCTTTAGAAAGCAAGCATCATTAGATGGCAACAATGTGGACATAAATTAAGTTGGAATGCATCCTGGGAATAATTCATAAATAGAGTATCATTCTGTGCTTTTTGGCATTTGGTTAATCAGTTACTAATTTTGCAATAGGCCTGTGTGACATGAGTGTGTCCACTTGTACAACACAACAGAGGTTTAAGAGGATGACATCATGCAAAGCAAGGACCATATAGGTTATTCAGTACTGAGATAATACTATGATGATGAGAATGTTCAGTCATATGGAAAGATGGAAAGATATTCAGTCATAGATGGAAAGCTGAAGGGAGGGGAAAAAAAAGACATTAGCTTGTGAAGGACCTTGTATCCTACACATCCCTGTGTGCACTCAGTCTGAGATTTCACATGCCAATCTCTGCAAGCATGAGAGTAGTCAGTAGAATCACCGCAGAGAGCTACTGCGCAGATGCACATTGAGCATTGAGTTTGGGCAGGGGTAGGCCCCTGGCAAAAGCCACCTCTGCATTGTGTTGTGTTTCGATAGTGATAATGCCTGCTGAATCCATCCTAGTGTATTAACATTACGCCTACAGCTATTAGAAGGTTTCCTGTCTCTTGAAACTCTTTTACTTTTTAGCAGAATATTTCTTTGCTAAATGTCAATACCATATATGTTAGATGGTGTTTTTATGGTGGTGCTCGCTGCTTGCATGAAATATAAAAATAATTGGTAATGGTGGCAACGCGAAGAACATAAGAATGCAGATCTATAAGGCACCTTTAGATAAACCTTAATGCGTCCCCTGGCCCTAAGGCTAGACCATATATATTTAGATCATTCTTACCGTGTCTTTCACCTCGGTTCTTTACTTCTTACTGCCAGGATTCTGTGTTGTCTGTTACTTATGTCTATTGTGGAGCTTGTCCCATTGCTGCACTTGCAGTTAGAAAGTTTGTTCTGGGTCTGTTCTAAGCTGTCTTTTTTGCAAACTAAGCCAAATTCCTCTTTTTCCCACATGAGATATGGTGAGGCCACTGTCCTCTTGCCCATATCTTTCACAAATCAGATCCTGTTATTCAGTCAATACTAGATGAGCCGATTTCTTCCATAAGTTGTGACAACAATGTCATGGTAAATATTTGTTGAAGTGTATTTATGAGAAAATGCGCTTCTTATCTTTTGAATTTTGGACTGTTAAAAAGTCTGAAATGAACATGTTTCTTTTAAGGCTAAAAGTTACTGGTTTTACTTAGCCATGGAATCTTTGTTTCTAACAGATTAATAACATAACCATCAACAATCAAGTTACAAAATTAATTGCAATTCCAGCACCTACCTCACAAGAATTGAGGTAAGTAATTTTGAATAAGAATTGAAATCTTTGTTATATTTGAAAAAGATGAAGTGAAACCTTCCATGTGGTTAGCAGACTCTTCACTTAGCATTATTTGTGCACTTTGTAAATTAAAAATTTCAGGAGTTTTTATTGTTCGTTAACATAAAGTTCATATTGGTTAGAATATTCTTAGTTTTTTTATGTACTACTACTGGAGTTTGTTTTAAGACATGGTGCACTTGCTGATTTCCTTTTAGGTCCTTCAGTTTCCTTGGGGCTCAACAAGGCCTGAAGGCCTTGTTGTTTATATGCTGATTATCTCAGTAATAGTATTAGAATAATGATAATAATACCTGAGGACATGAGCTCTGGATTGTTGAGAATGCCATTCTGGCTGCTGCTCTTCATGAATAAATGATGTTTATATTTTCAGGGATTTGATCTGTCTTGTCGGAAATTAGTAAGAGAACTTACATAGCTTCATGTTTTAAAACATGTATTCTTGGAGTCATATCTATATTTTTATTTTGATGTAGTTTCTCCTTTCACAGTCTTTATAAGGAGAGGTTTGAATGAGTGAATGTTTACTGCTATTCCCAAAACATACCTTGAAAATCAAAAGATGTAACTGGCCAACAGGTCTTGTTTGTAGAAGAAGTTTGTATTTCTTGCGCATTCTGTTTCTGTGGCTTTGAGTATAAATTTAGAATTCTGTTCCAAATGCTTGCTTGCCAAAAGGCAACATTAAGATTTGTCTTTTGCTTTTGTTTAAATATGTCATGACAGAGGTTTAAACTTAGTTTATGGAGTGACTAATAAAAGGCAACTTTTAAAATGTTTAATCCTTTGAAAAGTAGTTTTACAATATTAAAACTGGCATGATTTTAAAAACTCACTGATCAACTGGAATTTTTTTTTTCTCCAGTAGTTGCTTGTTCTTTTCATTACATTGTTGTAATTGTCTTTAGAAACATAACTAGAAATCCTCCATAATGGTAACTTTTTATTTTAAAGAATTTCAGAGTTCAACAAAACCTTGCAAGCAGTAAGTGAGGTAAGATTACTAACTGTTGTTACTGTTCAGAAAATTTTTTTCAACTTATTTCTTATAATGTCATTATCTAAGTATCAGTCCTGTTTTCTCGTGACAAAACAACTTTTTTCTATTTTCGCTTGTCATTACAGTCCTCTGTTATGGAATGCAGTGCAGAAAACCAGAGGTTTGTTGTTAATTTTCTTTAATGCTCATATATTTAAAAGCTCATGTATTGTCTTGTGATATATCAAGTATGAATGGCTGTGTAACAGAAGACAAAACAAACTTTCTTGGAAGTTAACCTTGAGAAACAGGCTGGAGAAACATACGTAGGCTGATAAAGAAATTATGGTCCCATTATTCTCCTAGCATTAGTGATATTTTTTTCTTTAACCAAACGGTATTGCTTTTCATTAATCTTCTCGTGAAGTACAGACTTGCCTGCCGTATTTCTTCTGCATCTTTGTATTAGCTGAGTCATAAAGCAACTTAACCACTAAGGCTATGGGATTTGGGACCACCAAACTTCCAGAGCTTGTGAATACAATGCAGTCTTTATAAGGGAATTGCTTCAGATATCCCAAGTTGCTGTTCTTCGGCTTGGGAAACCAGCCACCCTCAGGGTAGGAGAAGCCTGAGAACGTAACCAGTTTAGAGTTTGGAAGCCATGGGGTGTCAGAGTGGAAAGGCTGCTCCACAGAGGTAATCCTGGAAACCCTGAAATGTAGGTAATGTCTGTCAATTTAATTGCTACGCACCACTGAATTGCTGGTCCTTTAAACTGGTCAGCTTGGAAACACTATGTTCTAAAACAAAATATGGAACTTAATTTCCCCAAATACTTGAATTTGGGGTTTTTTTTCCTGGGTTAGGATGAAAGAAAAGTCCAAAACACTCAAATAGTAATAGACAGAAAGTCAGATAACACCTTCATGTCATATACTGGCAGTAGTTAGGGTACTTTCTTAATTCTTGTTAGCTGGAAAGAAGCTCCACTTCATCTTCTGTGCGTTGCCTTTTCATTTACCTGTGTGTTTGAGTTTGCTGAATGTGAAGAATTCTTAATGTAGGTTTGGTAGTTTAGGCAGGGTTTCAAGTCTTCAAACCATAACTGTAAATGTGTAGTGACATGCTTAAGTGGGTCATTTAAGTTCTCTATAAAGTCCAAAGAGAGAATACTGACTTTCCCCAGGTGATGGAAATTTCATATACACTGACATAGCCACCTAGGACACTTGCTAGTTCCATTTTGGAGTTTTGTTACAGTAACAGTGGAGATTAGATGATTATCTTTACAAAATTATCAACTCTTTAATGGCTAACATTAATTAGGGAGGACCCCATTTTAACAATCAACATTGTCTGTAGAGAAAAGAGAAAATAAGCTGCCACAAACTGATGTATTACTCATAGTTAGCCTGGCATGGTGTTTTATGTGCATTAAAAATATCCCCAAATCTGAAAGAGCCTAGGAGAAACTTGCTTTCACACTTGGCATTTGTGCTGATGTGCTTTCACTTAGCATTTGATGTTAGTTTCATGCGTTGCAACGGTGAGGCAGATCTGTTTCTTGAGTCTCAACCTTTTTCTTCTCATTATAGTATATACTGCAATTTCATAATGAAGCTGGCTGAGAGAGAGAATATAAGCAGTTTAACAGACAAAGCAGAAATAAGACAACTTGGTAAGTTATGCTTTAAACACAGTCTCATCACAGTTACCCTTTCAGATTAAATTTCATATATTTACACATGACCTCCAAGTAGCTAAAAGAAAAGATTGTTACTTTTAGATAAAAATAATTTTTTGTTGAACAATATATGCAGCCTTCTGGTTTTTGGTTGGGGAGGAGGTAGATAGAAATATGTTTAAATAAAACTTTGGTATAAAATTGTTGACTACATTAATAGAGCAAACTTTGAAAGGGTTAGGTGCAAAATTAGTTGAGAACATAAATGTGTTACTGAAATGGCAATCTGAATTGAAAAGTTTATTATAAAGTAGCCAATATTTCTTAGTGATATTGTGATAGTGTGGAGTGGTGACTCATATCATTCATCTCTTTGTTTCAAAAGATGTAGCCTTGCATTTTGGTTTGTTTACAATAACAAAAAGATAATTCTGTACTTGTCAGGCACTGAGCAAAAATCTGGGGGTACTACAGTATTCTGACTGGTCAAGATCTGTTTTGCAATGTAATTTCAGGAAAACCTCAATCAATTACGCAATATGCACTGTTGTTTAAAAAACAGAAAATGCATACTTATTTGAATATCCTACTTAAAAGTGCTAGCAATTTTTATGCTTCAGGATAAACTAGGTTAATACTTCTTTATAATCTCAGAACAGTGCTGCTGTTCATCACTGAAGTATTGTTCCTTGACTGCTGAGGAATTACAAATGTAGTAAGTATAAATACAAAATTTGACTTGCTTATTTCCTAAATTTCCTAATGCATTAATAGAGTCAGCTTCCATGTTGCAGTGCAATAGCCAGGAAGCACTCCACAAGGACAACCTGACAGGCATTTTCCTATATAGCTCCCTCCCTCCTCTTCCCCTCCCCACCCTTCTCTTTTCCCTGATGCAGATAGCTTTTGTGTTCAGCATCAGATGACCTCCAGAATAGGCAGCAAAGTCAGCAGTATTATTCATGGACTTGCTAGTTAACAACTACAGCAAAAGAGAACGTAAGAACCCTCAAAATGTTATGGAATTCATATTTGTTACTAGAGCATGAAACATCCAATCTGATTTATTTTAAAATATACATTGTTAGTAGTATGTCCACATCGTTCATATATATTCCTCTATTATAAGTTGTGTTCTTTAAAATATAAACAATGTTAAATTTAACATGCATTTCTGTGCCTTTTTTTTTCACAGTACTATACAAGTGCCACCTCATTCTATATGGGTTCCTTTTCCTCATTCTCCTTCTCTCCCTAAAAAGACTTTACCCAAATCTAATGCTTTTATTTCCCCCGCTATGCTTTCTACCAAACAAAGCCCCACAATTAGACCACTGATCCCACCATTCACAGAAATGTCTTTTTCTGGAACTTTCTCTACATCTGCAACTACAAATCCTTTCTCTGAAACTTCTGCCACATCTACTACTGAAACTTCTGTGTCTTCCACCAGTGTTACCACTACACTTTCCTCTTCCGAGTCTCTTGCTCAACCTACTGTGCCAACTTTTCGTTCTGTAGCTTCCAATAAATCTGTGACTACAATTTTCACACCTGCAACAAAACCTGTCACTAGTGCTGCTGTCCCAATTAAATCTGATGCTGCATATCTTAGCAAGCCTATTACAATACTTTCTCCTTCTGTAGGTTTCACTAAACATTCTGCAGTTTCCTCTTCTGAGCTCCCCTCCAAACCTCCAATAGCAATTCCCCCCTTTGAGACTACCACCAAATCTGTTGCACAAATTCATCCTGCTACAAATTCCACCCAACCTGTTTCTGGTAAAAAAAACGTTACTACAGCGCCTATTCTTCCCCTTACTCCTTTCACAATAACTTTAACCCCTACTGTTAGTCCTGTCAACCATTCTGTCTCAGCTTCTCATCCTCATTCTACTGCTGACAGCCATGGTAGCCTGCCTAATCGGAGCACAGGTAAATATGACAAGTAAAATTATTTATTTTTTTAAAAAGCCATAGACTGAATTTGCTTTTAAACTGTATTAAACAAGATTATATAGCTAAACTCTGACCTTCCAATTACTGCGAAAAACCTTAGACAACTCTCACAAAGTATATACTTATTTCAAAATACATTCTGATGCCTTTGGCTGTGATGAGTGATACCTCACCCTACAAATTTGTTGGTAACTGTGATAGATAGTTAGTGTGCCAAGTTCCCAACAGGTACATTTGGCAGAAAAAATTGAGTCACAGAGCCAGGTAGCTATTTTTTTACTAAGCTAGTATGTAAAATACTGCAAATCAATGTTGGATCTTCCTTAAAATACTGGTATTGATTATGAATGTTCTTAGTGGCTGTGTATTTTCCTATGAAGATTTTACGCATCTTTACAAGCTTCTTTTCAAATTGCTGATCTTATATTGATTTTATGCTACTTTCAGGCATCCAATGGCTAAAAATCTGTTTGTTGTTTAACTTCACTAATGGTATGATGTGAGAAACTTTGTAATCAGTAAAAAGTGGAATTAATGCTGGCCATTTGAAACCTTGCTTTATGTTGTCGTAAGATTTAAAGTATTGCTATCTGCCAAGTAGACGATAGGGAGAAAAAGGTATTCTGTCTCACATAACATGTTGAGAGATCTTACAAGTTGTGGTAAGTTTTGTTGGTCAAGAGAACTGCTCAAAGCTCACTTCATTTGTTGAAAGCAATGTTTAAATAAATGCGCAACTTTCTTTTGTCACAGGAGAGGTACTATCAGCTACCACATACACGACTTCTGTGTATACCACCATTAATATCACCACAGCTGAGCTAATTGTGTCCAAAATAGAAAATGATTTAGCAGATGGGAAAGTAGAGCCAAAAGATGTAGAAAGGATGGTTAGTGAGGTTAGCAAAGTCCTGACTGCTTCTCAACCATTACCACCTCGAATTTCTAACAGGTATGTCATTCTGGAAATAGATTAAAGGTGTGTTGTGTTGACTGTCTTGATGAATTGGCTTCAACAAGTTTCATTTTTTCATAATCATAATCCAAAAGGATGTTTCTTATTTTTTAATGTATCTATTCAAAATGGAAGAGTATCATTCTGGTGTCACCAGCTCTACTATAATATAATGCCATGGAAACCAGTGTATTTTTTGTGTTGACATCATAATAAATGAGCAGAGTCAGCTGTATTTTACACTATGCTTGGATTGCTGCTCCATAACCACAATTTACCTCAGAATTTTGGGTGTATGTGCTTGGTAATACTAAGTATCTCTTTTTCTTAACAGAATTATAAAACTGGTGGATTATATTGGCTTAAAACTGAACTTTTCAGCAATGTCTGCCGATTTTGCCTCCCCTTCCTTGGCTCTGGCAGTTGTCAAAACCAATAGCATCCGCTCCAACTCAATGTCTTTCGCTGTCCAGGACTCAGCTGATCTCCAGGTTAAACATTGATAATTCTGAATACTTAAAAATTCTCAAACATTTATTTTTAAGTATTTATGGGTTTGTATTCATATATAACATGAATTTGTTCTGTACTTATGTCACAATTTCAGGATCTTTTGTTTGTTGTTAGTTTCCGAGAAAAAATACTTTGTTTTCGAAGCCCTCCATAGTTTTTCCTTTCATTTTCTATGGTGTAAATAAGTGTAAATAAGCAACAGACTTAGCAGAAACTGGCATTCAACTAATAAACTGTTAGGGTACAGCCAGAACACCAGAACAGACAGAGTGCTTGGTGGAATAACTTTGCCTCAAAAACCCTGAACCATGAGTCACCTAATCACCCACCCTGACAGTGCTGAAATTTGTCAAGGAGGGTTGCCCGATGGTTTCATTTTTTAGAAGGAGATTAATTGCAGAGGGTTCCAAAAGAGAACTATCTGTTGCTTGGATAATGACATTTATACATTTGTCACTCATAACTAGTTGGTCTTTCCAAGAAAGAAGTGCTTAGACAGTTTGGATCCACTTTGTCTCACTCAAAACCTCCCTCCTGGTTGAGGAAATAACAGTTTGGACAATACCAGCCTTAGAGGCTTAAGCAAGGAGACTTGGAAACTTCTGGACAAATTTTGGCACGTTCTGTCCTCTCAGAGAAGGCAATAACGTAGTGTAGCATGAGCCGTAAGTAGTACTGGAACTGTTCTGTGAGACTGAAAATGATCTGAAATGTTAACATTTGAGTTCTCTTCTATTTTCTTAGCAATATGTGGTGCATGAATGTGAGGTGACTAGAGGTGGTAGCACTGAAAAACATGTTTGCTAAGTAATGATTTTCTGGAAATCTCATGGCACTGGCAATGAAGTACAGAGAATTTTCAACAATTACCATCTAGTTCAAACCAGAACAACAGGAATGCTTTTGTGGAATTTGTTCAGGATTTCTTTTGTGGCTGTCTGAATCAGTCATCTTCAAAGCAGGGTGTGAGTACCCCAGGGCATGCACACGATAGTCCACTGGAGTGTGCAAAGACAATATTTTTTTATATGATTAATAAAATAATTTTTGAAAAAACAGCGTTTAATCTTTATCTCGTCCTTTTAAAAATTCTATTTTAATATATTAGTACAGTAGTACATGCACATAACTTAGATATATTTTGGGGTGCATGCTTAAAAAATTTTCAGGGAGTGCACGATCAAAATTAAGTTTGGAGACCACTGGTCTAAACAGAAGAGTTAAACCATATTGCTAGGATACTGTAGGGAACTCACACTGTTACTCCTATTACAGCCATTCTTTGAATACACAAATAATTTGTTTCTTCAGTTCTGCTGATGTTTCACATCTCTCAGAAACTCTGGGATGATGATATTTGTATGTAAAGTGACTAATGTGTGACAAGAAAATGTTAGAGATTTTGTACTAAACAAAGCTGTCTCTCCTGTAAGCACAGCACAGAAAACTGCATGAAAGCTCAGATTTTTTTTTAATAATGTTAGATCACTAAGCTCTTGAGATATCTGAATTGTAGTTTATCCAGTTTATTTTTGTCATTTTTTCCAGATGATCATAAAGTTAGGGTTTATGTTCTTAGATTCTGCTTAACCTACAGTACTTAAAAACCTGTTCACAAATAATGGCTATTTACTCTTTTTCTGAATTCTGACATACTTCATAGGGGCTATAAAAATTTTTTTCCTTTGCAGGCTTTTGTGTTGTGAAATGTTAATCTCCCTACACTGTACACAGAGACCTACCTAGGTTGTTGCTCTTCACCTTTTTCAAATCAATATTATCCACCACAGTAATGTGTTCTGTCTCTGCAAGCAAATGGGTAAAGCCAGAGTATTTTCAGTGGTAGGCAGACCTGAAATTAGTTGGATCATTTTCAGGCCTGCAGATGCTATTTATTCATGGGAGCAGGAGAGAAATGAGACAACAGCAGTGACTTCCTGACAATGATTACAGAGTTATTTATTTCAAAGTTCTAAACTGAAAATAAGTCATAATTTATTTTTTCTTAGTAACTGAAATGAAGCATAATACTTGCATTTATTTTTCAGATCTCTCTAGGCATTAATGCAATTAATGATTTAAATAATCTTGGATCAATTACACTTCCTTCATCATTGCTGACAAATTTACCCCCTGAAGAGTTGGACTTGGCTTCTAGAATTATATTCAACTTCTTTAAAAAGACCACTGTGTTCCAGGTATCTTTTTGATCCTCTGTTTGTAAGGGTTTTAAACTCAAGCCTAGAGCAAAATAAAATACGAATGGACTTTTTCCCACAAAACACATTTCAAAACTTCCTGATTTAAAAAGTAATTGGTTTTGTCCAGAGCTCACTCCATATAATAACTGAGCTTGTGGGTGCTGTACTCTACTATTGTTTCCTTTAAGATTATAAAATCTGATTCTTTTTTGTCGTTCCAGGATCTGTCCTTGAAAAATGCATCTTTAATCAGCAATGTTATATCATCAAGTGTTGCTAACCTCACAATGAGCAACTTAAAGGCAAATGTTACTGTCACTTTACAGAATATCAAACCTAATCAGGTATGATTTACATTTTGGCAGACTTGAAGTACAGTTTCATTGCCTCCATTGGAGTTGTTGTAGAAGAGATACTGTACTAAGAATACACATAAGTTGGTTCTGCTTTACTAGTGTGGACATTTCATCTCTGTCTGGACTTTCAAAATCACTCATTTTTGCTTATTTATTACTGGCATAAATTTTTGTTCTCAAATGGTTTTGGGTAATTTTGCTCTATCACTTACCTGTCCAGTTTTTATCTTTCCTACCTACCCTTCTGTTTTATCCTTCATAGAATAAAAACTCTTAGATGAAAGCCTGACAGCGGGGGTTGCTACGGAGATGCTGCAATCATGACATTTGTAGGTGCTGCGTGGCCAGAAAGCAATATAAGTCTTTTTTCTTAGAGGGAATGTTTTCCTTAAACTTGAACACATGATTGTGTCATCTGGAAGTATTAGGGCTCATATACAGCATCTCTTTACTAAATGAGCATCAAGGATTAAAATCTTCTATCCCATATCTTAAAAGACCTTAAAATACTAAGATACTATAAACTGGATTATGGTAAGGATACCACTAATGTACCTGAAGCTTTTTTCAAGAGCTGGCTTAGTATAGTTTTTACTTGTATTGATACAATACTGAGTTTTGAGATCTAACTGTAGAATTATGAGTATTCATAGCAGTATAGTGTCTTAGTGCTACTATTTTTAGGATTTTCTTGTGTGTGTGAAATCTATCAGTAAACCTTTAACATCATGGTAATATAAGTGATCAAATGTTTGCAAATGAAAAAGAGTTTTTCCTTTTCTGTGTGGTCATGTTCTTGATACTTACAAAATCAGGAAGGATGAGAAATCCCAACACTTTGTATAGTGTGGGAAGAGAATGAAAGAGCATTCATGATGTTCTACCAGGAGCAGAATCTTAGCATAAGCATGAGAGCTAGCTCCTGTAAGTGACTTCAGATTTGTTCAGCATATTTTCACATGCATATTGCAATATTAATCCATGCACCTAAATTCATTTTGCATTCCTGTAAAACAGGTATATTTGCTGTATACAGTATTTATTCTTGCCTACATTTTGTAGATAATTCATAAATTACTTGATCATAAGCTCATAGTTTAGTAAAATATCTTTTTTTTGTTTTGTTTTTATTTTACCTCCCGAACAGGATAATTCAACAGTTAGATGTGTTTTTTGGGACTTCAATAAAAATGGTAAGTACTTGTTATCACCCAAGATATCATGCTGCTTTAGCTATGTTAGCTCATGTTAATATAAATAAAGGCTTTTATGAATAACAAAGCTGTTTTCTTTAATAGGTGGACATGGAGGCTGGTCATATGAAGGTTGCATAGTTAAAGAAAGTAGAGTAAATGAAACAGTCTGTTCATGCAACCACCTCACAAGCTTTGCAGTTTTGATGGTAATTATTTAAAAAACTATGTAATCTTACCCTAATTCAATAACACATTTAAGCATCTGTTGTCTTAAGCAAATGAGTATTCAGTAAGCACATACCACCTATGAAATGCTACCCATATTCTGTTCACTTCAATGTTAGTACATATAGCCGTACATAGTCTCACGTGCTTAAGCTGCTTGTTGAACGGAGGCCCATGAATTCCATTGGAGTAAAAAAGTCCTTAAGTGATTGTTAAACTGCAGCTTTTACGTTTAGGCAGTTGTTTATATTGTAGGCAATAAAAATCAGGATAAATCAAATATAAAACAAGTTTTTAATCAAATGGGATTTCGCAATTACAGTCATAGACTATCTCAAGTTGGAAGGGACCCATAAGGATCATTGAGTCCAACTGCCTGCTCCTTGCAGGACTAGATTGGCTTTTCTGTTTTTCAGTTAACCTTTTATAAGATCCACGATGAAAAGAACTGTTTCCTTTTTTTTTTTAATTGCAGAGGGAAAGGTGCATTTTGGGGTTTTAAAATTTTTTTTTCATTTAATAAACATGTTCTCTGAAATTAACTTCTGTTTCCGTTTTAGAACTTGTATGGAAATACTCCTTCGAATCCCACACAAGAATTGGTACTGACTTTTATATCCTATATAGGCTGTGGCCTCTCTGCAATTTTTCTTTCTATTACTCTTGTGACCTACATAGCTTTTGAGTAAGTACCTGTTCAACTAAGCTCCCATTATTCTTCAATTATGATTGCTTGTAGTCTTCACTGCAAAGTCCTTTCCAATAGTTGTGGATTCTGTCTCTTAACAATGCAAAAATTGTCCAGTTTACCAAGAAGGTGTTGGTTCACTCTTCAGGAATGTTAATCTTGTGGACAAGTGAATGAATCGTGAGGCTCTATGCAGTAAGAACTGAAGAAGTAGCACTCTTAAATATTTTATAATGGATAATCGTAATACAAGTGTGAAGGAATGTGTTTTAAGACACAACGTATATGGAGCAGGGCAGAGTGATAGTATTTTTAAATGCATTTATATTTTTTGTTGTTTGTCAGAACGTTTTTTTACGTTTGAGCCTTAACTATTGAATCCTCCATACTATGTTTTGGAAATCCTCTTCAAAGTTATTCAGCACATGTTTATTCTCTTATTACCCTGTCATGAAGGACTGACTTGTCTCTACCAAGGCTTTAGAAGCCCAGTGAAAAACCTAGTCTAGCTTAGCAATAAAGAACAGCCACATTTTGGTTTTTGGAAGTATTGTAACAAGGAGAAGTCCAACATACAATGTAAAAAAAAAAATCATGGTACTGTAAGAATCCAAGTTATTGTTTTATTTATGTAACCTTATTATAACAAACTTTATTAATGCAGACTATTAATTTGGAAATCTTTTGTAAATTACTCTTTCCATGTATAAATGCAATATATGAAGCATTATATATGAAAGAAAACATATAACAATTTTTTTTCTTGGCATTTGTGCACTAACGGACTACAAGAGAGGAAGTAAGCCAGGGATCCATGGACAATTGACATAATCTCGCTAATTTGCTTTTTTTAGGAAAATCCGAAGAGACTACCCCTCCAAAATCCTTATTCAGCTATGTGCTGCATTACTTCTACTCAACTTAGTTTTCCTCCTTGACTCCTGGATTGCACTGTATGATACTCGAGGCCTGTGCATTGCAGTTGCAGTATTTCTTCACTATTTCCTGTTGGTTTCCTTCACCTGGATGGGCCTAGAAGCTTTCCACATGTATCTGGCCCTTGTGAAAGTCTTTAATACCTATGTACGGAAATATATTCTTAAATTTTGCGTTGTTGGTTGGGGTATGTATTTTTTAGTATTGGGTTTTTTTTTTCCTTTTGGATGCTAAATAGAGAAATCCTCTTATTAAGTATTTCAGTGAATGTGACACAATTCAGAAACAAAAATGAAGCAGTCATTAAATGTCACCTTGCAGTGAACAGGTATTCATTATCAGTAAACCTCATCCTATATATTCCACCTTTCAGAGGTAGGGAACTCCCCCCTAACTGCAGAACTGAGGCTGCTGCAATGCAAACTGATAATGAATTTTCCTTGTGCAAGTACAATAGAACCAATTTTGAATGTGCATACTTCCATTCCATTTACCAGACCATGGTGTCAGTTGTGTTTTGAAAATAAATGCCAATAAGTATACATATTCCATCTCTGGGATAGCACTGTTGCTAACAAAAAGCAGCGAAACAGATCTAACTGGATAAAGGATGAAGAGATTCTAGACAAGATTGTCCCATCTGGCCTCTTGAGTAAGCATGAGTGAAGGCACTAAAATCAGTAGAATTATTTTCTTAAAACAGATGTAAGAAAGAAAATCAGATATCCTGCATTCGATGTTTTAAATCAGTTTGATGAGTGATGGTATTTGTTGCCTTATTCAGAAAGGTTTGGAGCTAGCTGTGGAGAAGATCTCTTGTTTCTTTCAAAGTTACGCTCCTCAGCAGTTTGAATGCTCCTGTTTTTAGATTCTTTCAGACAGCTGGTAGTCAACAGAATCCAACAGACAAATTTCAGAAACAAGTTGTAGATGTCACAGAAAAATATAATAATTTCAAGTCCTCATAGTACTGCCTTTGTGATTTTCACTTACGTATTTGCTCATCATCTTTCAGGGTTACCAGCAGTAGTTGTGTCCATTGTGTTGGCAGTATCACCAGATAATTATGGACTTATAATCACTGGAAAGGTTTCAATAAACAGACCTGATGAATTGTGAGTTAAAGGGAGGTGCTTTTTTGGGGGTGGAAGGCAGGGAGGTCCTATGAAATTGCTTTTCTTTAAAGTAAAGGTGGGGAAGGGAAGGAAGCAATGGGAAAGCTTTGAAATGGTATAGCTCTACAGTATGTCATGTGTTTTGTGGTTATTGCCTCTATGAAAACTTACCCTTTGACCACAAAAATACTTTTTACTAAAGTTGCAAAAATTGTTTGCATGTGCAACAAACTACACCTTTATCTCATGTTTTTTTTACTTAATTTCTGTTTCTGGTAATGGTTGACAGACTGCTCTTTTGTTCTAGCTGCTGGATTAAAAATAGAATTGTCTTCTATGTTACTGCTGTGGGATACTTTTGCCTGATATTCCTGGTCAATATCAGCATGTTCATTGTTGTGCTGATCCAGCTCTGTCGTATCAAAAAGAAAAAGCAACTTGGAGCTCAAAGAAAAACCAGTATTCAAGACCTTAGGAGTGTTGCCGGCCTCACATTCTTGTTGGGAATTACTTGGGGCTTTGCTTTCTTCACAGTAAATGAGGTATTTACTTACCTCTTTACCATTTTCAACACTTTGCAAGGTAAGTTTATTCTTCATGTGACAGCCCATTGCATACAATAGAACGAAAAAATAATTCGGAAATGGCATTTTCTTGATTCATCAATAAAGATGTAATTTTGATACATGTTTTAACATGTTAATTAAATTAGAGATGGTACTGCTTTACTGTAATCTTAAGTTACAGTTATGTAAGGTACAGGAA
>VZSC01015902.1:375669-387159 GCA_013398225.1 Steatornis caripensis | reverse complement strand
TACAGGAAAGCTAGCTGGTATTTATAGGTTTAGAATATATCTATAAATATTATAATTTAAAAATGTATGCGAACTGGACACCACTGGAAGTGACTGTATTTCTTTAGTCAACAGATCCATTGTAAATACTCAGTTTCTGTAAGTGTTCACATAATAATGCAATTAATGTAGTGAAGACTGTATCATTTCTCCACTTACCTCTAAGGCTTAGGGGTGAAGGTATGACATTCAACAAAGGGCCACTGAGACAGGCAAGGCTACAACATCTGAAAGTTAATGGTCTAACTCTCAAGCGTGGCCTTTAGTACTTAAGAATATATAGGAAGTAGATATGAGGGCATGCAGCTTTGCAAAGGCCAGGATGCTACTGGACATATCTGGAAGCAGAGTTTCAGAGGCTGCAAAGCTTTCAAAATAAACAGGAGCTTCAAAAAGCTTTATAAATAAAAATAAATAGGAGGTACCCTAGGAGCCTACACTTACCTAAGTATACCTGAATTACCCTACTGAAGTTTGGATCCAAACTTCTGCTTAAATGGCATTTTAGATGACTGGATGATTTTCCAGAGAGACTACAGCAATGAAAATTGCAGTTCGGTGTATATACCCCTCCCCTATTTGCTATGTTGATTTTTGAGTACCTTACTCTTTGGTAACTTGAAGGGTTGAACCCACATCTTCCCAGGTCTTCCATGGGATTGTGTTGAACTAACACAAGACTAGATTCTGTGTGGTCAGAATAATCTGTTACGTGAAGCAAAGTTCCCCTTTTACCCAGCTTTAAGTTAGGTACTGGGCAAATTTTGATATTAGAAGTAATAAAGGAGCACAAATTGTACTGACTTTAATTAAGCTTATGCCAGCGCTTTAAAAATGTATTTGAAATGGTGTAGAACCATCTGTGTAGAGCAACACTTAGTTACACTCAAAAATTCATCCTAAAAGACAAAGACAAGAAAGATACTTAAGCAAAGAAAGATACTTAAGCAAAGAAAGATGTGAGTAATCTCTTCTAGTGGGATTTTACATGCTTAACAGGCCTTAAAAGCAGTGTAAACATAACATACGTGCATGTCTGCACCAGTCTGATAATTTAGTTTTCCTTCATGTTATTTTCTGTTTTCTGAACCTAACACATCTGTTCTGATCAACACATTGCAGCTGGAAAATTATTTTCTTTGTACCAATGCTCAAAATTTCATAACATTACTGATTCTGTTACAGTTGGTGGTAACAGGTTAGCTGCTAATAGAAGATGGGACAGTGTCACACCATGTGTGACATGTGCTGCATGGCCTGACAGTGTTTGACATTGCTTTGAATTCTTTTCCAAAAGTGTTCAAGTAAATTTCGTGATCCACAGAATTTTTCCCTTCTTGTTTGACAGAAGGAAACTTTATGCACTTTATGGATTTGGTTATATTTGTTGCTCTTGCATTTGTGTGTATGATTCTTCTCATCTATGGAAGGCAAAATTACTCTGAAGGGTTCAGAGTTGTAAACTATTTCACCAAAGAAAAGCATCATTGCTTTTGATTAGAGATTTGAAACAAGTGAAAGAAAACCAAAACATTGTTCATTAAGAAGTAGTAAAAGTCAATTTTGCAACATTCTCTAACGTTATTGCTTTGCAGGGTTCTTCATTTTTATCTTCTATTGTGTAACAAAGGAGAATGTCCGTAAACAATGGAGAAGATACCTCTGTTGTGGGAAATTCAGGCTGGCTGAAAACTCTGGTAAATGTTACTATTTCTTTTGTTTACTTCTGAATACTTATAATCAGTTTTGAATTCCTAGTATTTTGTAATAGTTTTTTTAAAAAAAGCGGTAAATCATGCTGCAGTTGCAGTTTAATTTATTATCCAAGGTATAAGAAACCTCCAAAATTATACTCTTTGAAGATGGTAGTTGATGCAGTTCTTAAATGCTTATGTGCTGTTGCATTAAGCTGTTAACTGCAGTTGATCTCTTCCACTGCAGTATAAAGGCACGTCTTTGCAGAAGAATTTTGATTACAGTTAGAAACTGTACGATTTGATTCAGCTTCTGAGTCAGACGTAGCTTTACCAGTGACTCCCACAAAAACAAGGTGAAGCATAGTTTAAACAAAAAAACCCTATAAATGATTTTATGTTATTTTGTTATTCAGTAGTTGACTTCTCCTAAAGCTATATACTTTCTATACACTTTGAGGATCAACGGTACTTCAGTTATTTTTCTGGTCTGGTCTGCAGTCGTAAAACTATGACAGTTGGCTGCTTGTATTAAAAAAGGGACAAGAGAAAAGGGAACTAGATTTAAATAATTTTAAACATCAAGAATCATGAAATTCCTAGGAGAATATCATTCTGTCTAGAATACTGTGAGGAGAGTGGGTAAAGCCTTGTTTTTATTTTGATTTGGTTGCATTATTAACTATTTTTATATATTGCTTGTATGAGTTGTGCTATTTTATGTAATGTGTATCTGTTGTAGACTGGAGTAGAACTGCTACTAATGGTTTAAAGAAGCAGACTGTAAATCAAGGAGTATCCAGTTCTTCCAATTCCTTACAATCAAACAGTAACTCCACTAACTCTACAACACTGCTCATGAATAATGATTATTCAGTGCACGCAAATGGAAATGGTATGTATAATGCAAAATAGTATTTCTCAAGCTACTTTTTTTCTTGTCTTAAAACAGAAGTGCTGTGCTTTTTCATGCTGATGCAAAGTGAAGTGCTGACAAAATACTATTCGTAAATATAGTGTCAGAATATTTCAGGAAGTCCTCACAAATAATACCACACATCTGTTTTAAGGAATTATAGACAAAGTTTTAAAATATCAATTTCTCCTTCTCAGTGGGCACTCTTGATTTATATACCAAATAGTAGGTAATTAGACTAATTACTTACCAGAAGCTGCTGTTAACACTTTTCTTGTCACCTGACAAACTTCAAGCATGTTTTCAAAGTTTGTATTTTAAATCTTATTAAAACAAACATTGCCTGAAGAAGAAAGAAATACAGGATAATAATATAGCTTGAAAGTATGAAAGAAATCATGCAGGAGGTAATATGAGGAAGAACATTAATGAATGCTCACATGGAAGCTGCTTGTGAGGGAGAAGTAAGAGAAAATGGAGACTAACTTATAAAATCACCTCAGTGAAGAGAGCACCGCTGAGAGGGCTGCTTCACTGTTGGCTACAGAGTAAGCGTGGAAACTGAATTTCTCTATAGCTCTTTATTTCCCCTGTTGGGTTTTTAAGGGTATTTTTGCCTAGGAGAAATATATCTTTGTTGCAGGAAACAATTCTTCGAAAGTAAAATTCTCTTATCCTTCCTGTTCTAACACAGTACTGTCTGCTGAACTGTTACCCTCTGCTCTGTTCCTGAGAAGTTGAAATGCAAGTGTGTGTAGCACTCCAATCAATTTCATTTGCAAATTGGTGTGGCTTATTTGTGTATCGAGAAAGCTAGATATGAATGTCAACTGAATGTACTTATTAAAAAATGATCTTTTTTCAGTGGACATAATCTAGTTTTTCACACTTGCTGGACACACGTCATGCTGCTTATTTGAGCTCTCAGTAAAAACAATCAATTTTTCAAAGAGAAAAATAACTTACAAATCTGTAATCTATAAAAGCCTAATTTGAGCAAGACTGAGGTATTTTTCCCAACTGATCAAACGTTGAGGCTAACAAGTCATGCCATGAGCTAGATTGTTTAGTATAAAGTTGTAGGATATGCTCGCAGAGGCTGTGTTGTTCTCGTTTCCTGGCATATGCAGTCAGAAGACAGCAGGTAATCAAGGGGATCATCTTAGCAGATAATCTCTCAGATGTACAGAGTAAAAGCTATGGAATTCATATGTGCTGCCCCCTTAATAGGTTACTGTTCATTTGGATGTACTAGCTGCATGTTGTAAAGAAATCACAACACTTCAGGAAATGGCATTTGGACATGCCCTGAACAGCTTTCCAAATTGAGCTTGTAAAATTAGTTCCTTTTTTTTCTTGTCATTCCTTTACAAAACCTCTCTGTTTGGGTACCACACAATGCAATAATTAACATCCTTTGTATCTTAACGGGTCAGTTGAGAAGTAGAATCCAGTAACTCTCACTGTCATCAAATACAAAGCAAGGCAGTATTTTTAGGTAGAATACCTTTCAGAGAGAGAAATTTTCAGGCACAAAAGCCTGCATGTCTTGTAGGGTTTTTTTCCAGCTATGTTAGTTACTCTGATGAAAGATGCCACCTCTCCCTGCAATATTTGACATGCATAGCCACAGCTACAAAAGCATTTGGGCTACTTTTCTCAACAGAAAGAAGGATAGCAGAAATGTTCTATTGAACTTGTTTGTTGTAGCAACTGAGTGAATGGTCCTGTTGTGGCTTTCTGGAATAAGTTTTTGTTGATTTGGGTAGTATTTTAGAATGAGATGCAAAATCAATGGTCTAAACGATTGAGTGATGCCGATTCTGTGGGACGTACTCCAGTTCTGTCCTAGTTTATTCACATAATTAGATCTTTCCAGTGTGACAGTCTGTATGCTCTGTGCTAACAGCTTCTCAGAGAAAGCAGCTGAAAGAACTTTGATAGAACTTTGTTCCTATACAGTTATGAACACAGATGCCTCAGATGACCCACCTCATTCCTCTTGTATTTTATTGTATGTTTTGAATGCTGTGAACCCTGTACCACATCCTCCAGTCATATCAAATGGTTTGTGGTGGGTTGACCCTGGTGGGATGCCAAGTGCCCACCAAAGCCACTCTTATCACTCCCCTCCTCAACTGGACAGGGGAGAAAAAATACAACAAAAGGCTCATGGGTCACGGTAAGGACAGGAAGGGATCGCTCAACAGTTCTCATCATGGGCAAAACAGACTTGACTTGGGGAAATTAGTTTAATTTATTACCAATCAAATCAGAGTAGAATAATGAGAAATAAACTCAAATCTTAAAAACACCTTCCCCCCACCGCTCCCTTCTTCTCAGGCTTAACTTTACTCCCAATTTCTCTACCTCCTGCCCCTGAGCAGCACAGAGGGATGGAGAATGGGGGTTGTGGTCAGTTCATCACATGTTGTCTCTGCCACTCCTTCGTCCTCATGGGGAGGGCTCCTCACACTCTTCCCCTGCTCCAGCCTAGGCTGCTCTCTCCACGGGGCCACAGGTCCTGCCAGGAGCCTACTCCAGCATGGGCTCCCCACGGGGTCACAGCCTCCTTCAGGCATCCATCTGCTGTGGCGTGGGGTCCTCCACAGGCCACAGGTGGAGATCTGCTCCATCTCTAACCTCCATGGGCTGCAGGGGGACAGCCTGCCTCACCATGGTCTTCACCACGGGCTGCAGGGGATCTCTGCTCTGGTGCCTGGAGCACCTCCTCCCCCTCCTTCTTCACACTGCCTTTGGTGTCTGCAGGGCTGTTTCTCTCACATCTTCTCGCTCCTCTCTCTGGCTGTAATTGCTGTTGTGCAGCAACTTTTTCTCCTTCTTAAATATGTTATCACAGAGGTGCTGCCATCATCACTGATGGGCTCGGCCTTGGCCAGCGGTGGGTCCGTCTTGGAGCCGGCTGGCATTGGTCAATCGGACATAGGGGAAGCTTCCAGCAGCTTCTCACAGAAGTCACCCTGTAGGCCCCCCACTACCAAAAACCTTGCCATGCAAACCCAGTACATGGTTGTGTGATACCTTGCCTGAATAGTTTGTTTGACTAAATAATTCTTTTGGGTTTTTAGGACTTCCACAAGAAGAAGCTAAACTTATGCTTGGATAGAGTTGGTCATCTGAGCAAAACTCTTTGAGGCAATTCCTTACACTTAATCTTCCAGGCATGGGGCGGTTGTATCTCAGAAGAGCTGGGCAAATGCCTTCAAAGGTAGTTGACTGGTGTTAGATAGGAACATAGGACCTTCTAATTTGCTGTACCCGATTTCCCTGTTCTCACAGCTAGAACTTCAAAATAACATTGCAGTGCTTCATTTTAAAAAGTGAGCTCCAAAAAGAAAACATTCTAGAAATTAAGACCTATGTCATAAACGTACTGAGCTGTAAACACTTAATGGTTTTGGCCTCATTACTTCCACTGAAATGCTATTCCAGATGCTGGATTGAATGACTTGCCATGGTAAGCTTGGTGTGTCTATACAGCCTGTGGCTTTGCTTGCCTACTGGACTGTGTAACTTCATCTTTTCATGGCATACTAATATTTCCTTGTTTTTGATTTTTCTCTTACAGGTTTGCATGTTTAGAAAACTACCATTAGGTATCATAGCATCATAGAATCATAGAATACCGGGTTGGAAGGGACCTCAAGGATCATCTGGTCCAACCTTTCTTGGCAAAAGCACGATCTAGACAAGATGGCCCGGCACCTTGTCCAGCTGAATCTTAAAAGTGCCCAATGTTGGGGAATCCACTGCTTCCCTGGGGAGATTATTCCAATGGCTGATTGTTCTCATTGTGAAAAACTTTCCTCTTGTATCCAATCGGAATCTCCCCAGGAATAACCTGTACCCATTACCCATCGTCTTTTCCATGCGACTCCTTGTAAAAAGGGAGTCTCCATCATCTTTGTAGCCACATGGCTGAACCTGCAGATTTCCTCACTGAGGAACAGAAACTACCTTTCTGAATTTGTTCACAGAACAGCTTTATTTTCTTCTCAAATTTTGCCCTAACGCTACTGCACAGCTATTTTGGACACTCCTAAAATAAAACAGTTGTAGTCAGGCAGGGGGTTAAACAATTGTATGTACACAATTACTGTGTCAGCAAATATGGTTATTTTCTGTCATTTTAGTCTTTATCTGATTTGAATTGATTAAAAAGCTCTTCTGCTCATCTTACACTGTTCATATTTGTGCCTGTTTAAGTTGATGGCCTTTTAAATTAATAATTAAATATTAGACTTTAAGAGATTTTGCATCATGTTTGGCCATTGCTTCTCTATTGTGGGTCCAGTGGCAGCTCAGTAGTTTGGCATGGAATTTGTAATCTTTGCCAGCCATCACCACAAACCCACTCCCTTAAATTCCCGTCCTGAGATGTTGAAGTTACATGCATTACATTTTCAAACTGCTAGTAAGCTTTATCAGCTAGAAATACATGCTTGTGTCTTATTTAAAAAATGCCATCTCTCATTCCAAAGAAAAGTTTGCCCAATGCTTGAATCAGTAGGTTGACTGCTGAAAGGCATGCAGCCTGCTTAAAGTGAAGGATTGGTTTCTAGAGGAAGCATTTGGGTAGACTGATACTAAACCTGTGTGCTTGGGGGCCCTGGCCTGAGCAGAATTGACAAGAGCAGTCTAGCCCAGTCTGTCAAGTAGCAGAATCCTTTCTGCAGGAAGGATTAAGTGCAGGGGAGCGATGTCACCAAATATGTCTCCCTCTGGTGACCCCAACAAGAAACAGTTGAATAACATCCTGTAATGAGGCCCTACCTCTTCTGGAAGAGTTCAGGAGCCTGAGGTAGTGAGAGGGTGAAAGGGAAGGACAGCACCAAAGCAGGATTCTGCTCCAGGATATTGGAGGTATTTAATGGACTGAATCCTGGCATACGAGAGAGGATCAGATCCTCATATTACAGGATTTGATCCCTGTAATAGAGTCATCCTTCACTGCCTACATGTTCACCAGTGTTTTTCCTCCTCCTAAAACTATAAACCGCAAGCAGTTTCTGCCCTTACTGTTGTGTCTTTTCAGTAGATTTACTGAAATCTACTGAATCATGATGATGTTTGTGTAAGAAGTGTTGTGAATATTAACACAAATAGCAAACTTGGATGTTACATGTTTTTTATTAATTCTGTTTCTGGTATAAATTATATATATATGACAGCTCTTCCTCTGTGTTTCTGAACTCATTTCTCAGTGTTTAACAAAATGATCCCCTCCCAAAAGAAATAATAGTTCTGGTTTTGGTTTCCCCATCAAGGTCTTCCTTGTAACTTACTTTTACTGATACGATACACGTGATATCAGGATCCTGGCAGATCTTCTGAACTTGACTACTTCGCAAAAAAAAAAAAAAAAAATCCAACCAGAAGCATTTGCACAAATACTTACAATAAAAAGATCCTAATTCTCATCAAAATTATCCAGAACGTGATGCATAGTGGTAGGAGATTCTATCCAGTGAACTGAGCATTTGTGGAGCATTTCACTAATAGCTGCAATTAGCAGTGGTATTATACGTGTTCATTGTAGATTCACCTAAATGTGTAAGATTCTCAGTCTAAATATGGTTTAGATCCATGATTGGACCTAGGCCATATTCTCTTTGTCCTCCAGAAATAAATGCTGCAAGTTGAGTGCCTTTCAAAGTAAAAAAAAAATCCTTTTCTCAACTACTTTCTTGTTTTGGATGCATGGCAAACCTGAGAAACCTTTTACACTTAATCTTGTTAAAGCAAAACTAGAATTAGAAGTATTTTGCATCTTATCCAGTGATATTTATTCCAAGTCAAAGTCTACATTCTGAGAATTTTGACCTTCACTGCTTAAAATATGGAATCCTATTGTGCATAAATCTATTAACATCTCTCAGATCTCTTACTGATTTCACACAGGAAAATAAATACATACAGAATACATACAGGAAAATCCACATTTTGAAATTGTTGCAGGGATAAAGTGAGAGTGCATGACCTCCCTACAGTGACTGAAAAAGCATGGGAGACTTGATTCTGAACCTTTCTGATAGGGGATGCACTTTTTTTGTTTCAACAGGCCATCTTTCCAGTGAGAAGAATGGTGTTTCTTTCAGTGTACAGAATGGTGATGTGTGTCTCCATGACTTTTCAGGCAAACAACTTGTATTTCAAGAAAAGGATGATACAGGCAGCCAAAAAAGCCGTATCTCGCTCAGAAGGACTTCAAAGAGGGGAAGCCTAACTTTTAATGAGAAAATGTGATTTCCTTTTATACGGCACATTGTTTTACAGTGTGAAGTAGAGATTTACTTTAACAGTTTTACATAATGTGAGCAGACCAAGAACTGATTTTATTTAATATATGGTACTGGAACTTCAAGGCAGCCATGCAATGGATTGAGAAGGACAATTATTAAACAAAAAAAAAAAGGAAGCTACTGTTTTACAGGGTATCTTGGATGTCAGACTACAGCTGGCACATTTCCATTTTGATTCTTCACTAGAGTTTTTTTTTGAGGTTGTGTTTTACATTTAAAGGAAAGTTTTGTTTAGACTTTTTTCATTGCAACTAAGTTTATCTGGATATAATGCATAGTAGTATTGTATAAATGTAGGAAGTTATGACTTGTGCGTACAAATGACGTTATCTTTAAAAATGTTAGCTACACTGTCTTCAACTTTTTATACGTTGTAGTAGCAAACTCTATAGTGATGTACATAAGTAGAAAAATACTTCAAGCCTTTAAGCATCTTAATGAGACTTTTATATTTATTTCTTGTAATATAAATTTAAATATTCCTACGTATAGAAAAATAATTGTTATTTTGTTTTAACTTTTATTATAAGTTTGCATTTTTCTTTAATTGAGATAATTTTAACATAGAGTGACATAGAAGGTAATTTGTTCAGTAAGTGAAATCACTTACAATGGTTTAAATATGTACATTAGATACAGAAGTGTAAATACAGACACTGTCAGTCTTGAACCTTTAGCGATGTCTTAGTACGCCACAGAGGGATAGAAACTGGGTATCATCAAAGTAGAGTGCCACGAATGAGGGAGTGATAAATAAAGTAGTCAGTAGATTATCCCTTTGTGGTATTTGTCTGAAAAGGCTGGATTTTGGCTCTTCATGCACAACAGCTGAAAGCCCATACGGCATTGTGAAGATTCTTCCTGAACAGAAATTAGCCCGGGCCCTGGTTGTGCCTTGTCTTCCTCACACAGGTGTGCAGCTGTGGCCATTACCTTTTTCCCTTGCGTTCTTCGGCAAAGGTTGGATGCTCCTGGAGCAAGAGCTAGAACAAACTGCCACCAGACTTCGGAGTGCCAGATCCTGTAAGGCAGATGCATGCTGGAGGGGAGCAAGGGCTTTGCTTCCCCAGAGGACTCGGTAGGGAGCCCTGGAAACACTCTTCTCAACAAAAAGCATCAGTTAAATGTGTCCTGTCTGGGGCTCCGTTGCAGTTCAGCAATTGAGCCTCTTCGGTACCCAAACCCTCCTGTGGTTCTGTATGCAACACATGGGTTCTTTCGGTCACCTATGTCCAAGACTACTTTGAATATGCTTTTAAAGTGAGACTTCAAAGTATTCATTGTGTTTATCCACAAGGTTTTAACTGCATGTTAATAAAAGACGATCCTGGAATGCTGGTAGCTGGAATGCATTTCTGTGAACGCTTTAACTATTTGGCTAATTGCCTTTGCACTGTTTCTTGTAAATTTATTTAATATTCTTGTATTTATATTTTCAACTGTAAAAAAGTAATAAATTTACAGCAAGTACAACACGTAAAATATATAAACTTTGTCTTTTAGATAAATGTGTTGTTATACTGGGCTGTGTTACAATTCTTCAGATTACATGAGCTGCAGTACGTAACCTCTTGGAGAAAAAGCTGACCTAGCCCTTGAATTTCTCATCTTCCACATACCTTACCTTTCCTGGTTCTAGCAGATCCGTTGTTTAGCAGAGAAAACCCTGACATAAGGCTGTCCAGTCAATGCGCTTGCCCTCAAGTCTGCTGCTCTTCCACAAGAATGCTATGAGCAAAAGTGCATCGCAAAAGCACTGAGTTTGGCTGCAGTAATTAAATTCCCTACGAGAACACGTATTCCACTGACCTGCATGAGTCTTCCTTTAATTTTATTTTTGCACACTAACATATGTTAGGATTTTTTTAATCATTTTTATTTGATACATTCCTGGGGTGTGGGGAAGTCTTTTCTGACTGACACTTAAAAGCACGCACATATTGCAGTAATATTTTGCACCTATAGCAGCATATAATGCTAGCTCAGTAAATAATTATCATCATTAAACTAGCTGGAAAAGTGTTTGCACATTGGGTGTCATAGTATCCTTTTGTACTTGGTCTCTTGTGCGCTGCTAGCAGTTTAGCCATGGCAGCCCACAGCTCGATGAGAGCTGCTGCAATCCTTCTCAGAGCAGAAAGTAAAATCCTGAGCATCAACTTGTGGCTGCAAAGTTAACTCAGGCACATGTGGAAAGAGGTTTTGTCACGGTTTAAAGCTGGGCTGGCTGTTAAGCGAACGACAGACGCTCTTTGTTAACCCCCTCCCTCCCCAAAGTGGGGGGGGAAGAGAAAAGGGAAAGAGACTTATGGGTTAGAAAAGTTAAAACAGCTTTAATCTAACTACAATAATAATGAATAATAATAATAATGAAAAATATACAAATATACAAATATGTACAAAACTGATATCGAACTCCCCCCCACTGATGACCAATATGTCACCTGGACGCTGCAGGGCATGCCCCAGGAAAGTCCCGGACTGTACTCAGCAGCAGCAGGCAGGAGCTGGATTCAGG
>VZSC01015902.1:322758-373429 GCA_013398225.1 Steatornis caripensis | reverse complement strand
GATCGTGACCGGAGCAGGGACGCGGGGGGGGGGGGCAGGCCTGGCAGCCAGGCCTGGCAGCCAGGCCGGCTGAGGCGGGGCGCGCGGCGCGGAGGGCGGGCGGGCCGGCCGGCCGTGAGGCGATGAGGAGCCGCAGCAACTCGGGAGTGCGTCTGGACGGCTACGCCCGCCTGGTCCAGCGGACCATCCTCTGCCACCAGGTGAGGGCGGCCGCTGCAGCGGGACACCTGTCCGGGGCTGGGGGCGCCCGGCGCCGTGAGGCCGATTGGGGCGCGGGGCCTCCGGCGGAGCGGCTGGAGCTGCCGGGGCCGGTGACCTCAGCCTGGCTGCACAGAGGGCGCGGCGGGGTGGGGGAGGAAAATACCTCCCGTGCCCGGCGCACGGCCTCCCGTCCGTATCTTCTGCTCGCCCCGGCTGAGGAGGAGAACGGGGAAAGCCGGCGCGGTGCGAATCCCCCGGGGTGCTCGCTCGCAGCTTACATAAATGCACGTTGGAAGATACGTGGAAAATACATGAAGTCTGAGGTTGCGAACAATACTACTATGTCTAGAATGTGTTCGTGGTCATATTATACACACCCGCCCGTTGTAACACTGTATCTATACATGCCCGTAAGGCAGTTAAGTCCCAGTACCACAGAGATCCCTCGCAGGGCCCCTGAAATATGTCTGTCAGCATCAGCTCAGTGTGAACCCAGGGCACAGCAAGGTTCGTGTGCGCCCTGTGCGGTACGTGTGCGCAGCGGTGCACGGCCAAGAGATTCCCATCCCCAGCCCACTGCTGCTGCTGCAGCTTGTGCAGAGTTGGTTTTAGTGGAGTGAGCTGCCCTGATGTTGCGCTGCTTGGGCCCTGGGTTGTCAGGCAGGGCTGCGTAACTATGTGGCAGTAAAAGAATGAAGATGATGTTAGGGCTGGTAGGGAAAAACTATTACCCACTCTGTGTATTTTGGCCAGCGCATATGCGTAAGCGTGCCACATAGTGCGCTTTGTTTAACGTGCTTGCTTTGCCCAGTTGGGCTCTGAGGATGGGCACTCTCAGCGTGCTCTGTATTGTCATGCTTCAGCTAAAACAGCCCGGTACATCAAGTTGAGAGCAGCAGGCGTTTTTTTCATGAATCGGTTCGCAAATAGTTGCTGAGAGTTACAAGAAACTGAAAAGCAGTGGAAGAAGAGGTGAGGACCCAAATCCACTTAGGTCGGTAAGATTTTTGTCACTGACCATTGCGGGCACAGGGTCCAGATACCTGTGAATTAATTTGTGTACTAATGATTGTAAACTCATTAGAAACAAATGCAAGGACATGGTATAAGTGGTGTGAGAAGATGATTTTACTCTCTTGCTCTACTGGAGTGCAGGAGATGCTTTAAGTTGTGCTCCTGTCTGTGCCTTTTGTCTGTGGGATGACCTTGGACAAGTCACTTCATCTTCCAGTGCCTGCCTTGATTTCCGTGTTTGTAGGGCGAGGATGCCAGTAACAGCTTCCGTTAGAGGAGAGATGAAGCCTCTGGGCTTCAGAGATCTAACATGCCCCATGAAAGCTGTGCCTTAATGATATTGATGGTTAACAATAACAAAAAGGGTAACTTAATGGCAATATAGGAGTTTATACCAGTGACCCAGAATTTTGTAATTTCTATTTACAGTGCCTGGATGCATGTTCATGACTCATGGCTGCCTTTCGCACTAAGTGCTCAATGCTGGGAAGAGTTCAGAGGTAGGGGAAGGAGATAATTAAGTTTTCTTCTGTGTGTGGAAAGCAAGTCACAGGCTAGCAGCAAGGCAGAGGGCAGAGGTATCACAAGAAGGCCCAGAGATGCTGCAAAACAGACTTCTAGGTTTGTTTTCTGTATCTGTGGTTTTCCACTGCAATAGATTGAAAATGTCCTGCTCAGCTGGGTGAAGAGGTACAGTGCTTGCTTGGGCAAGTTAGGACAGTTGTCCTTGGGCCACGTGCAGCCTTGTCTTCCTTGAGAGCAGAGTAGCCCATGGTGGGATGGGCTGGGCTGCTGCTTCACTGGTGGTACCTTCCTGGTGCCTTTCAGCATGGAGCCAGGGAGAGGAATTTAAGCCATCGATTTGCCCAGGAGCAGCCTAGCGTTAGAGCCAGGAGGCATGTAAGATGCCTCTGAGATGCTGCTGCTCAGCACAAGGGTGATGTGTGACTGTGACCTTGTACCTTGCATCCACAATTGTGCCAGATGTGCAGGCTTGGTATGTCAGCTGGTGTGCTCTGACAGAGAGCAGTAACGAGCTCGCTCTCGTAAGGATGCAGCGACGAGAACACGTAGTGTGCTCAGGAACATTTTGCTTTGATAAGAACGTGTTTAGTTCACCAGGGGTCAGGTTTCTCCGTAGCAGCAATTGATCTTATGTTCATTCCAGTCACTCTAAATCAACAACATTTTAGATGCAAATTTTAATTCAGAATATGTGTGCAACCAGACAGACATGCATTCACGGCACAGGTCCAGACCCCTCACAAGGGTTGACAGTTTTCTGTATGTGGCACCTTGCAGGATTAGATCCGTAGCAAACTTTTTCTTGTTTTGCAAGTGTTGCATTCTGCTGATGAGCCCTTGCAGCATGCATGGTGACAGGTACAATCTTGTTAAAGATTGTACAAGGAGGCTAAGACCAAACTACTGGCTCCTGGCTTGCGCCTTTGTGTCAGTTATACTGAACTGCTGTGGTGAGAGCTCTGGCAGCTGTTGTGTGTGCCCTGGTGATGGGGGCCGGAGGAATGCTTCAATGCTGTAGCTGAGCAAGCGCTGAAGAGCATCACCAGAAGGCTGTTCTCAGCTGCTTGTTAATTTGAATGAGATAAGAAAAAAACGTGAATCTTAAGATATGTCCATAAAATAGAAAAGCTTAATGTCTATATGCGTTTTAAGTATTGCTAGGGTACTATAAGAGAAAAGCATATGGAGCTAAGAAAACCATTTGGAGCTGATAAAGAAAGCACATTTGGTATACATTTATGGGTAACTCCAATGGTGTTATGTCTGGTTTTAGGCAAACAACCTACTGCAAACTTTGCTGGAGCTTACATCAGTTTTCATCTGACAGCAGATGCAAATTAAGTAGATTTCCAGCAAGATGCTAAATGTGGCCTTGCTTGTATTGCTGCTCCTGTTAGAACCCTGCTATTTTTGTGCCTGTATTGCTGAAGTTCTTATTAGTGTCTGGTCCCCTGTAGGAACTACTGTTGTATTTTGGGCTTTTTTTTTGTCTCCAGATTAACAGATAGACTTGAAAATAGGATTGTGTGTAATACTACAGTTTAAAATCTTAGTCTGGCAATCAGTTTTCTGTTGTGGTGCTTTGTGGATCTTTATGCACCGTGTGATTTGCAGGATGAGACCCGCTAGTTCAGTTAGAGATCACTGTGTAGCCATAATGCTTTGCAGTACTTGCTGAGCTAAAATCCCTTTGACATCTTTGGGGTTAAACACACTGAGTGTTTCTTCAGGTTCTTCAGCACCTGGTAAGGGTTGTACTTTTCATATGATGCCAGCAGGTAACAGAAGAAAATAATTGTAGTTTTTAAAAGTAAGTGCTTTCTAAAAAAAAGAAAAACCAAACACTTAAATTATTAAGTAATTCATTGTGGTGTTCTGCGAACATTCTGAACGTACATGAAGAAAGGCATTAATGTGTTGTCAGCCCATGAGAGCTGGGACCTTCTTGTTGAGGAACCAAAGGTGCTGAAATGGTGATAGCTGCCCTTGAGTGTGTTTAATGTGGCCTCTTGAAGGTAGGCAAGTCGCTCCGTAGGGACTGAATGGTCTTTTAAAGTCTTGCATGGGCCATTTTTCCAGAATTCCCGTCTTGGTACTTGGAGACATTTTTATTTTGCAGCTGGCAGCCAGCCCAGCATGGAGGGTGGGGAAAAACAAACCAAACTGATGATTTCTCAGGCAGCACGGTGGTCTCTGTCAAATCAGGGCNTCTTTTAAAGTCTTGCATGGGCCATTTTTCCAGAATTCCCATCTTGGTACTTGGAGACATTTTTATTTTGCAGCTGGCAGCCAGCCCAGCATGGAGGGTGGGGAAAAACAAACCAAACTGATGATTTCTCAGGCAGCACGGTGGTCTCTGTCAAACCAGGGCTGCAGGTACATAGAAATTTGTTGTGCTGCATGGGAGGAGGGAAACAAAGTGCCCTCTAAAAATACTGGAAATATGCGGTCTGCCTTTTGAGATCCTGGTTTTCGTCACACAGGTGCAACGCTGAACTGGGAGCGGGGTCTCCTTTCTTTGCTCACTCACTTGTTCTTCTTCTGTTACTCCTTGGTGTAACTTTTCAAGTTCAGAAAGAAGTTTTTAAGCTCTCTGGGTTCACGTGTATTACTTTCCCCAGCAAAAAGATGATTAGGCGCTCNAGCATGGAGGGTGGGGAAAAACAAACCAAACTGATGATTTCTCAGGCAGCACGGTGGTCTCTGTCAAACCAGGGCTGCAGGTACATAGAAATTTGTTGTGCTGCATGGGAGGAGGGAAACAAAGTGCCCTCTAAAAATACTGGAAATATGCGGTCTGCCTTTTGAGATCCTGGTTTTCGTCACACAGGTGCAACGCTGAACTGGGAGCGGGGTCTCCTTTCTTTGCTCACTCACTTGTTCTTCTTCTGTTACTCCTTGGTGTAACTTTTCAAGTTCAGAAAGAAGTTTTTAAGCTCTCTGGGTTCACGTGTATTACCTTCCCCAGCAAAAAGATGATTAGGTGCTCCTGCTGTTGTTACCTGGTTTGACTGCTTCAGCAGAACTACATGTTTCTATTCTGAGCGAGCCTTTAGATATTGCCGTATTTAAAACATAACGGTAGCACTGACTGTGCCCAGCCATGCGTGCCAGGTTGTCACCTGTCTCATGTTCAGTTGTCACATGCAAAGCACTGGAAGTTGTAATTGAAGCTCCTCCCACTCAAAGCTTTTGTCTTAAAAATAACTCCAGAAGGAATTGAATGAACTGGTGTGTGGCAGAAATGAAAAAGTGGTGTGTGTATTCTTTATAATTTTGCTTATCTTTATTGCCCCTTGTTAACTAGTCCTGCCAACTAGTCTTTGTTCACTGGCTTGATTTGATTGAAAGCTCTATTGACCTTTTGCCTCTCTACCTCATTTTTTTGGTAGTGAAGCACATACAGCTGAAAAAGTCTTAAAAAGTAACGACAGTGAAGTGATGGGAATTAATGTTGCAATGAAAAATTTAATGGAGCATTTGGTATGCAGGAGACTACTCAGTGTGCTGGTTTTCAGACACCGCTGCTTTTCATCACCATCAGAATTTGTCTTTCTGTACGTTTTCCAAAGGAGTATATAAAAAGGCTTTGCATGCGTTCATGCCATAGCTGTCATAAATGAAGCAAGTAAATAAATAGAAATACTTCTTTGATTTCCTAAAAGGAAGTCATGTTTTTTTACTTCCTCAAAATTATGCCACAGACCAGTTGCATAGAGAAGAACAGATCCCAGACTCAGTTTCTAATGTTACCTTGGTACCCTCTTTTCCTTACAAATACATAACATTTAAGTTCCTATTTCCTCAATGTAGTTCGAGTTTCACTCAGTGACTTAGCTAGTAATGCTATGTGGATGAGGGTGCCCAGCTGGATGCCATAAGCTTTATATCCTGAAGTGTTCAAAGAAATTCTGCGTTTAACTTGTGTGTGTTTGGGAAAGGATGGGGCTTCACTTCTGTTGCAAAATTGTGAGCAGCCGCAGTGTGCAATCATGTTTGGCTCGCTCTTTTGTTTTGTTACCCTTTGCTATGAAAAGATAGGATTTCAGGTAGTAATGTTTGTTCTTTATTCCTTCTGCTGTGGTTAGAATCCAGTTACAGGTCTGCTTTCAGCTGGCACAGACCATAAGGATGCTTGGGTACGGGACAACATCTACAGCATCCTGGCTGTGTGGGGGCTGGGGATGGCTTATCGGAAGAACGCGGACCGGGATGAGGATAAGGCCAAAGCCTACGAGCTTGAGCAGGTATGTCAAAGTTTGGTGTAAACCAGTGATGCTGTTTGTTTTTTTCATATGGTAGTGGTTTTGAATGGTGTGTTTGCATTGCCACTGTGTCTAGGATCTGGCAGAGTTTTCCCAGCTGGGAGTATGTCTTGTTCCTATCATGTCAGTATCTGTGGAGCACATGGTGTTCTGTACAGTGTTCCCAGCAGCCGCCTGGCAAGCAGGATTTGGAGAACTGTGGCAGAGGGGCTGACATCTGAATTAAAATATAAATGAAACAAACACATTTAGGAATCAAAGTTCCATCAGTTGGCTGATTGTTGAAAATTAGGATTCTGAGAGATTTTATGCCCAGGTTTACAAGCCTCTGATTAAACCTTGAGATCCCTCATGAGGTATATTATGGAGCAGAAAATCAAGCCTAGGTCACTTGGATCCTAGGGTAGCAGTTTATCTGCTAGACCATTCTTCCCCCTAAGGAGAAGCATGCCATTTAAAGTATGCAGTCTTTGAAATGTGCACTTGTATCATCTCATGGAAGTCGTACATGGTTTATAGGCATGTTTGATCAAACCTGACAAGGCAATGATCTCCAAAGTGGTAAGACTCATGTGCTGGAGAATTGGAAGGGGAGAAAAGTGGTTATCANAACCTTGAGATCCCTCATGAGGTATATTATGGAGCAGAAAATCAAGCCTAGGTCACTTGGATCCTAGGGTAGCAGTTTATCTGCTAGACCATTCTTCCCCCTAAGGAGAAGCATGCCATTTTAAGTATGCAGTCTTTGAAATGTGCACTTGTATCACCTCATGGAAGTCGTTNGTAGCAGTTTATCTGCTAGACCATTCTTCCCCCTAAGGAGAAGCATGCCATTTAAAGTATGCAGTCTTTGAAATGTGCACTTGTATCATCTCATGGAAGTCGTACATGGTTTATAGGCATGTTTGATCAAACCTGACAAGGCAATGATCTCCAAAGTGGTAAGACTCATGTGCTGGAGAATTGGAAGGGGAGAAAAGTGGTTATCAAAAGTGAGAGCGTAGAGGTGGCTTAAATGGGAAGTGAGGGAGTGTTGGTGTTGGTGTCCTGCTGTTGTTTTCAAGGCACTGGGTACATCTTATGCTGACATGTACTGCTCAAACCAGGGAGATCTGTGGTGACAGAATAATCATCATCACATTTTGATGCTATAGTAATTTTTGTGTAAAAGGATAGGGTTGATTTCTTCATTTAAAGGAAAATCTTGCGCTTCTCTTTGTACACACTAAAGACCCTTTCTTTACATTAGGCATCTGCTTTCTGTTTTACTGTATAAAGAGCGGAAGAAGCTCCACAGGTTTTCCAATCGTGTCAATGTCTTGCAGTCACCTACTAGTGTTCCCTGGATCTGTCATTCTAAAAATCGTCATTATTATTATTATTATTATTATTATTATTATTATTATTCCAGGACATAGCATTCCTCTTACTTCCTTAACTGGATAGAAGGACCACAGAGAGTTGCTCCACTGTTTAGAGAGGGCCTTTGGGAAAAGATTGATTCTTCTACATAGGGATGTGGGAATAAAAATCAACTGGTGTATTTAAAAAAAAGACATGAAAAGCATTTCAGGCACATAAGCATTTTTTTTTACCTGTGGCAGGATGTTAGTAGGGGGTGTGAACTTTGTCACTTTGGAACGTTGTTTGTAACAGCTGATGAGCCTGGCCATGTGAGGGTGTCACTGGTCTGTTTTGTTCCTGCAGAACGTTGTGAAGCTGATGCGGGGACTCTTACAGTGCATGATGAGGCAGGTAATGTCATAGGTATAGTTGAATTAGTACGTGTTGTATTTACAAAGCATTTAATCTAAAGCATGTATTTCTTGGGTCTTTTTTGTAGAGTGATTTTTTTGTGTGTGTGCACATGGTGGTGTGGGGAGTCTTTTTAAAAGTCTTGAGCAAAACTCTAATATTACTTGCACCTTTTTGAGATTGTGCTTGTAGCAAATCACATTTTGCCTTTGCAAAGTGATTTTCACCAAGATGCACACCTGTAATGAAGATCTGAACTCAACAAGGTCATTTCATCTTACTCTTCCCCAAAGAGATGTGGATTTAGCTGGAGCCTAAAGTTAGAGTGGTGTTTAAGCACTCAGATCAATCAAAACACATGGAACTGAGGTAACAGTAATTAGGACCTCAAGTTTCTCCTCACCTAAGAAAAAATTTTCATTTTGAAATAATTTGGAGAATTTCTTCTGAAATGTTTCAGATTTGAGATTTGTGGTCATTTTTTCAGATAGATAAGGTAGAGAAGTTCAAACGCACACAGAGTACCAAAGACTGCCTACATGCCAAGTATAACTCTGCAACTTGTGCCACGGTGGTTGGGGACGACCAGTGGGGACATCTACAAGTGGATGCGACATCCCTTTACCTGCTCTTCTTGGCACAGATGACCGCATCAGGTAAGTGGAAGATATTTTAGCCTTGACTATTGTTGCGGTCTTTTCCTATTCTAGCTTTCGTTTAAAAAGGAAAAATGTTGCAACTAGCTTCAAAGACCTTTATGTAATTATTACTGAGAAGAAAGTAATATTTCTCTGAAAAAGAGATGTGACTTAGGTAGGATTTCATGTTTATAGTAACTGGCAGTGTCCATTCCCTTAATGTTTGTTGGCATAGAAGTGCATGAGATATTCAGAGTCATGTCAGAGAAGAGTTTCATGTTTGAAGACTACGTAGGGTGTCCTAATGGACAGCCAGGTTTCTTCAGAGGGTAACGACATCGAGTCAGGTGCCAGTAGTGCTGTGTCTGTGTTCATCTTCTTGCTGGTGCTGCTTTATCTTGTGCTCTTCTCAACTGTACTCCTGCTGTGAGGATAAGGATGTTTCCTTACGTGTTTTTCTGTCCTCAGAACCCCTGCAGAGCGGGTGCTGGGTTGTCCTGGTGGTCCCTTGGGGCGGAGGGAGGGCAGGAATTGGGTTGAGCAATAGAGCACTAAGCGGGCAGAGGGGTGGGAAGCTGCAGGAATTGGGTTGCAGTGCTCTCGAGAACCAGAGCTGGCTCGGGTGTCTCCGCTTTGTACCCACCGTGTCTGAATGCCACCCTCCCAGAGGTGATTTTTGGTTGGTCTTTGTAACAGTGTGTATTACTGCTGATAAAATGCTTCAAATGCCACCAAGTTCTAAGGCTTACTGTCTGATCTTTTGAAATGGACATGAGTTTTTCCACTGATTTCAGCTGGCAGTGGTTGGTAGCAAATAAACAAAAGCATGAAGCTCACTGAAGAGTAAATATTTCATTTCTGATTCGGTATCGTTACTCTCTTCTCTTCTTTTAATCAGGGTTACGTATTATCTTCACCCTCGATGAAGTGACCTTTATTCAGAATCTTGTTTTTTACATAGAAGCTGCCTACAAAGTTGCTGTAAGTAGTTATTTATATGTAAATCACCGGAACACTGCTCAGATGTGGGTGAAAAATTCGTTATTGATGGGGAACGAAAATCGAACTTTTTTTTTCCATGAGAAGGTATCAGAACCTGTCAGTACTTTACATTGCGAGCAGTGTCTTTGGAGGTGGTGGGAGGGTTGTGAAGGATTTACTGCTGCCTGGGTGTTATCATGATAACAGTTTTTCTTTATTGATAATTAACAATATTTCCTGATGTCTCGTTAAAATCTTACAGGCCTTTCTAAAAAGTGCAAAGTGTTAACAAACTTTTTGGAAAGTAATGAGTTGAAGGGACACAGGGAGAAGCATGCACAGGGAGAAGGATAAAGGGCTTTGTGTGTTCTGTGAAGACAGTGATTCATGACTGTTGACCTGATTCTGATGGGATATGTTTTTATGTGCTGCTCTTTAAACATGAGGAGGGGCTCTTTGGAGACTTGGAGCCTTTTTTTTTCCCCTCTATTTTTTTCTTAAAGCAAATAAACTAATTTCATGCAGGGGTCTGGTTTTGTTGTGGAGCGAGGGGGGAAAACATTGGTTTTGTATCTAATCATGCCAATTTTTTCTTGATGATGTTGTTGTTGCAGGATTATGGAATTTGGGAACGTGGTGATAAGACAAACCAGGGCATCCCTGAACTGAACGCGAGCTCCGTAGGGATGGCCAAAGTGAGAATGTCTTCCTGACACCTCCTTCATGGCTGTTCTGTCATACTGAAGGGCTTTGACAAACCTAATGGCTTCCTTTGCATAGTCTTCTTGGCCACTGTGATAATTAACTGATTGTATAAGAATTTTTGTTTGGGTGTGAGTATTTTTTAGTGTAAAATCCTTGTGATAATGGCTTTCAGTGAAGGACCTCTGCACAGTTGTTCGGGGGTTGCAAGAAGGGTACCAGATTCATTGAGCTGTGAATCTGATAGATTCAGTAAGGTGCAGTCTCATAAAGTGGCCTCTGGTCTTCTGTCCCTCTTTCTTGATTCTCCAGCCCCAGTATTATATGTGATGTTTTCATGGTAAGATGAATTAAAATGTAAATTCTGGTAAACAGCATGATATCAGTCTAAGAAATTACTCAAAAGTAATTTATAGAGAAAAATGAGTAAAGGTTAACTTAAAAGAAAGTGGGTATTTCTGGTTCCCCCATAGCACAAGGTCACAGAGATACCGAATGAAACTCAAAAGGCTGTAAACGTAATTGCTTAATTGACAACTACCTTTTTACGTGGTGTCTGGGACTGACAGAAGCCAAATATTGTTAAGGTCAAAGGTTTAGTTGCGTTTCAGCAGGATTTATTGGTTACCAAGATCTTGTGTGTGTGCAAGAGGGAGAAGTTGCTGATCTTGGCCACAGTTCAGTCGAATAGTAATGGGACAGTGTCTCTGGGACAGCTTATTCTTTAGCTGTCTAGTGTGAGATCTTGTGTGCTGAATGTTCTGACGTGGGTTGCTGTGGTCTCTGCACGACTTCTGGGCATGTTGATATCAGGACGATCTGCAGGACTCGCTGCACAGCTTTGCTTCACTGAAAGTGCTGTTCAGGGTGGGGACTGGGGATGCATGCTGAAGGCCCTGCTGCAGCGTGAGGTAGATACTGTTTTTTTTTTAATTTGCCTCAGGAATTCTCCCTCTTAACATTTGCCTCCCATACCTGCATTGTGTGGCTACCCATGGCAGCAGTACAGCACAGAGTCTATACTTTTGAATAGATCTCGGTGCCTTTTTTGCACCATTAAGACTGCCCATGGTCCGGGCTATCAGTTTGTCAAGGGACTTTCTGCTGCTCTCAGGAACATCTGCTGCTCTAGCGCCCGGCTATAGAGGGGGGGCTCTGCAGAGCCAGTAAACCCATGTTTGTATTGGAAGAAGAAAAATACCCTTGCCCCTCTGCAGAGAGATAAGAAAAGCTGCACTGTGCGATCCTTCCTTTGTCAAAGATTGACATTACTGTCAAGCAGCAGGACAAAAATGAGCATGGAGCAGCATTCAGTGCTACCGCAACCCTGTGAATATGCATTTCAGAGGAAATGCTAGCCTGGCTCTGGCTGTCCGGTCCTTGCTCTCTTCCTGCCACATTCACTGTGCAGTGCTGCACACCCTATTTCTTCAAAGCCAGGTTTTGTAGCCTGCTAGGTTGAAGTAGGAATGCCCAAATGGAGTGGGTGGTTGGGCTGCTAACGTCTTCACTAGGCAAGTGCATTATGGCCAAGAGGTATGAGATATGGCGGTCCACCTGTTGTCTTGGAACATGCTGTGCCTCGGTTGGCTGTGGAGAGAGCAGACATCTCATTTCTCTTTCTGTGATAGTGTCAGAGATACTCTTCTCTGACACTGGTCTCTGCTGATTATGGGATGGCTTGAACAAGCCTTCTTCTTTGAACAGCCCTTCAAGCAGGAGGAGTGAAAGGCCACTGAATGTGGGAGTTATTTTGGAATAGAACACAGGACAAGCATTTATTACAAAATACTTTAGATATTATCTCAGTGGAAGCCCTGCTCCCCATTCCTTTGCATTGCCTTTAAATTGCCAGAAGGATCACTAGCACATCAGTCCTGTATCCTACTAGCAGAAAGACAGAAATAATCACTTTTTCTAAAATATTGCCAAGCTTTCCTTTAAAGATGAAAAATTTCTGTGAAGTGAACTTCTGTCTTATGTAATATCCTTCAAAGGATAAGCACAGGTGGTAGGGTGTGTACTTGGCTTAAAAGGTGTTTAATGTTTTGGGTGGTTGTTCGGTTTTTTCGAAGGCTGCTTTGGAAGCAATTGATGAACTGGATCTTTTTGGAGCTCATGGAGGACACAAATCAGTGATTCATGTTCTTCCTGATGAAGTAGAACATTGTCAGGTGAAAATTAGTCTTCTTTTTCCTTTGCTAGGGGAAAACCCAACACCCTCTCCCTTTTGTTTTTAAATGAAATGTTCATTAACTGAACCAAGAACTTAATGTAATAAGGATGGCTTCAGACCTGTTCACCCTGTTTCTAGTAGATCATGTGAAAGTGAGTGGTGCAAAGCATTCTTGTACTAACTCGGTTTAAAATAATTATGCAGTGAGTTCTGTGTGAGTTCGCAAATAGTGTAGTCTGTTCCATTTGCGCTTGGCATAGTCTTTTGAAGAAGGTAAATTGTTTTACATCCCTCTCTTCTGTTCCTATTTTGCTCAGTCTATTCTATACTCCATGTTGCCAAGGGCATCCACGTCAAAGGAGATTGATGCTGGCCTTCTCTCTATTATTTCTTACCCGGCTTTTGCAGTGGAGGATCTAAACCTTGTTAATGTGACCAAGAGTGAAATCATATCCAAATTACAGGTAAGGATTTCCTTTACTTTTATTTTCCAGAGGGAAAGAGAAGCAGCACCTCCCTTTCTTAACCAAAAATCCTAATTAAACAAGGGTTACCAGACTTGGTGCAGCTGTGTATGGAAGAGAGTCAGGAAAATCCTGAAGTGACACTTAAAACTCAGAACATACTTCTCTGCTCATGTTTGTCTGTGAGGAAGAACAATATGTGAAGTTTGCTATAATTTTGTCTGTTTTTACAGGGCCGCTATGGCTGCTGTCGCTTTCTCAGAGATGGTTACAAGACACCCAGAGAGGTACTTCTGATACGTGTTTTTAGTAGACATTAGGAAGAATTTTATCTCTTATTTATATACATTTTTTGTCTCATTTACATGAAGGAGTGAAGTTCTGTATCACTGTTAAGACATCTTAGTGGATTTGGAGGTAATCCAGGTAACCACCCTAGAAATGACACATAGCTGAAGGAGACTCGGGGTTTGGAAACCAATTATTAAGGACAGAACTGAATTCATAATTCTGGAAGAAATAAACCCTTAGATATACTTACGGTGCCTAAGGGGAAGCGATGTCTGTGAGGCATCCCAAAGCATCTTTGAACTGAGGCAGAGCCAAGATTATTTGGGTGACACCTAGATTCTGAGACTGGGAAGGGTTGGTTTGCCTGGGGAACAATCGAATGAGTTTGTGCAAAAAAAGTCAAGAGGCTGCATGGAAACTATTTCTGGTGTTTTTCTTGGTTTTCTGGTTTTAATTACTTCTATAAAATAGGCTACTGTTATGATTGGAATATGAATGACTAATTTAGCACTGCAACTGAAAGAGTATGATTGAATTTCTAGGATCCAAGCAGGCTGCACTATGATCCTGCTGAGCTCAAGCTCTTTGAGAATATTGAATGTGAGTGGCCAGTGTTCTGGACATACTTCCTAATTGATGGAGTATTTAATGAGGACAAAGTTCAGGTGAGGAAAGAAGACATTACTTTCAATGGAAATGCAAAGCCGTTTACCCACAGTATTTTGTAGCTTTGCTCCATGTTTATTTTGGGTGTCAGCTGGATACCCCATCAGCAGGATGGGAGTAGTCTTCAGCTAACCTCACCTTCCTGGGGAGTTTGTCACGTGGTAGAGGCTGCAGTGTCATGCACACTGGGGCCTCATTGCCCTCTCTCTACCAGGTTGAGTGGCTCTTCTAGCTGGTGTGGTCACATTGAGCTAAACAGAGTTTATTTGCCTCGTTCTGTCTTATCACCAACCTTGATGCCCCTTTCCCGGTTACTGCCGGATGAGACCAGCTTCTTTTTCCCTCAGTCTCTGTGGCTTAGCTGCTGAGAACAAGATTCATAGTACCTTTGGTCCTTTTGTACATTCAGGGAGAATGGGGGTTGGATTATGAAGAGCCATTTCAAATTTACTAATTTCGTAAGTTAACTGATGATTTCCTAAGTTACTTCATGCCTTTATTGTATCAAACATCCAGTGGTTAGGGGAGCAAAACTGATTGTAGCCCTCCAAAGGTTATAGTGGCACCTGGAAAGTACTGACGAATTAAAGAGCGACAAGTAGCCAGGACTAAATATGTTCATACCAAGACTTCTGTAGATTGGTGACTTGAATGGAGTAAAAGTGATTTACAATCGACTAGTATGCAGAGGGACAGGAGATTGCTAAACATAACCCCTTAAAAAATAAAATGACATCAGAAACAAAGTGGGGAATTTCAGACCACAGAGCCCTTTTTCTGTACCAGGTGGCGTAAATCAAGCGAAATACTCACTGACACTGTAAATGTAAGTTGCTTTCCGGAACACGGTGAAAATAGTCTGGTGGAGGGAGAAATGAGGGGGAAAAAAATCGAAGAGCTTCCTGAAATTTCAGTCATGTATAAAATACCATGAAGCAGTCTGTAGAATTTAGTTGGATGATCTGTGATGGTACGTACCTGGTTGCCTTTATGGTTTGTAGGTAGGCTGTGCTAGGGCATACTCAGACCGGGTAATTGCTCCTGGTTCCCACAGTTTAAGCATAGCTAGTGAGTCTGTGAGACACTCACGTGAGTGTCTGGTCTCCCCCAATTACTGCTGCAAACAAGTGATTGCAATGGCAGCAATTGTTTGGAAAAATAAGCACTTTGAGGACTCAAAAAGAGTGGGGAAGGACAGGATACTGAAATATCAGTGTACTGTAATACAAATCTATGGTACCTTATCTTGCGTGTTCCACTGTACTCAGAAAGGTATAGCAGAAATAGGATTTCAGAGGCAGGTGCTGGTAGTGCTTGAAAACAGCTTCCCTGTAAGTGAAAAGTTGGAATGGGAATGGTATAGTTAAGAAATGGAATAAAGTAAGGGATCTCAAAAAAAGAATATTAATTATTCTTTATTTTTTATCAGTGTGGTATTCCTGTTCGTAATATCTTGTCTGACAACACAAGAACAAGAGGATTTTCTGTTCAGTTAACTTAGGTATTTTTAAACAGTTTAAATCTATTTTAAGTTTTCCATGGGGCAAATTTTTAAGCGAATCAGTTAAGAGAAACTGCTTTGCCAATCCTGCAAAGCAGAATTCAGAAAATCATAGACAATATGCGTGGTAGAAAGCTAACAATTTATGCACCTTATACTTTTATGGATACTGACAGTCCAGACATCCACGTCACTGCATTGCCATCCCTTGCAAATTTCATTTAGGATTTATTCCAGTTCTTGATATGAATATGTTAGAAGTTTTGTGCTGCAGCGGTGTGTTATAGATTAAATATGTGTGTTCCTGTTTCTGAGGCTGATAATATTGAGATGCTTCAACAGTCTCTGAGAATTTGAACCCTGATATTCCATCAGCAAGTCATGATTCCCTCTCCTTTTTTTTTTTAAATTAACTTTCTGCAGAAAAGTACTGTTGGCAAGTACTAAAACTTTAACTTCATTGTTTCTATTTTGCTGACTGTATTGTGAATTCTCACTCTCTTTTAAAAATATTTCCAGGTACAAGAGTATAGAGAGGCTCTGGAAGGAATACTTATTAGAGAGAAGAACGGAATACTGCTAATGCCCGAACTGTACGCAGTCCCTCCAGAGAAGGTATTGTGAAAATATAGCATCCACTTTAGTATGCAAAGTATAGGTATCAAGATGAATGTCGATTTTTATAGTTTTCCTGTAGCTGATAAATCTTAACCAGCAATAAAAAAAAGGCTACTGCACATTATTTAAAAACTAAGAATCCTCTCTCAGCTCTTGCTGAGACATGGTAAACTTCAGACTTCAAAATGGTCACATTTTTTACTGGGTGCCTACAGAAATATTAGGGCAGGTCTACAGTTTTAAATCCTTGTAGCAAGACATATATTTAAGAAGTGCTGATGCTGACTTAGGAACTGAAGAAGAAATAAAAGCATAGACTGTCTTGCCTGTCTATAATCTATTGCTTGATTGTGCTCTTTCTTTTCCAGAGCTTGTGTGTGAGAGAGAAACAGGTTTCAGAAGGATTAGGGTTTGGGCTGAGTTTTTGATTTGTTTTGTTTGGGTTTTTTTTTTTTCTTTTCCTCCCATCTTTTCTGTTAATGTTTACCTGATTCCCCCATTCAGACGAGCTTACGTGCTCTTTCATGGTATTTGTTTTTGTATCCCTTCCTGCCAACAACTTCTCCTGCTGCAGGCTTCTCAGCCCTCACTCACCGAGGGTGTGGAGCCTCAAGGGTTGGTCTGGGTTTGGGCAGAGAATGTTGACAGCTGATGTCTTGCTCGCAGATCTGAGCTGAAAACTCTGAATTGCCTTCCTAGTGGGAACAAGCATGTAAGAGTTCAGAGGCTTCTTGTGAAGGTTGATACAATGATGATGATCTGATGAACATGCCAAATAAACAGGGTAGATTTTGCCTGTCATCCATAAATCTCAAAGTGGCTATGGTAAAGATGATATCTTGGGGGTGGGGGTGGGGGTTCCCCTGCCCTCAATAGATCTGTATACTGCAAGACCAAGGCAGTTTTTCTTCTTCTAAATTAATGAGAGTCTACTCTTAATTTTTCCATTGACTGTTCTTGCTAACACGGGAAAGGTGGAATAGCCTTCATTTCTGGAAAGCACCTTTACTTCAGGAGGTTAGGTAGGCGTCACTGAAGTTCAAGTGTCATCTTGCAAGGGGTTGGAAAGCAGACACAGTGTTACCTACAAGCTGTCCAGAGGGAAGGCAGCAAAGGCGTGATGAGAAGAAAGGGGAAATGTTAACACCAAAGCTATAATTGCATGCAGAATCCCCATTCAGTCTCCAGCTTTGGAGGGTGGGGCGATGTACAGTAAGGAAGCATAGTTTTTGTCACAGAAAATGTGCAGCTTTAGAAGTAAAACCAGGAAATCCAGATGTCAGTAATAATGGCATGTTAGAAAGATGATAGACTGTATTTTTTCAAATACTTCCATGTTATTGATGGTTCTTCAAACCTTTAGGGTAATTTTTCTTGCTTATGCATTTGTTTTCAGGTGGACGAGGAGTATGAAAATCCTCATTCAGTGGATCGTATCCCAGTGGGAAAATTGCCTCATCTTTGGGGGCAATCATTGTATGTCCTTAGCTGCTTATTAGCAGAGGTAATTGTTTTTTATATAGTGGTGAACTTGTATTGCATTTTGTTTTGAGATGACTTGAGCTTTAAGTACAATTTAGTTGACAGGTAGAGGACAATGTGTTTTACAGAAGAAACATGTACATGAACCATGGAGGCGTGACTGAGCTTTCAGGAGCTTTTTTTCTGTTTGTGTGTGTGTAGGTATGCAATTGTCTGTTTCTAATCAAGCTGCGTAAGTTGTCAGATGACCTGAATATAAGGTTAGGCTACAGGAATATGCCCAGACTGACTTTGCTGTCCCAGAGCACGTTTCAGCTCCACTAGACTACACCTTACTCTGTGGCATAAGATGCCTACGGAGTTGTCCCGTACTAGCCAGGGACTTGTTAAAGGGACCACTGAATATCTCCATGGGACTGCAGAAAAATCACTGGCCTGGCAAAATTGTTGCTGCAGCTCTAAAATAGGAAATCTGAACATGCATATCGTGTCAGTCATAACCATTTTCTTGTTCCGAAAAATGTTGCAGCCATTGTTTTTATTAAATGTACTACTTGGTGGACAGGATAGAGAAACCAGGCTGTAAGTCCTGCTCTTCTGATAAGATACAAAAATTGGTTAAGAGCTCTTCTAGATGTCATCAGAAGCCTTTTACTTAATTTTTGTCTGTTTCCTTTCTTTTTTCTTTCTTTTGCATTTATTCAAGGGATTTCTTGCTGCGGGTGAAATTGATCCACTAAACAGGAGGTTTTCCACTGGTTTTAAACCTGATGTCGTGGTACAAGGTGAGGGATTTTTTTTTTTAACATTCTCAGTGAATTGTATCATGTGATGGTGAAGTTGCTATGCACAGGAGAGAAGGAGGACATGTTTAAAAACGATGTATGGGATGTGGACGGTTCAGTGTTACTGTGAGAAGAAGAAAGAGGTTGTTTGCCTAGCTGCCATTTTCCCAGAGGGAAAAAGATCAGGTTTAACAAACTTTTTAAAAGTACTTGTTAAAATTTTAAGACTGGTCAGGGACTGGAGAGTGGCAAACTTAATCTTTTAGTGAAAAGGAAAATCATGGTGCATTCTAGCAAGAAAGAGCAGGAGACTAGTCAGTTTAGTTAGGTTTCTGTGCAACCCCTTTTTGGAGGAACTGGAGAGTAGTGAGTGAGTAGGATCTCTGTACACAGAGGTGAGGCAGCCAGACTTACAGCTGTCTTCTGGCACTGCAGGAGAGTGGCTTCTTTTGTCAATGCAGGAGCAGCCAAAACCAGAAAACTAAGCAGAGAGCAAACACCGGTTTTTCAAAGGCCTGTACCTTGTCAATGATAGTGTGACATGGGCAGGTGCTTGTTTAGCCCCTGTTGGTGAGGGTGGCATTTTGCTGTTCTGAAGTGCTTACTTTCTAGTAGAAATATAAATGCTTGCTTATTTTTAGCATTCTTGGACAAGTATTTATAATGCAATGAAGAATACTGTATTATTAGTATCAAACGGGCAAAACTTCAAGCAGGACAAGAGGGTGGATCAAGGCCTGGATTGTGAATTGCTCTGATTTTGGGACTTATTTTTTTCCCCACCTCTGCCATTTATGGCCTCTGTAACATTTTTTGCTATACAAGTAACAGCATCTGTTCCCCATTGACTTGACAGTATTGTTACAGTGTGCTGTATTAAAACAATGAAGGTTTTCGAGTTGGGTTTCCCCTTGGTTTATGGAGTAAAAGCACCTTCTACTGAAAGCGACTGCATGATCCAAACTACTGGTAGTCAAAGAAATCAGAAGAGACTGATAAAGCTCCAAAGAACCTGGTCTAACCTCAGAACTGACCCTGCTTTGAGCAGGAGGTTGGAGTAGAGACCTCATGAGGACTCTTCCCACTTGAATTACCCTGTGGTCCAAAGTGAGCAAGAATGGCAAGATATGTTGAGAAGCGGAGTCAAAAGCTGTCTGACATCCTTTTACCATCCCCTTTGATCTCACAGGCTCATAAATTAAGAAAGAATTGAAACCTTTGTGCATTTTTAGTCAAGTATGCAGTAGTTGAGAGGTGACAGTAGAGGCAATCAGTTAAAAAGAGAAGAACTTTGCTTCTTACTAGTGTTTTTGTTTTCTGTTATGCAGTAACTGTTTTGGCAGAATCTAATCAAATTAAGAATCTCTTGCAAGACCATGGAATCAATGTTCAGAGCATTGCTGATATCCATCCGCTCAGAGTGCAGCCAGCTCGCATCCTAAGTAACCTCTACACCATGCTGGGTAGGTATTTGAACATGGAAGTGCTCTTTACTGCTGTGCAAGGTATTTTTAAGGGTGGTGCTTTTGTTTTTTTCTTACTTCACACTGTCTCAATTTCTTTGATTTAATTTCTTTTATTTAAATCAGTTTCTTTGTTTTAAAAAAATACATTTGTGCAAAGAAGCTTAACAAAATTAGAACTTCAGTCTTAAATAAGGAACTCCAACATGAAAAACAAAGAAGCCTCATTAGAAAAGGTGATCAAAATACAAGTTTCCTTAGAGTTAGGCAAGAACTGACTCTTTTTGTCCTGCAGGAACTACTTCCCCAGAGAAACTGGCTTTAGTAAAGGGATTTTTTGTTGGAGTGGTGGTTTTTGTTGGGTTTTTTGTTGTTTTAACAGGAAGTTTTTTTGAAGCATCCAAAGTAATGGGACCTTCAAATAAGTCTTGGAAAGTGTGCCCTTTACATGGAGAAAGGAAATTGCATATGCAGCTTTTGGAAAAGAATTTGTCTTTTTATCACAAAGAACTTTTAACAAATGAAACACTTGCAGGGCTTTGCTGAAGCTTACGTTTATTTCATAAAAATTAATAATGGCTTTCTTTCACTAGTGGGAGTGAGTAGGATGATTTGACACATTGGTGTATTGTTTTTAACAGTGACTTCTTTGGGAATGTTCACAGTGGTATTTTTTCAGGCACATGATCGTTCGGCTCATATTCCTTGTCAGACAGATTCAAGTCAGCTCCTGGCTGCTGGAGCAAAGGATCTGCAATGCAGATAATAAGTGAATGCAGACAATAAGTGAATTTCTACTGAGAAAAATGGATCTTATTGGCCTGATGAATTGAATGAAAATCTGTCTTTGTATTTGGATTGTACTTTGGATTTGGATGTACTTTTTATTTGGATTTAGCCTTCTGTGGGCTAGAATTTTTAAGGTTCTGCAGTGAAAGCACTGCAATTTGTATGTTGGTGGCCTTGGTTTTGAAAGGTCATACCTCCTGTCCTTCTTGATGGGGAAGCTTTGGTGCTGAGCAATGACTATTCTTAAAAGATCCCATGGTCAGTGAAGCCAAAATTTGTATTTTTAATCAGGCCTTTGAAGAACTCTAGCTATTATATTGGTGGTTGCTACAAAATGGACCAGTCTGTAGCATCCCACTCTGTCTTCTGCCTTGCTGATACAAATGAACTAGATGTCCTTGTCTAGAATGGTTGTTGTGGAAAACCACTCAGGACATGTTAGGTGAGACTTTATTTTCTTTTTCTTTTCTTTACAGGCCGGAACAAGAACATGAAATTAAGTGGACGGCCACACCGACACATAGGAGTGTTAGGCACCTCCAAGCTGTATGTGATAAGAAATCAAATATTTGCTTTTACCCCTCAGGTGAGCATGTAAAGCTGGCAGGGAAATCACTGCTTACTTAATAGCTAATCATTAGTGAAGCACTTTGCTTTTGCATGCTGTCACTCTACTTTAGATAGAGCAGGGCTGATAAAGCAGATGTGCTTTGCTTTGTGGGGTTTTTAAGAACGTTGGATGATGAGCATAGTAGGAGTGCTGATAAATCTCTCTTCTGTCATACAGAGTCTGACTTCTTTGGCTTCTGGCTTAGGACAACACAGGGAATCAATAGTACAAAGTGGTTACTGATCTCTGCCCAAACCAACATTCTAGCTAATGAAATAGTTTCTCCAGAAATAGGTGACTTAGTATATCTTTCTCCTGATTGCTTTGATGGAAAATCTAGTTTCACATAAGCGTGCCAAGTACTGTAACCCCCAATAGAAAAAGATGTAGTCTTTTCATTATGTTGTTGAAGGGGTCAGTGGTGCCGAGAAAGGGATGTTCTGTCTTTGTTTTCTGCTTAGTGCCTTTTTCAGTGTAGCTGGAAGTTTGGATTCCCCCAGAATTAATGACTCTTACGTGTACATTTAATGAAATATGACATGCTCCTGTAGACTTATTCTAGCAGTTGGTAGTAGAAGGCCAAGGGATCACCTACTCCAAACACGTGGAACTGGAGCAGGATAAAGAGTGCTTGCGCCGTCCTAAATAGATGTTCGATTAAAATAATCCTTAAATTCCAGTGAAAGATATTCAGTGGAATCCATAGATGGCTTCTGCAGTGTTTCATGATGTCTGAACAACATCAGATTTACTGCGCATGTGACTCCCTTCCTGTTCTTCCCCATGTCAGTTGATCACAACCAGCTTTGTAACAGATTGTTTACTTGTTGTATTGTTCACCATCACCAACTTTCACTTCTGCCAATTAGTGAAAAATTCCTTAGTCATGATATTTTCAAAATATCTCTCTGTCCACATTTTACTATGTAAGTAGGACCCAGTATTGCAGCTGAAATCTCGCCATGTATCAAGTGTGGACATGCTTATTAATATATTCCAAAACGGCAATTATCTTTGCACCAGCAACACACTGACAGTTGCTGCTTATTCCATGTTTGACTAAAACCTCCGTAACATTTTCCATTGTACTTTGTAGCCAGACATTTCCCTCTTGCTTTTTCTTTTGAAGGGTGAAATTAATGTTTAATTTCACCTTCCTGAGGTTAGCACTTAACTCATCTGTGTTGATCTTGAGTAATGTCCTCAACTTTTGTAGTTTGTATTTCATCCTGTTCTCTAATGAAAACATTGATTAGTTGTGGGGCGAAGGTTGACCCCATTTAGATACCGTCTCGTTCTGAAAAACTTGTTAATAACTGCCTTTTCAGAACAATTTTTTGAGCAGTTCTGCCTCCTCCTATTTTTTTTTTGAGCTAACTAGTGTGAAAATTTGCAGAAGTTGTGAGATGTCAGCCACATTCTATGTAGTCGCTCCCAAAGAAGGAAATTGGACTGGTTTGTGAGATTGGTTTTTGATATGACTGTTTGGCCATCTTGCTTTATCATTTTGTAATCATCTTGGCAGTCTCAGATTGGCTTTGTTTTCCTGTGCTTTCAGGCACTGAAATTGGCTTAACTGGCCTATCTGGATAGTGTGTTTGCTTCTCTCTGGATTTCTGGGACTTGTTCTTCCTGAATTATCAAAACTAATTGGGAATGGCTCAGGGATTGTTTTGGCTAGTTCCTTAAGTTCTGTGAAGTAATTTCTCTGGACTTTGCCAGCTTGAATTTATGTGCTCTTTAACCTTTTCTTCCATAATCATGCTGGACTCTGTTGCTTTGTTAAAAGTAGTATTACAGGTCATAATTCACTACTTTTCTTCTGTCAGTAAAAACAACATCGAATGCTTCAGCTTGTCTGTATCCTCTCTTCCTAGCTCCTTTCTTTATTTATTAACAGACCTACAGTTTCTATGTTTTGCTATTACTTCTGATGCATTTACAGGATGTTTTCACTTTGACCATTATGTGTCTTACTAACCCAGCTTCCTTTTTCCACCCTTCCCCAAGGCCTGTGTGCTTCCTTAACTTTTGTTGTGGCTGCTTTGACATACTTTCCATTGTCCAGCTTTTTTGGTTTCCAGCTCCTGAAGTAGCCGCAATAGTCTCTTTACTGTGGTTCTTGGCTTTCCTCTGTAGTGGGAACAGCACACTTTACCATTGTACATTTAATGTACCTTTTCCCCACCGCTTTTCTGCATTTTTCCAGATTTTTTGTATACTGCTTGACTTTCAGGTTGTTCCCAAGAGACATGCAGTTACTAATTTCCAGTTCCCAGGGTGCACTTAAGCCTATTTATTGCTTTTGTTGCTACTGTTAGTTATTCTTCGACCTGTAGGGTACTTCCGTCTTCCAGATCGTAGGTTGCTGTAATTCATCACTGGGAAGATTCTAGTTCATGGGTGTGATCGTCCGCTTTTTGTTTGTATCGCTTACTTCTTTCACAGTCAGCCTACAAGTGTAAGAAAATGGACTCTGCGCAAGCATGGGTTTCTTTTGCACAGTCGCAAGCCTTGTTAGGTTAATCATGCAGTCTGTATTGTGGTCAAGAATAGCTCATGTGGCTTCTGTGAATGATTTAAGGGATGAAATGGAAAAAAATTAGAGCACTGACAGCTACTCACATGCCATATTTCTCTGTTCTCTAGTTCACTGACCAGCATCACTTCTATCTGGCTCTAGACAATCAGATGATTGTGGAGATGCTCAAGATAGAGCTGGCTTACCTCACTTCTTGTTGGAGGATGACAGGGAGACCAACCCTGACGTTTCCCATCACCCACACAATGCTTGGTAAACTTAATTTTCTCTGTTTCAAGCAGAGTATGTTACTGCAGGGGAGTAGGATGGGAGTTGGTTTGAGAGACAGGTGGCATGACTGTTTCAACATCTGAGTTTTAACATCAGAAGTACAGTTTAACTTTCTCAAATATATGCTGAATTTGCATGACACGGTAGTATTTCATTTTGATTTTCCTTGTATCTCCCCATCATCTCCATACTATTTCCATCCAAACAAATTTGATAGAAATCCCTTTGGAACTTGCCTTAAGTGGATTGTTTTTTGTCTTGGGAGATGCCTTTGGAACTTGTCTTGCGGTTGTTTTTTGTTTGCTTGTTGTTTGGGGTTTTTTGAATAAGCTAGTATTGATAGCAATTGTGGGTTCTGTTTTAAATTTGTCTGATTTACTTTGTAGATAACACCCAGTAACCCACTTTATTTGGACATGATAGTTTAAGAACATGTTGGTGAGCTTCAACTCTTCCATTATTCTTTTTCAGTTGATGATGGTACTGACATTCATCCAGCAGTTCTTGCCGCCATAAGAAAATTAGAGGATGGTTATTTTGGAGGTGCAAGGTAATGTTAGAACCCCCAAATTATTCTCTTCATGACTTTTTAAAATTATATCCTATACAGGCCTCAGTCTTGAACTCGTGATAGTGCACAGACCTTGTACGAGAACTCTGCAGAAAGAAAAGTTTCAGCTTTAGTTGTTATGTGGCAATCTGATGGTGGCTGGACCTCAGATGGAATGGGAAAGATCCCTCTCCCAAGAGGTGTACCATCTTTGACTGCCATTAACGGATAAGGGAAAACGAATGTCATACCTTTGGAAATACAAAAACTTGATCTTGGCTGGGCTTCTGTTTTTAAGAAGTAATTATCTTTCACAGTTATTGGACATGTTTTAAATATGAATTACATGTAGTGCTCGTAAGCTTATGTGTTCCATTCATCTACATATCAAAGCAATTTAATACGATGCCACAGTGCCTCCCTATTCTCTCTTAGTTAGTATCTTCTCTGACAATCAGATGTGCTTTCTGTTTTTTAGCAGCACTGCAGTTCTGTGAAAAGATACTGCTGCTCATGGGGACTTCTCAGCCCGTTTCTCATGCATAATCCTTGGAGTTTAGGTCTTTGTTCAGACTCTCTCTTCATATAAACATGCAGCACCCTGAATAATCAGGCTTTGAGTTGGGCCTGTAGATGTTACCATAACACAGTTAAGTTCAATTAGTAGCCGGAGCAGTAGTACCCAGCTGGATCTGCAACTATTGTTTTGCGTTTGTTTTTCTCAGTATCAGTTATCGGCTGCTTTGTAGTTACCAAAGGTGGATTTGATAGTAGGTCTCATAAATTTTGGGGGAGTTGTTGAAAGCTCAGTGAGCATTAATCAGTATGTAAATGGTGGATATTAATGCTCTTTAGTGTGTGTTCCTGTTTGCAGGGTGAAGATAGGCAAGCTGTCAGAATTCCTTACCACCTCTTTTCATACACATCTGAGCTTCCTGGATCCAGACTGTGATGTAAAACTGTTTGATGACCCTAATGAAGGCCGTAATAGCCCTGACAGTGAATATGGAGGCTATCCAGCAGACTTCTGTGAAAAAGGTAGTGCTTTTTCACCTCAAGTTTTTTTTTCTGTCAAGTTCTACCAGCAAAGCCTAGGTTTACCTACAGTGCAGAATCTATTTTGTGCACAGCTAAGAGTCAATCCAGTTTCTCTTGTGTCAGTCAGTCTGGGAACAGTACGTGCATGACAATTTGGAGAAGGAGTTTGTGCAGATTCTTCTCACATTCATAGTATGGTGTGGACCAGTAACTGCTGCAGTAAAGCTGAGTCTGAAGAGACAGCAGATGGGAGGGGTGGGATGGAAGAGGCTAGACGGAGAAAGACATGGTGAGGAGTCAGAGACAAGACTTCGTGTGGAAGAGCTGATCTGTGGACTGCCAACACGATAAAAATTCTTTTGCTTCCTTTCAGAGGGAAAACCAACTTCTTAATGTAACTGTTTTCAAAGTGTCAAAAACAGATTACATTTTTTTTCTAATTTGTTCAGTTTAAAAATCTTTTTGCTTTTTTGTGTGCTCTTCTGTATAAGCAAGAATAGAGTGGTATGTTTGAAAAAGAAAGCACTGATAAATTATGGGTTTGCCTTTAATAAACATTTTCTTTTATGTTTGTCCCACTAGAAAGCCAGGATGAGCTGGATCAGTATATAAATGATGTCCTGCAGAGTACAGCACTAAAGTCATACTTGCCTTCCACTTCAAAGACTGCGAATCAACCGCCTGTGTTCAGTGCAAACCATTCCACAAAAGAGATACTGTCAATCATGGCCAAGACCAAGGGCTTGGAGGTTCCAGGTACTTCTCCCTATTATTTATGTAAAATAAATAATAGAAATAAATAATAGAAAACCTGTTTTGGATGCTAAAAGGGGTAGGTTCAAGTCTTCCAAAATTCTGCAATTTAAAATGAACTAGTAACACAAGTGTGTTGTAGTTATCAAGGAATAAGTCCGACGTTGTTCCTGCAATCCCATGTCTTGGTGTATACGTAGATAACCTGCTATGAAATGTAACATTTAATCAAAGTTAATGTTATGGAAACTGGTGCAGCTTCTCAGCTGGATAGAATTTTAGAACCTGAGCAAGTGAATTCTTTTTTTTTTTTGTCTTTGCAGAAACAAAGGCAGACAAATTGTACTCTTATTTTAATAAAGTTGTGGTGAAATGAAATGTCTCAATGCCAGAAAAACATAAGTATGCACATGTACCTTTATAATAAATTTGTAAGAGCAAAGGGAGTAGAGAGGGAGGACAGTGTTCCTAATTACGCTATACTTCTGATAGACCAGTTGGAGGATTTACACCAAAATAATACTTTGACTGAATTTGTAAATAGATTCCAACATACGCGGTGTTTTGTATGTAGGCATGTAGTATTCAATGCCCTAGTTAAGGGAAGGCTTCCCTTAACTTCAGTGTATATTAACAACTTTCAACATTTTCTTTAGTCTTTTCTCCCATCTTTTATATGCCACATCATCTGATCCTCTATTAAATTCAACACACAAAGTTAGCAGAACATTAGCCTGCATTTACCATTATCACTTTAATTATGATATCTTACCAGTTAGACCATTTTCTCCACATACGTCCTGTTAAAATGTTTAAAACACTTAGCAGGATTTGAGGCATGGGCTATCATAAGAGTTACCAGTTGAACATGTAGCGCCTAAGCCTTTGACATGGTGATCTCAGAAGCTCTTGGAGGAAGCCTGCAAGGAGATAAGGTTCAGAGCATGAGCTTGTCTCTGAGGTCCATGCACAGCATCTTAGAAGTGCTGCCTCTATTTTGACTCTTAGAGGTCCTTCTGTTGTTTTTACCTAGTATAGTTGCTTCATGTAGGTGTTCTCAGTGTTCATGTTACTGAAATGGACTTTTTTTTTTCCTGGCGGCTTTACTTTCCAGCTATGTCTATGTCTCTTCCTACTAAAGTTCTGAACACACATCGGAAGTCTCTGAATCTTGTTGATAATCCCCATTTCTTTGAGACAAAGGTAAGCTATGGGAATTTTAATGCTGTTTGTGTTTTTAGGACCCTGTGTTGTGGCCTTTCCTGTGTTTTCCAGCCAAACCCTGTGCTGGTTCTCATTTTTCTTTGAAAGACAAGCTGTTCTGCCCAAGGCACTGGATAGCTACTCCTTGTTTTGGAATTTATTTTTTTGGCTGGGTGAAGGTTTTTTGGTTAAATAGGTGTTATCAAGTGGAACATTTTTAATTGTGTGTGCCAAACAGAAAATAATATAATAGGTGCTTATTTTTAAAGGCCAAAGGTTAAGTCGTCATCTTTAGTTCTAACTGAACACGCAAAAGGGAAGGACGAGATGTTCATGGCCTTTAGAGATGTTCTCTGAGAAATGCTACTTATAGTAATGTCTGGGCAGGAGGGAAGTGTGTGTTCTTAAGGCACCAGCCAAGCCCCACTAGAAGGCATGAAGATGGGGTTGTACTGGGCACGTGTTTTGTCTTAGTATATGCAACCAGCTGCTGAGAATGGTTGCAGGAGGTTGTATCCAGCCTTGCGAAGGACTGTGCTCTACAGGCTCTGTTTGTGGAAACAGTATTTTAGGACCATATAAATTGCTGAATAGCTTGTTAAACAGAACTTCTCTTCATCCAAGAACTCACCACAGGATTGCATCATCTGATGAGTTAACATGTTAGTTTCAGAAGCTTGCAAAATTTACCATGTCAACATCTGCATTCATAGAGCACCACATGTATGCAGGTTAGAGATGGAACTCAAAAAGCTCTAAATGACTTCAGCATAAAAAAAGGTAGCATTCCTCTGCTTTTCTCTTTCCAAGTCATGGTATGTAACAGGAGAAGCATGCACATAATTTGATTTCCTTCTTTTACAAAATATTTTTTTGTTTTGTCAAAAAAAGTTTTTCTTGTTGATTGAACTGAGACTAGAGACAAAGTTCCATTCTGGGTGTTGTGTTTCCTGAGACAAATCTGCTTTTTATGTCTGTGGTAGTCTGACAAGAACTACATGATGTGTGTGTATTTCAAGTGCAGAGTTATGTTGCTTGTTGTATTCTTTAACAGGAGGTTACAGTTTGAATGTGACCTGCTACTTTTTCATGGTAATTTCTTTGATTTTTCATCTGTCTTTCTTATCAGGACTGTGGAAATGTTTCGCACTTAACTGAAGATGCTCATGGTGATTTGGATTGCAGGAAACTTGTTGAGCAGCTGAAGGAATGCCCAACGCTCCATGATCAAGCAGATATTTTATATATCTTGCATATACTAAAGTGAGTTATCTGAGTTTAAACTTCAGCGTGTTTATAGTTGGTCACAACTATCTGGTTATTGCGATGCAAAAGCTTTCCACTGTTGAGGGTTGTGTTTTGAGAGGAGAGGTTAAAATATTTTGTGCTTTAACATGAATATTTTCAGTTTGCTTGATTATATAAATAATTTGGGTACAAAAAGTGCTTGTGCAAATTTCAGAGTTGATTGACACACAACTGCGAATACATGCAGACTCCAAAGTTCACAAGTGAAGTGCACAAATCCTTGATGTGAATGAACATATCTTGCTGTATTTGTGGACCTCTTAAATTCACAAAGATTTGGTGTGATTTTTATACACAAGAAGAGAAGCGGAGGGAAGCTTCATCCTTTTATTTTCTAATGAGAAGTAAAATGCAGTTTTAATGAGTAGTCACTATTTTTTTCTTCTCATCCCTCTGCATGCTTAAGTGCATCACTGGCTAAAACTCCGTGCTCTTCAAAACATTCTTGGAAACAATCTAACCTGAGCTGCTGGGATTAATAAACAACTGCTCATTAAATAGGTTTGATGAGAAGAAAATGCAAATACAAACCAATTGAATCATCTTCTAGAGTGCATTTACTGGGCTTTTTTTCCTGTACAGGAGAACACTGCTGGAATCTGGCAGCACGTTAACTTTGAGTGCAAAGACAAACGTGTTAATCACAGATGGTCTTCCTTACTGCTACAGAGATTGTATTTTTTTCTGTTTTAGTCTTTCTCCTGTGAGGACCTCTTCTTTGATCTTCTTGTTTTCCCAAGCAGAATGTTTAGCAGCCTCTCTCAAAGAGCAAAGGAAATCCTGAAAAAATACCATTTTGTTGTTTAACTGCATGTAACACCCTTCATTTCCTGTTCTGGAGTTGTTTCACTTGGGAGTCTCTGTTGGGCAGGCAGGTGGTCTTCTAGTGGACTCTGCTCCTCTAACAGGAGCTGAAAGGTCATTCTGTGACACTTCAAAACATTGTCAACAAGAAGGCATAATGCAGTGAGTTTTGAGATCAGGACCAGAAATCTCCTTTGCTTTTTCAGTAATGGCATAAGCAGTGTGGAAGCTTAGTTAATGGCTAAGGAAGAGGCAGAGCAAAAAACTTACAGAGCCCTCCCTGCCCCCCAGACATCTGAAAAATGGGTGCAGTCTTCAGCAGTACTGAAGACATTGCTGAATTCTGCTCTGACAGAGCACCACATGGAGCATTGCTCCAGCAAAATGTATGTGTGTGTGCTCAATTTAAAGCCTAGTGGGAAATCCCTTGGGTGATTGAAGCCACAGGCTCATGGCTAAGTGAGTGCTCAAGTTAATATGAAAATTCCTGGTATCAAGAGGTTTTGTCTACATGTAACCGACCTCTGGTGAAGGCCTGCATGTCCTTTGTACTTCTTAAGTCTCTCACAGAAACGAGCAATTTGATTCAAATCAGGCTGATAGTTATATGGTAAGGTTAAGCAGCGTAGTGTTTTATCTCATGAAAATTTCCTTCTGTCTATTTTCTGGCAGAGGCGCTGACTGGGACACAGAGCTGGATGGACAGTATGGCGTCACTGTTCATTGCCTGCTCAACGAGCTCTACAGAAAGGCGGGCCTCAATCAAGAGTGGGGCTTGATCCGTTATATTTCTGGTATACTCAAAAAGAGAGTGGAAGTCCTGGCTGAGGTATGAAATATAAATAATGCTGGTTCAGTTTGCTGCCTGGAAACAAGAGAGAAAACTACCAGTTTGCCAGTGGTGCTTGTGCTTGCTGCCTTCTGGTCTCACTTCATGTGTAAACATAGGTTGCTTTCCCAATCTAAAATCTTACTACAACGTCTTTACCTTTCATCTGTAGTGTTAACTGTGCTGATGTTAGCATGGACTGAGAATGTCACACTGTAAATGATTGTGAAGGCTAGATTTCATCTCTGTTAATCAGAGAAGGTTAATTATGTGCTTTGAAAGCTGTAGTTGTCATTGCTAATTGTCTATAGCTGTTGTGGTAGCATGAACACTCTTGGAGCACCGGTACGTCACGGTGCTAGAAATGATGCTAAAACGTGACCTGACGATACCCGTCCCATTGGGCCGACAGTGCAGACAGTCTGCCATGTGAGTGTATGTGGGTGTATGGAGGCATTAAAATATCTGCGACTACTTAATGGTAACAAGAAAGATCCACTGTAACGGTACAGATTTGATTTTGAATGTTAAAAAAATGTTTCCTCTCAAATACTCTAAAGTATTTGTTTAATTTGCTACTTACACCTGCGTATTTCTGTAGAGCTGTTTCTCTTAATTTCTGGCCATTTCCAAAGCTTTGACTGTCACACCTAGAATGCCCTGTTTTAGTGACAGTCATATCTGTGGGGAGCAATTTGTGATAATTGCCCTGCATGGTAACTCATTAAGCCCAACCTTTTCCATCCTCAAGACATGATGGACGAGCAGTACAGACATACTCACAGAAAGCCGTATATGTTAAATTGCAAAGATACTGACAACGAATTGGGGAGGAAGAGAGTAGAGATGATCTGTTTTGTTCCACATTGAGGGAGTGAAAATAAACTCTCAAAAATCAGGGGAACATTGCTCTGTGAGGTCTTTGATTCAGGATGCTAAAACAGGTAAACTGAACACCTGCTTTTGAAGGTGGTCAATATAAAAGGAAAACACTGGAGGAAGCACCGATTTCAGAATATATCAGGGTGGCTAATTCAGGAATGTGATGCAGTATGTTCTGGTTTTGGGGGTTTTTTTTAAGAGATATATTCATTTAAGATCTCTTTTTAAGAGATATTGTAGTACACCAAGGTTTTCATTGGTTCAAAATGGTTTTTATCTTAAAGAACAAACATTTATCTTATGATAAAGTCCTTTATTGATCTGCCAGGCTCACTGGAGTCCCTAGTCATCATGTTGCTGATTTCACAGAGTGGAGAAGCAGGCTTTCAGCCTGGGCAGACTCTCATAGCCCAGCTGACCTCAGGGGATCTTTGGCAACTAATTAACAGCATTCTGCTGAATCTGGGTCTGGTAATTAATAGAAATGCACTTAAAAATTCCTAAAGAAATGGTTAATTTTGGGGAATTAAAAGCTGTATCACTTCCACATGACTCAGAGAAAGCTCTCTTGCTTTCTGTTGCATTATGACAGGCATGCACAGACCTTCTGTCACACCACAAGCAGCTTACAGTGGGTCTGCCACCAGAACCCCGTGAGAAAATCATTACCACGTAAGTTGAAGCTCTGCCTCGGTTACAGAAGCAGCTTGCCATTTAGCCTCCTGCTGGTACTCTTCTGCTGCTATCGTCTTGTTTTAAAACTTATTCCTCATGTTTGGAAGGAATTGCAGTCACCCAGGCAGAATCATAGGCACCTCTGTGGTGCAAAGATGTTTCTGGGTGACTTGGTTCCAGTGCTTGTTCCAGAGGTTTGTAGCAGGTGCCAGAGTCACTGCTGACTGTGGTTTGCCTTGCAGCCCACTGCCACCCGAGGAGCTCACAGATCTTATTTATGAAGCGAGCGGCCAGGACATCAGTATTGCAGTCCTGACACAGGTATGCAGCATGTGTAAAAAGGGTTCTTCCAGCTGTGCCCAGTGTGGTGACAGTGTTTGCTCTGTGACTTCGGGGAGCCGAGATGACCCACTCTGAATAGGTGCCGTTATGGATTTGTCTTTACAGGAAATAATTATGTACTTGGCGATGTACGTCCGGTCACAGCCTAGTCTTTTTGTGGAGATGCTCAGGCTCCGCATTGGTCTGATAATTCAGGTGATGGCCACTGAGCTGGCTCGGAGTCTGAAATGCTCAGGTAAGAGGAGTTTTATCGTAAGGGTACTCACAGCATTACTTCTGCTTTGCCTCAGTGGTTGATGTTTCAATTATATGGGTTAAATCCTTTTATTAACTTCTTCATTCATCATGAACAGTTACAAACTTTGAAAATAGCTTCTCTTTTGACTTAATGAAAGATTTCTGTCCCCCTAATCCCCCAGTTATTCAAACTGAAGTGGGTATTAAAGTCCCTTGACTTTCAGTAAGTATTTAAAGTCCAGGTCATCAAATTGCACGTGTGTGTATTTAGGGACCCAATGCCACTAACATCAATGAGAGTTAGGACCCTAGGTATCTTCTGAATATTTGAGCCTTAATTCATAGTTCTGGTAGTTTTTATTCAAATTAACTTCTGATCGTCTTCCTTTTATGTGTAAACCTTCTCCCCTGGAATGTGCTCAGTTGAAAAATACTTGCTGTTTAGATTTCAGCTAGAGTGGTATGTTATTTTGCCAGAAGGTCGGTAAAAAAATTCTTAGAGGACCCCAGGATGTTACATATAAATAAAATGCATGCAGTAAACGAAGAATTAAATAACAAACAAGTGGTGCGAAGCAAAAGTATTTTAAAACTCATTTTGGAAGAGAAAAGTGAAACCAGAGAGGAATCATGACTGAAGAGAGGTCTGAAAAATCATTGAAGAATTCTTAGATCAGTGGAATTTAAAGGGCGCAAGTTGATGTGACAAATGTATAGTCAAATGCTGACACTTAGGAGCATGATCTGGGACATATTTTTGTGGCTTAGTTCTTGTTACCATTTCTAATGTCCTAGCACACCCTAAAGGGGGTAATTTTGTGGAAGTGCGTTTTCTGCACAACTCCCCAGCTCCCCTGCAGTTTTCTCCCTACTGGAGTGAAGTGGAGGTCCCTGGTGGTTGGTTAGATGGAGCCTGCCTTGGACGCAGCTGCTCTTGAGCGGCTGCCACTGGGGAGGAGCAGGTTTCTACCTCAGGAGAAATTGACAGAAGGAGGCAAGTAATTTTCTGGGATAATCCTGTTTCTGTATGAGGAGTGCACAGAAAGCTCTGTTTCCCCCAAAGCTGTCGCTGAATAGCAGAAACCACTTTATTCACAGCGCAAAGCCTCTCTTTCCTGAGACCCCTTTTGTTATTCCTTAGCCTTAAACACCACCTGCTTTGTGCTCGGTCCTCAACTTCATGGCTGCCTTTTCCATGTTTTCCTAAGGGAGATTTGTCTGTGCATGCACATGCGCTCATGTGTATGTATGTGCTTTTTCTCTCTCTCACAAGCATAATCTTTAAAACACAAGCCTTCCACATGCATGCATTTCTTTGTGGAATAACTCTGGCACTCTGATTTAGAGCTGCATGTTGTCTGCCGTTGGGAGATGGCTGCGATGCCTTTCCCAAGAGATCTTGCTCTGCAAAGGAGCAACTGCTTTCACATCATCAGCTTCGGTGAGATTTCACACAAGGTGCAGCATACTATTCACAGCGCAAATAGCAGTATTTCCATGCGGTGTTTGTTGTTTAGTCTTGAAATGTTTTTTGTTTGAAATGTGACTCCACATACTAATTTTTTTAAAGGACCCCACAAGGGTCTTCATTCAGACAGCAGTTCACTAAGGAAAACAACCTATAAAGCAACCTATAGTGATGTTTGTCTTTTTTGTTGTTGGGTTTTTTTTTTTTTGTTTTAACTAGGTGAAGAAGCTTCAGAGAGTTTGATGAATTTAAGTCCCTTTGATATGAAAAATCTCCTACACCATATTCTCAGTGGAAAAGAATTCGGAGTGGAAAGAAGCTGTAAGTTGTCCTCTTGGGTACTTGCATGTGTTAAGTGGGAACTTAGATTGTCTTATAAATAGGAATCTACTCTCTTAGCCCTTAAAATAGAGGTATAGATGATGTTTTAATCATGGGTGTCCAGTACCTGTGTATGTCTGCTGTGGAATAAACAAAACACATATGATGAAAGCTGTCCTGCACTGAAATAAGGTTGTATCAAGTTTTCCGTGATAGGAAGGCAAACTTTTATAATGAAATTTTCTATGAGGACATATCTAACCTGCCTTAAAGGATCATGTCTGTGATGTCCAGGTATTCCCAACTGGCGCTTTGACTCTCCGAGCTTCATTCAAGCCCTCACAGACACATTGTGACTCTGGTGTCTTTTGAAGCTATGATTGCTCAGTGTTTTGGAAAATCAGGTCCCAATATCCATGTATGGATCTAGGCCCATGACTTGATGCAATCAGGTTTGAACTATTGACATGATTTGAAAGGATGCTGTCACCAACAGCGTTGTACATTTGTGAAAGGTTATGCTATTATCTTTACCTTCTAGATAAATGTAATCTGTTTTTCTATGCCCTAGAGTTTTAAAAATGTCCATTTGCTTCTTTTAGTGCGACCTGTAGATTCCTCTTCATCTAGCCCTGCAATTTCTATTCATGAAATGGGACATTCTGGAGCAACCAAAACAGAAAGAAGTGGTATTACTAAATTGAAGAGTGAGATGAAGCAGGTGAGGGTTTTCCATCAGTGCTTATCAGAAAATGCAGGTGTTTAGGTACTGTGTTATGTTAGATTTTTGTGTGTTAATTTTAGAAGACCATTTTTAATGCCAAATAGATTCTTGGTAAATGCCAGAAGTTTCCAAAGATCCGTTGGTTTAAAGCTGATCGCTAAATAGAAGGCAGAAAAGGGATGTTTCCTCCAAAATTGTGCTTCCTTTTTTGTTCCTGTTTAACATGCTGAATATAGAAGAACTTGAACAAACTCTAATGCATTCGTGGCATCAGCTTTAAAACAGCTCTTTAATCATCTTCAGCTAAGGAAAGCTCACGTATACAAAGTGAAGCTTTCATGCAAGCAGCGTTCATTTTTATATTCTGCACAAGTTGCTAATGTGGTTCATATGCCTTTTGGAAAAGAAATCTTGGTTTGTTTTCTTCCTGTTTTGTTTCTTCAGGAATGGAGGATGGTAACTGCTAATGTGTGTGTGTGTATATTTAAGTTCAGTACATTAAAGTACACAGCAGCTGAGGGTATGGAGAGATAGAGAAAATACCTCCAAAATATTCTGAATGAATGTGACTGATGGTTTTGTTATGAGTGGTTTTGATTTCTCTTTTTTAATGTTTCTATTGGTAATTTTCTTTTGCTCTGGATAAATAGGAAAGTAGTGATCAAGTAAAATAGATTTGTAAGAATGAATAGCTTCGTATTGTTCAGTCTGGGTTGTTCAGCCTGGAGAAGAGAAGGCTCCAGGGAGACCTTATTGTGATCTTTCAGTATACGAAGGGGGCTTGTAAGAAAGGTGGATAGACACTTTTTGCCAAGGCCTGTTACAACAGGACAATGAGCAATGGGTTTAAAGTGGATTGGACATAAGGAAGAAATTTTTTATGATGAGGGTGGTGAGCCACTGGAACTGGTTGCTTAGCGAAGCTGTGGATGCCCCGTCACTGGAAGTGTTCAAGGTCAGATTGGACTCTGCTCTGAGCAACCTGATGTAGTGAAAGATGTCCCCAACTCAGAGGGTTGGACCGGGTGATCTGCACAGGTCTCCTCTAACCCAAACCATGCTGCGATTCTATATTAGAAGCACATTTTAAAAAGATTGTCTTCTGAGAACTTATGAAGCCTGATTCATTTAGTCAGAGGCCATTTCTGTAAGTTTCTGAGGAAGTATGTGATGTTCTCCTTTGATTGTATGAAACAGATTTGCTCGATAAGCCTTCAGAAGGGAGTGGCATTGCTTGCTGCATGGTCTTGACACCGAGCATTTGATGGTGACAATAATGATCAGTTAATGGGCCTCTGTGGGACCCGATGAGGCCGGGAAGCGAGGGCGCCTGTGGAAGGCGTGGTGTCTGTCTCACGAGCCCTGGTTGCCATGCGTGAGCCGCGCGCGGCCTGATCACGGTCGTGGCCAAGCCTCACCGTATGGCTGCAGCTGCGGCTGCGAAGGTGCTGCGAGCTGCTCTCCACTGGCCCTGAAGTGACTTCGGGGCTTTGGTCTGAGGAGAGTGTGCGATTTCGGGGCCTGTCCAGGAAGGAAGAGGACCGGGCACTAGGTGGCAGCAATATTTTGTTTTAAATACGGAGGTGGGCCCCAGCTGAAACACTTGCAGGTTTTTGGAGGTTGTAAAGGTGTTTTCCTGCGTTGCTTTTGCATTAGGTGGAAACTTGGTATTTGGCACAGAGGAGGAGTTGCCTGGTTTTATTTTTGTTCCACCACCTTTCCACTCATTCTACTTCCTGCCATGTCTCCCTGCGTTCTCTGGATAATTCACTAGATACTCATTTAATATCATTTTGGCAGGGGGGAATCAACTTTGTGTTACTAGGATCATTTCAAGTACTTGTACTAACATCTCTTTGCCCTAGACCTCAGGTGTTGAGTGACTGCAGGTCTCTCATTTGCTGCTGTTGTTTCTTGAGTCTGAACATCAAGCCTTTGCCTGGATCTGAACCATTAACACTTAATTAGGAGGCATGGCTTGGGGTGGACAGTGACAGAAAAGTGCTACAAGTCTAGGTGCTGCATATGCATTTTGGCAAAAATTTTGCCTTGCAGCTGTTTGTTTAGCACTGCCCCCCTAGCTGGCAGCCTGCAGACTTTCTGCAGCAAGATGACCTTCTCATGCAAAGAGAAGCTGCTGATGTTGCAACGAATGGGGAATGGAGGTGGGGAGCTTGGGAGCTTTTCCTCCGGCCCTGAGTCACAGGGAAACTTTTGCATGCATCTTAAACTGTGGTGGTTTCTGTTGGCCATGCTTGGAACTCAATGGCTGGGGTGGCCAGCTTGTGGTTGCACCACAACCAAGCAGGCTCCTGGCATGGTGGGGTCTGCCTCGGGGTGACCCTGGGCATCGGTAGCAGCTGCCCCGAAGTCAGCTGAAGTGCAGCACTGCAAGAGGCCAGGGGCTGTCCCACTTTTCCTCTGAGTACCTGAGCTTATTCCATGTTTCTTTTCTTTGCAGGGACAGGTTACTTAACCTTGTTTGCGTCTTGTTCTGTCACGGCTGTCTGTCTGACGTGCTGGTGTCTGGTTTTGTTTTGTAGTTCTATCATGAGGGCCACTCCATGTCCAGCAGCATGTTCGCTTCCACGGTAAAACACCGTCTGCAGCTGTGCACCTGCTCTTCACCCTGTGTGTGTGTGCAAGGGTCTTAGCTGTAGGCACCTCCTGTGGCTTCTCCTGTGTAAAAACTTGTTTTCAAACCCTACCTCTTTGTTTTGTTCATCTTCATGGGGAACCAATTTCTATTAAAAGATTATTAATGAGAATTGAGTCTCGCATTTAGATCCACTTAGTTCTTGTGAAGTTTAAGCAGTTGTATCAGGTAAAGCACTACAGCAGACTTAGCTACTTGATGGTGGATTACGTTGCAGGTGTCATCGGTATTTAAAGTAATCTAGTGTTGATAGATGCTGGCAGTCTATGGACATTAAAGAACCCAGAACAGCCACAGGTTGCTGAGAGGGGGTTTATGGGCATGGATATTTCCTCAGGCAGTCATCTTCTTTCAAGGCAGAGAGATGTAGCTCTTCTTAAGCTCTCGCCGTTAAGAAGGAAGAAAATTGTTTAAATGTTTTACCTGCAGAAACCTCAACAATTTAAAAATAAGTCTGAGACTCCAAATCAGTCATGAAGCGACGGAAAGCTTGCAGCTGCGTGTGCACTTTAAACTGGCGGTTGTGATTCAGGGTTCTCTGCATCTGCAGACTTGCTGTTGATAGCACACCTCCCAGGTGTCCTAAATACACAACTGCAGAGCTCCGCTAGCCCTGTGACCTGGTCTGGTAGCTGCCAGGTTGCTGTTGCCTCTCTCTTCCCATATACCAGTGCAGAAAGGCAAGATTCAACTGTGTTTGATTCAAGTGCACAGAATTGTTCAGTGAAATCTTTGCTTCTGTGAACCACCTGAGTAGCCAGATTAATTGTTGTATGCAGATGGATTTCTCTACTTTGGCACCCACCCTCTTCCTGACCTCCTGCATCCCCTAGCTCTCAGAGTAGAGGAAGTTCTGTGTGTCTTGGTCAGTGTGCAGTGGAAAGGAGTAGCAGGCATCAAAACACCAAGGGAATGCAACCTGTGCCTCACTGATGCCAGCAGCAGTGGAAATGGACTGTTCTCGTTTGCTGGTCTTTTTGCAGAGATTGGCTGTGTACAGTAAGTGAGCCTACCCTTTGCAAACATACAGTTTTCGGTCTTATTTTCCTCCTTCCCCAGTACTTTGCTCAGGCGGTTCCTTACTCGGAGATGATGAGATTTGAGAGAGGACTGTCAGCGAAGTCCTTTCTGGGCTGCAAGTAATAGGTGTGCAAAAAGGAACAAGGAAACAGAAGTGCACGGTCTCTGGGAGTGCGAAGAGGAGGCAGACTGCATATGTGGAAGTGGGAACAAGAATTTGGTGGTAGTACCACAACTTTGAAGATGATTTGCTGCCTCATTTAGTCTCCAAATCTGGTAGAGTAAAATAACGGAGCAGTAGTAACAACAAGGAAAACAAGGCTGGTACTTACAGAGAGGCAGGCGTGATGATTGCATGACCACATGAAGTCAATTTTTAATCTACTTACTTTAATGGAGCTTTTTGCATGGAGGACCTTTTGCTGGACTCACGGACCCTTTGGTTCTTTTCCAACACTGAGCCTGAAGTCCACGTGAGTCAGACTACGTGCAAGGCCCACCATTTTTCACACCAGTGACACTGCCCTGGCAGCTAGCTCATGCTTTGTGTCAGGCCTTGTATTGAACCAAGCAGTGAAGCTTACTGGGTTATGCCTTGTTGAACTGCTTGTGTGTTTTGTTGGGAAATGATTGAAGTACTGGAGAAGTGAAGCTTGTGAAGGGGAGAGAAAGGGATCAGTCCTGCTCCATCATCTTCTGTGACATCGCAGCCTGTGTTTTTGCCGTGGTTCTGAGGTAGCATTGTAACAGAATGATGTATTCACCAGGAGTAGCGCTTGGGGTGGTAGAAACCAGCTAACCAAGGCTCTAATGTTTCTTACAGAGGGGCAGTACTCCGTCGTCTCCCACTAGTACTTCTCCTACTGGCTCCAGTGGAGACACGAGCTGGGGTGACCGCAAAGGGCAGTGGCTGCGCAGAAGGAGGCTGGATGGTGCTATTAACAGAGTTCCTGTTGGCTTTTATGAGAAAGTGTGGAAAATCCTTCAGAAGGTAAGTTGACAGCTGTGGAGGGCAGGAAGCGAGCAAGCTGTACGGTAACTTGGGGAGGTGGTGGTCCAGAGGCCACGTGTTGCTGGGAGTCGGTCTTCAGATGGAAGACCGGTGGAGACTGGAGTCGTTAGTAGGAGCGTATCTCTTGAACATAAAAGGACTCCATTAACGCGAGTTCACGTTTGTTTGAAAGTGTGTTTTTCTCTGAAACTGCTGGAGCTCAATTGCAGTTGAACGATTCTGCTCCACCATCTTTTGTGTCGCCCGTGGCCTAGTGCAAGTTGTGGTCAGTGCTGCCGAGGGGCACTGTAATGCAGTGTGGTTGTGTGCTCCAGTTCAGAAAGGCTGTGAGGACTGAGGTAGGAAACTGCACTGGTGCTTCAATCCTGAGATCTCTTGCCCGCTCTTCTGAGCTGTGTGGCATTCTTGACATTTTTTTTGTTTGTTTTTAAATGAAAAGTAAGGCCTTGTGAGCACCTTGGAGATCAGGGGTATGGAAATGTGTTGAAGCAGCTCTCCAGGAAGGAAGAGAGGGGAATTATGAATTTTTACTCATTTCAAAGTGATTATGCAGCTGTTATTTTGCTTTGCTGGATTAAAACCAGCATTCGGCACCTTGCAGCACTGAGCTGTTCGTGCCTACATGATTGGGAAAATGTGCCTCACCAGCTCAGGCTGATTTTGGTTGTCCTTCTAAAATCACTTATGCTGAAGCTGTTAGTGTTATCAGCCAAGACGAGTCATGTACGACCTGGTGGCTATTTGGGAGCTTTCAGTAGAGCGAGCATCACTTCTGTCCTGACCTAACGTAATAGCTGGGAGCATCTGAATGCTTTTCTGGCCATTAAAACAAATTGTGTTTATTTAAGTTGTCCTCAACATTTCATTCTTAAACTCTCTTTGGATTATTCGTAAAACCTCTCTCTCCTTCTTGGTGCGTTTTGTACCTCGGGTACCCAGATGTGTCATTCCTTAGCCTGCCTTCTCAGCTTTTAGGTTTTGTCACTCTTTTCTTGTGTATTACTTGGTATTTCTAACAGCACCTCTGCGCCGCTGTTGGTGGCCCGTGTCCAAGCACCACAACATGGAGTTCTGGTGCCCTGGATCTGAAACACGTTGCTAAATGTTGTTTTGGCGAAAATGAAGAATACAGGTTCTCGCTTCCGTGGTCTGTCGCCGTGCTTCTGCATTACCTTTTATTTCTACATCCTTTCCCACAGAATGTTCTCATTGATTTGTTTTCCTCCTTTGCGTGCCTCTCTAAGTACTTTCCTCCCCTGCAGCAGCTGGCCTGGAACACAGCACTCTCTCAACGTCTCATGTTGGGCTATTTCTAACGTTTGCCAGGTTACAGAGTAACTCCTGCAGCACAGGTGAAATAATATTGTTAACAGGTTTTGTGGGTTTTGTTTGGGGGATTTTGGATGTGTTTGTTTTTTTTTTTAACTGAAGGTTGTTACATACTGGCTTAGAACAGAGCACCATCAGGTTTCCTTGCAAGAACTGATTTGTGTTTGTTGTCAAAATGTTGTTGTTTCAGTGCCACGGCCTGTCCATTGATGGGTACGTCCTTCCTTCTTCGACCACCAGAGAGGTACAGTAAAATGCCTGCGTTTTTTTGGCCCTGTGACTGAACGTTTGGTTTGACAGTGTAAGATACAGGGGGGGCTGCTGTTGCAGATCCTTGATTTTAAGGATGTTAGAAGATCTGGACCTTCCCCCAGCACCTCTGCCAGCTTCCCCAGGGCTGTGCAGATGAGTTCCTGCCAGGTGTGTCTGGGAGCAGGTTTGAGGCAGGTTTTCTCCTTTGTCGAGCCTGCCCTCTGCACACCCTCGATGACCCCGTGCGCCCACGGTGCAGTGCTTGAAAGAGCATGGCTGATGGCGGCCCTTCGGGCGGGGTGAGGAGAAAGCGCACCTTTGTTGGAATGAAGCAGATGCGTTGCTTGCCACTTTTTTTAATGCGCTGCAACAGCAGCCAGCATATTTTGGCATCACAGTCTCAAAAGTAAATGCCAATTAAGGATGATTGTTTCTAACCAAAGCTTTGACTCTTTAAATCCATAACCTTTCCTTACGTTTTTTGTCCTTAGTTGGATTGCCACTCTGGCAGTTGGGCGCTCTGGCAAGTTTTGTATTCACATCTCTAGTATGCACTTTTGTCAACAGCAGTCCATTGGTGCAAGAGTCACTTGTGTGCTGAGGCTGTTGTCCTGTCTGGTTCCCTCGGATTTGTCTCTGCCTTCCTTCTCTTCTGAGGGACAGTGGTTAACAGCTGAAGAGAGGAGCTGGCATTTTCTCCCAAATTTAAACGTTTCTTTGCAGAATGGAGAGCTTTATTTATTCCTATTGTGTAGATAAATAGGCTTGTATTTTTAGCCTGTCAGACCTAGACAGTATCTAATTTTGCTGTTGAAAGGAATCAAACGAAATAAGCACTAACCTCCTAAGGCAGCAGCCTTACGCGTAACATCCATACAGCTATGCCAGTGCAAATTAGGCTGCTCTACAAACATTGTGGGTATATCTCCGTGTGGAAAAGCATTCACTCTAAGCACGTAGCTATTTTTAAAACTCAACAGTAATTTTGGCTTTGCAACTAACCTGCGATGCCAGAAAGATACTTGGAAGGCAGAGCGCGTGAGACTGCAGCACGATGAGCAAAGAGTTAATTTGCCAGCTGAGCATCACCAGGCCTGCGTGTAACTAAAATGTGCGCATGATGGGTTGCAGGGACGGAGTTCTGGAAGTTGCGTAACTGTTTGCAGGATCAGGGCCTAGCAACAAAAAAAGCTTCTGTAAGTGCTAAAGCCACGCAAACGTTTTGTTCGCCTCAGTCAGACTACGCCCGTGTGCGGAGAGGAGCATATGCTTAAGTGCTTGCAGGATGTGAGGAGCTAGCCTTTTGGATTTGTCAGTTTTTCTTTCTGTTTTCCCTCAAACTTGCTAGATGACCCCGTGCGAAATCAAGTTTGCTGTGCACGTGGAGTCGGTGCTGAACCACGTACCCCAGCCTGAGTACAGGCAGCTCTTGGTGGAAGCTATTCTCGTTCTCACGTTCCTCTCTGACATTGAGGTGAACAGCATCGGGGGCATCATCCATGTGGATCGAATCGTGCACATGGCCAATGACCTGTTTCTGCAAGAGCTGGTGAGTTCGAAGGGCAACAGTGGGAAGCCTCTGCATTTGAAAATTGTCCCCTGCTCCTTTTTAGTACGTGTGATGAGCTTGATCTTATCTTTATTCTTTCCCCTGCAAAGACAGACCAAATCACTTAAGTATGTTCTGGAAACAGATCTGGAGAACTAATTTAAGAATTGTGAGAGATTTAATGGGAATGAAACTGCAGTGGCTAACAAGCTATAAACTAAGTGGGGAGATAGAAGTTTTGCTTTACCAAGGCATTAGAATGACCAGTACTTGAGTAATCCCACCCGCCCTCCCCAAAGGACAAAAATCTGTGAAGTTACGTGTTCCTCATTTACTTACACTGAACCAACTAAGTCATGTGGGTCCTGCAATAATCATTGACTAAGCTTTTCATGAGGGAAAGGAGAGTTGCTTTCAGTATTCAGCACAAATGCAGAATCACAACGTGGCAGGTTTTTTCCAATAAAAAGCACGCCCGCCTAACTTTCCGTACTTCTTTGCTTGTGTCTTTTCAGAAATCGTTTGGAGCTACTGGTAGTATCTTGGAGAAGGATGTAGCCACGGGAATATGCCACTTTTTTTACGACAGTGCTCCAAGTGGGGCCTACGGCACCATGACGTACCTAACGAAAGCCATCATTATTTATTTACATGATTTCCTGCCTAGCACAGGCTGCGCAATGCAGTAAACGACGTCTCGTGCGCGAGGGAAGGCTCGGAAGCCCTTTCTCCCCATTTCCCTGTCATGAGCTTCTTGTTTGGCTGCTGCGTGTGTTTGTGTGCCGTGCGCTACCTCAGCGTTTGACACCGGGCATCATGTTATGTGCACACCTGCCTGTGGGGGGGCAGGCTGGTGGAATTTGGCCCGATTTTAAGGGAGTTTGGGTGAAATAACAAATAATGAGGCTTATTTTGCCCACAGTGCATGAATGTAATTCGTATTAAATTAGGAAGAATTATACAGTTCTGCCAAGGGGAAAACAGATAACTCTGTGGAGGTCAAAAGGCTTAATAAAATGAGGGGGCTCTGTCTCAGGCATAAAGTCTCCCAAATAAGGGAAGTTGGAATTCATTATTTTTTGTCCTGCTGTGTGCAAATGTACATCATTGTGAATCACTAACGCACAGTGTGACACATCCAGGGGAATGTAAATTAGAGGAACAGGAGTAACTTCAAATAACCAGGTGATACTTCTGATACGCGTTTGTCCTGATTCTCGTCTCAGTCGCACCTGGTCAGTGCAGGGCTAACGCCAGTAGAGATATATGTCTTTCTTACAATATCCAGTAATTTGAAGTGATAGCCTCTCTCGGGAAGCTGCGTCTCTCTAATCGGAACAAAATAGCTTCCTTCCCTGCATCCCAGAGGCTTGGGAAGGAGAATCTCAAGACTCCAGCTTCTCTGAGGTGACAGAGTTTTATGCCTGTAATCCTTTCCTCTGAATGGGGCAAGATAAACCTCTTCCGCTCGAGCACCCTTTCCAAGTCTCCGGATGCTTTCCCTTGCAAATAGCCTCAGAGTTAAGAACGGCATCATTGCCACCCTTCTAGCGCAGTGCGAGTTTATGGAAGGCTTTGATGTTTCTCTGCACTACCACCCCTTTTTTGTTTTTTGTTTTTTTTTTTTAATTTTAATTTAAACTTTCACTTGTCACATGTAGTTAGGGATGGGCTGCCTGGAACTGTCCTTTTACACAGCTCCCAGGTTAGTGCCTGCGCCTTGAATCTGTGCACTGGAAACCAGTTTCTGCGGCTGCTCCGAGCTGCTGCAAGAATAGGTGTGTCCCTCAGGGAAATGGCTCCGTGGCCATTTAAACTGAAGAACAGAGGTAGGCTGTGCCTCTGGAGGGAAAACACTGCCGTTCCCCGGGCACCAGCTGCAGTTTTCCTTGTGCCACTGCTAGTTTTGCCACCAGCCAGCACGCATGTGGCTGGCAGCTTAGGAAAGCGGCTGCAGCTTTAGCCTCTCCCATGGCCACGGGCTCCCTCAGCAGCGCTGGGCTGTGCTGGCACTGCTGCAGCACGAGCAGAGAGGATCAGAGCGGTTCTGCTTTGCCAGGTAGAAGGGAAAAGGGCAGGTATAGCCTGTAAAAACCAAGTATTTGCTGTGCTAATAAGCCTGATGGGCATATTTCTGTGAGACACACCCCCCTTTTCAAAAGTACGCCATTTTTACAGAATTCGATTTTTTTTTTTTTTTTTTACATGAGTACATGGTGCTTTTGAGCATGAGGTTTTTCATTCCACTTTTATACAGATACCTGAAATACCTTGATGAAAGGAGGGAAGTAAACCACTGCCTCGCTCGCCAGTTGGCAGCACCCATGGTCCCGGGGAGGCTAAACTCCCGATGGCAGTGCCGCTCTGCCTTCTGTTGCTCTATGGGGTCGCTGCGGCTGTAACGATGTCTGGACACTGGCTCAAGAGAGTGAAGGTGTGTGAGGCCTTTGGAGGTGATTTCATGTTTCTGCAGCGACCAGGAGGGTTTGGCAGTCCAAGGGCCTAGGAGCCCTTGGGCTGGGTGCTCGGGGAGAGGCACGTCCTGTGTTAACCACCACAAAAACTGGGCCTGCTGAGGGGCTCGTATGAAAGGTGTGGCACTGGTGCATTAGCGCTTTGATATGGAAGGCATTTTATTGGCAAAGTGCCCGTTTTGNGGCCTAGGAGCCCTTGGGCTGGGTGCTCGGGGAGAGGCACGTCCTGTGTTAACCACCACAAAAACTGGGCCTGCTGAGGGGCTCGTATGAAAGGTGTGGCGCTGGTGCATTAGCGCTTTGATGTGGAAGGCATTTTATTGGCAAAGTGCCCGTTTTATAGTGGTTTGTCTTCATTATGGTGGGTTTTTTTCCTTTTTTATATGCATTGTGAGAGATCGCTTAGCTTGTTCCCCCAAACACGAAAGCAAAATCCTTTGTCTGGTTTAAGCAGACAAATGTGGCAGTGCAGAGAGTGAGCACACATGGTTTCTTGTTCTACCCGCTGTCATACAAAAAGGCAGCAGGAGCAGTTATTTTTGCTTTTCTTGTTGAATCCGAGATTGTGAGAGATGCAAAATGACTTTCCCTCAGACTCTCATTTTTATTTTTAAACCTACAGCGTGATCGTGTTTTCAGAAATGAGAAGGATGATGTAGTTGGTTTTACAAGCAGCTGCACTGAAGTCTAAAACAGTGGAGCCTACAGCAAAACGTATTTGGATGCCCCTTAACTCTTCCTTTGTAATGCGAGTGTCCCTGGTATCTTTAATTTGAAATTCATACTGAGACTTAGCTTATGGTATATTTATGATCATCATGATCAATTATCACATAGAGTGCAGGCACTTGGAAAGTATTCATGTGGTAGTCTGAAGAGTTTAGGTAGCTGGTGGTGAAGGGTGGGATTCCAAAACAACACACCCATGGAAGGGAAACTCGTGTTACCGCCAGGTCAGGCACAGCTGCAGCTTGCTGCTGTTTTACTATCCAGACCGAAGAACCATTCCAGTTGGGAGAGCGGCATTTTGGTGCAGACCTGATTAGGCAAATGAGGTTTTATGTAGACCCCCTGCTTTGCTGAGGATCCCCCTGTGTGCGTGTTAAGCTGTTGCAAAGCAGCTCCATGACAGCTTTGCCGTTTGTGCAGGGCTGAGCTGGTTGGCAGAGAACTCAGCTTGGCTGTCAGGCTTCGCTGGGGAGCCAGCAGGGCGTGACACAGCCAATTCCAAGTCCCTGGAAACTCATTTATGGAAAGGAGGCAAAGGTAAACGGACACATCCTGAGGGCACTAAGGAATTAAAACAGACCCACCTGAGACCATGTCTTTCCAGTCTGACGGGCACTGCTGCGGGGACGGAAGCACACACACCGCTCTGGGGGCAGTCAGGCATGCCTGCCAACGGAAACGGGGCTGGTTGGGGGCATCGGCCAGAATAATCGGCTGCGTCCAGCTCGGAGCACATACAGCATGCTGGCCCCAACCCAGCTCCTCCTGGCCAGCACCCTCCCTGCTCACTGCCTCACGGCTGTTTCCTTCTCCCTGCTGCTGTGCGAAGGACTCGAGTTTGTCAAATGAGACAGATCAATGGTGGCGTTAATCCCCTTCTGCTGCTGCTCCTGCAGGTAAATGTGAAAACTTAATGGCTGGGGTACAAAGTTTGTTCGGCTTCCTCGGGGAACGAGCCCTGCTGCTTCCTGGGTGGTGAAGGTGAGCTGCGCAGGCCCTAGCAGTCCTGGAAAGGGGTAGTTGGTTTCTGTGGTGGGACGTGAAACACCTGGGCTGCACCCCTGTGGGCATGGGTCACTGCAGGAGTGCATTGCTCCTCCAGAAGCAGCCGGGGGCTTGAGTGAAGTGGGAGCCCCTTGGGTCAGTCTGGGCCCAGCAGTGTGTGTGTGGTGTGGTCCTGAGGTAGGAGCAGAGTTGTCCAGGAAGCGGGAGAAAGAGAGGTGCCACCAGCGGTGGCTTCTGTACCTGTAGGGATGAGCTTGGGGCACTCAGCTGCAGAGCGGTTCAGGCCCTGCTCAAAGGACCGCTCGCAGCTGTAATGTTAAGTAGCCACTGCATAAATTGTGGGATAAAAAGAAAAAAAGATTGGCGTGGGGGTTATGGAAGAAGAGCTTCAGCTCAAACACTTTGGATTTAAGTACAAGTAGCCGGGCTCTCTCCCACTCCCAGTTTTAGTCTTGAGTGTTTTTTATTCCCAGCATTAGATGTTTCAGTTACTCCCTGCTGCCACCCCGCTTCTTCTGTTAGGGGCAAGGGGCCCTTGTGTGCCGCTAGCAGCTGCTGGGGCAGGCTTGCTTCTGCTTTGGCTGGATGACTCGCTCCTCTCACGCTTCAGTACCGCATCCCTGAAAGCTTCTTCTCGCTGCCTGCTGAGAGGAGCGCTGCGCTGCGTCCTTGCCCTTACCTCCCGTCTCGGGAAGCAATCCCTCAAGGCGAGCATCCTCCAGCTTCATGCTGGGGTGGCCTCAGGAGCATGTGGTTGGAGGGGACAATGAAACTGGGGGCCACCAGCCGTGTTTCTGAGCTCCCACGGCCTGCGTGCTTTTGTCCTCTCTTCTGGAGGGCTGGGGCCGGCGGGGCTGGTGGCAAAGGAGGACTCCCAAGCTGCGCTATCCCATGCCACCTTGTCACTTCGTGCCCTCAGCAAGGGAATTGGTGGTGGGAAGCAAGATCCCACCACGTGCTATGGTGTCTGTCTGTCCTGGGGGAGCCTTTTTGTCATTCCACTGGAATCAGGTGGGACCGATCCTCACAGTCCATAGATCATAATAAACGCATGCTAAAACCAGACATTCGTGACTACCAGTGCCATTAAAATTTGACTCTTAAGTTTTGTTTGCACTATTAAAGATTTTTCTTTCCCCCTCCCCTAGGCAACAGAAGTAAGTGTGCACAGATTTATTCATAAATCTGTCAAGCTACAAAATACTTCTGGAAAAGTATTTTGTATTTAATTGTAGGAAATCAGATTTAAGAAAGACCGCAGTGCCTTAAGCTTGGGCTGCTGTTACGTTCTGTGATGATAAACTGGGAAGGATGCTTTTTTTTTTTTCTGGACTTCCAACACCATTACCAAATAAAAACTAGCCGCTTAGCTTATCTTTCGCTATTAAAATCTGAAGATGGGCAAGGCTGGAACCTTCCCTTACCCGAAAACCCCTTTGTGCACATCGTGTTTGCCGAGGCTGAGTTATGCAATACTGTTTTCAAAAAGCTCCTGAGCTGGCTGCGGCGACGTGGCTGCGCTTCACCCTGTAGCCGTGTGTGATTGCAGAGTGTCACATGCAGGAGAACTGGGTCCTGGTCCCCCTGCTCTCCCCACAGGCACGGGCAGGGTGGTACTGCAGGAGTGGGAACATCGGCTTGCAGTCTGGGGGAAGCCAGGGGCACTGAGCTCTTCCATCTTGTGTTCCAAAATGTGTTTCGGAATTTCTCAGTTTACTTGGTAGAGAATTTATGCTTAACTATATGCAATTTACGTTTGCTAGTACCAGTTCTGTTTTACTTTTGTGTTCTTACTGGTCTCTCTGTTTTAAAGGCGGCCAGTTAATCTTCAGGAGAATCGTGTTGTGCTCTGATGCGTGCAGGGCACCAAAATACAGGCAAAAAGACACCGCGCTGACACGCCAGTGTGAAAGCTAAAGCTTTATTCCGTGACCTCTCCTGTGTTACATTAACATGCTATGATTTAGCTTTCACTATGGTGCCAAGTTATGGCCGTTCTTAGCTCTGAACGCCAGCACGTGTAGGCAAACGTAACCGGTTGCAAGAGGAAATCTAGCGCGAGTGTGAATGCCTTTCAGCTGAGATCCTTTAAGTGGTGTCTATAAACTTCAAGGAGGAGGGATCCTGACCTGCAACGGTTTGATTTCACCGCATCATACAAAGAGCAGGATTAAATTCAGCACTGCCTATTTTAACGAGCTGGTTCTTCTTCCCCACCCTCCTCTCCTGGACTGGATAGCTCACAGCAGGCCCCCCGTCGTGCAGGTTACGTCCTCGGGGAAGGGTGCTACGCTTCTGGTGGCCATCAGTGCTGTTTGTCAGCTGTGGCTAAGGGCTGCTGAAAGCAACGTGCCAAAGGGTCCCTTCCCATGGGCTTGTGGGCGCTACCTTGGCAGTGCTCACAGATGAGATCGATGGGGGAGGTGCCACCAAGGGGGAGGACAAATTGTAAGGTGCCGATGTGGCAGTGACACAGTAGTAGTGCAAGTAGTGCGTTGTTACCTCTTCTGTCTCATTACTAGCAGGTATACATCACCCAGAAGGGACTAAACAAAGGCCTACGCAGTGACCGTGGTGCTTACTGCATTGAGCATCCTGTTTACTGTTTGTCGGTCTGGACATGGGTTTTCCAGACTGCTGCTGACTAACGACAGGAAGATGAGCTGCCAAGGCAGCCCACAAGAACTTCTTTTCATGGGTTTGCCTTTTTCTCTAGTCTGTGAACCGTGTGGAAGGCCTCTAAAAATTCATTGAAGTCAATGTGGCCATCTTTGTTGTAGTCCATGCTGAGGACTAACTTGTCAAGGGATTCGTCACACATATCGATGCCCAGGTGAGAAGTGAAGAGTCTCCACGTCTGGCGGAACTCCTCAAGAGAAATCAGACCTAAAGGAGACAGACAGCAGACACTGTTTTTCCCAGTGCCCTTTCCCCTCCCTGCACACATGCGTGCACGCACATTCCTTCACTGCGAGAAAGTTACCTGTCTACCGGAGCTTGGGCGTGTTTTGTCATTTCATGACTAAAATACGTTTTTACTTCAGGTGATGATCTAATGCTTTCAACAGCGGAATTCAGGAAGCAGTAAATACTGAGAAAGGGTGGAAGGGAGAAAAATCCCCCGAGAGACTGAAGCCGGTTCTGGAGACGGGATATGTGAGAATTTTTTCTCCAGTTAGGCTCTGTGCACTGTCCCTTATATGGTTACATCCTGACTGCTTAAATTAGTCTTCACTAAACTGGAGAAATGACATCACCTCTGGTTCCTCTATATTTAGAAGCTGCAAGAAGAAAACACAGTGGGGAAGAGAACTAGTGTAGGCTTCCTAGAGCTGGTACAGTGAAGTTACCTGGACTTACCTGAGTGATCTTTGTCAATGATGTTGAAGATGATCTCCAGATCCTTTCTGTATCTGCACAGTGTTTCCGCCAAAGCCGGCTGAACCTGGTTTTGAAATCATAGAATCACAGAATGGTAGGGGTTGGAAGCGACCTCTAGAGATCATCTAGTCCAACCCCCCTGTTAAATTAGCAGGTGTGCCTAGAGCAGGTTGCACAGGAACGCGTCCAGGAGGGTTTTGAATATCTCCAGAGAAGGAGACTCCACAACCTCCCTGGGCAGCCTGCTCCAGTGCTCTGTCACCCTCACAGTAAAGAAGTTCCTCCTCATGTTCAGGTGGAACTGCCTGTGTTCCAGTTTGTGCCCATTGCCCCTTGTCCTGTCACTGGGCACCACTGAGAAGAGTCTGACCCCGTCCTCTTGACACCCACCC
>VZSC01015902.1:306455-322442 GCA_013398225.1 Steatornis caripensis | reverse complement strand
CCCAGGTGCAAGACCCTACACTTGCCCTTAGTGAGCTTCACCAGATTCCCCTCTGCCCAACTCTCCAGCCTGTCCAGGTCACGCTGAATGGCAGCACAGCCTTCCGGTGAGTCAGCCGCTCCCCCCAGCTTTGTATCCTCAGCAAACTTGCCGAGGGTACACTCTGTCCCTTCATCCAAGTCATCGATGAATATGTTGAACAGGACTGGACCCAGCACTGACCCCTGTGGAACACCGCTGCACCACTGCCGTACAGGAAACCACTCAGACCTCAGTTTGAGTTAGTCTAACCAACAGAACGTGTACTGTCCAAATCTAGGTTCCCNCCCAGCTTTGTATCCTCAGCAAACTTGCCGAGGGTACACTCTGTCCCTTCATCCAAGTCATCGATGAATATGTTGAACAGGACTGGACCCAGCACTGACCCCTGTGGAACACCGCTGCACCACTGCCGTACAGGAAACCACTCAGACCTCAGTTTGAGTTAGTCTAACCAACAGAACGTGTACTGTCCAGATCTAGGTTCCCAGTTTAACTTCTCAAATGTTTAAAAAAAAATCCTTATGCTCGAGTTCCCCTGAATGAGACTGTGTCTTGCCCTGAGGAATAAATAATTTCAGATGGCAGGGCATGGGGGGAAGGAGCCCTTCACACCTCCTACTTTCAGCAACTATTTGTGGAAATACGGATAATCTAGGGAAGATGCTGCAGGCCATGCACTCACGCAAAGCTTCCGCTGTACATAAGGATCCTGGTGTTAAGGAAAATGATGGTGGCAGCTCAGCACCAAAGTACTGTGCAGCCACTCAGTAACAACTGGACTCTGTAGAAGCCCTCAGCTACCACTAAACAGCTCTAAGTATGTCTACAAAAGTGACTCCCTCCTGCAGGTGACTCAGTTGGCTCTGGAGCACGTTTGAAAAGTTCATGTCAAAGAGTGAGGGCTGAGTGCTCTGGGTAGGATTTGTTGCATCTCCTCAGCTGTTATCTAAACACCCTTGAGAGTCAACGGAAAGTAAGAAGCAGTCCTAGCATGTGATTCATTCAACCTATTTTAAGCATCTACCTTAGCAGGGAATGATGATTCGTACCCTAGCAGTGCTCGTTTCCCTCCAGTGACTATAAAAGGAAGCTCGGCAACTAGTTCAGCTGAAGAGGTCTACCTGATTGGCCAAACCTCTGTCTTAATGCCTCAAGCTGCACCAAAAGCTGCTCCTCCAAGATCTGCAAGGAGGCGGTTTCCTCCTTACCTCTTTTATGGGTTGACCTATTTTCAAATCGTAAAAGCACGACATGAAGTCAACTTCTCCATCTGAGTTCATCTGTGCTAACTGAGACTGCAGCATCCTCCAGGGCAGTTCCAGCTGTAGGACGGACTCCATCGCTGCAGCCCATTCATTGACAGAAATCCTGCCTGCCAGAAGGGGTCACATCATGGTTACAAGCAGTACGTGACACAGCACACTTCGATCACCAGCGTGCCTTCTGCTGGTTTTAAGAACAGTCGCAAAACATACACAATTTTCCCCTAACCCTGGGATAAAACCCCTCATAACGATGAGCAGCGTGGTTGGACTAGATATTTCCACAGGTCCCTTCCAACCTCAACAACTTTATGATGCTATTATGATGTTCAGCATGTTTTAACAGCTTTTCAGAAAACCTGATTATGCCACGAAGAGTACTTCAGACATGAGCTGAACTGCAACTATAGAGACCTATGTTGCTGAAAACCCAAGACAGGAATACGTTGAACAGTTGTTCAGTGGCCAAAGGAACAGTACCATCACTTCTTGATTGCCCTTTTAGGGGCACCCATGACAACCCAGCCAAGTGAGAAGCCATCATGAGGAAAAGCTGTTTTTGTGATAGAAATCACTAACTCCTTGCTCCTACATAAAAGGTCCGTGTATCAACTTAGCTCTGACTTTTCTTCAGCTGATGTGTGAGTGCGTGGCTCCTAGTGGCACAGCCAGTCAACTTACTCAAATATCTTCCAGACTCAGGAGGAGACTACTTCCCCCTCACTTGAGACCCCAGTTCCCTGTCTGACATCTGAAGACACTCCTGAGTGAATGTGGTGGCCTTTGAGCTTCTGGAGCTGGATCTGCCTTCCCAAACTCTCTGCCCAACAACAAACACCATCTCCTTATTTGCCCTGGTGTTTCAGTTGTTTTCTTCTAGTTACTTAAAGCTTCATCCCCTCAAGTTATTTTCTGGGGCTACGCGCTTGCTAACACTTACCCTCCTCTGTGGCGAGGAAGAACGTAAGACCAACCAGCCTCTGCTGCCCTCCAGCCTTACACGGGCAGGCAGGTCCCCGCTCCATGGGGTTTGTCCCTTCTACCCACAAGCACACACACTCACACCCCACCACCTGCCCCGGAAGCTGTTTTCCCCGTGGTGGCAGCTGGACGGAGAGGCAGTGTTACCTGTGCCGTTGCGGTCATACTGTGCAAAAGCAGTAGTCAGTTCAGACCTGTGAGCGTAAATCTTCTCTCGTAAGGACTTCAAGGCAGATGATTCAATTGTACCCACCCTAGGAGGAAAAATATGCAGAGCAGATAATTAAAGGATTTAAATCCTCTAGCACTTTGTGCTTTTCAACATTCATTATCAAATTTTTATATTCCTTAACATGTAGGATGTTTAGGGTCATCAAAAGACAACACTAGGGAAAAAAACCCTGGAAACCAACAAAACAAAGCCCCATAGGAATAATCTGAACTTAAGAAATAATCGAGTTTATGCAGGTAATTCTATGGTGCTTTGCTTTAGTAAATCTGACCACAGTGCTAGGGATGGCAAAGCTGTCATGATACTTTTGGGGCTCAATTCATAACAGGATTTGTCCAGATTAACACTGCAGCCTTAAAGCAGACCTGACAAGACAGGCGCAGACCCTTCACAACTCCCTGACAGTGTCATTACCACCAAATCTCATTACCTTTCGGAGTTCCTCAGGAAACCAAGTGAGAGTCCTTAGAACGTGTTTTGGCTACTGTATTAATTTTCAAAATAGAAAACCAAGGAAAACCAAGGAAAACAGGTGCCTATTCAATTATTCAATCAAACTACAGATTCGTGGCAGGTACTCTGATGCTCAGTGAGTACATACTCACTGCATACAACACACAGCCTTACCTCTCCCGGAGATTCTGCCTGCGTGTGTACTTGCTGACTCGATACTGTACAAACCGAGGAATCAGTTCGGGATTCAGTTTGATATATGCTCCCCGGTTGCTCCCCTCTTCGTAATAGTTAGAGGCAGAAAATATAGTGATAACCTGTTCACAGGAAAAAAAAGGAACTGGATTGGCTAGAAGAACTCTTCTTGGGACCGATGGCTGAAACTGATCTTAGAAAAACATGCAGGTTACAAAACTAAGTGTCTGCTTATAAAATCAGAGATCAACAGCTATGTCATTCACCAAATTGCTTGCACTTTTTGAGTCAGAGCTCCAGGCCTGTATTTTTGGCCTGTTACAGGAAGACTTCAGTTCAGAGCACCGTTAAACAGAAACATCTTTCTGAGAGACCTGGTTTTCACGATTCTTGCTGGCCGCCTGATACAGAATGGCAGAAAGCAGGGCCAGAAGAGAAGTAATTAAGTTAAAAGGCTTCTAGAGCCTTAGAGCATTTCTTGCACTGTATTTACACATAAGTCTCCTCAGGAATTTTGTTGATGTTCGTTTTCACATCAGTAATAAGCCAGTCCCCCACTCCCTGAAGCTGTAAAGAATTTCATTTGTCAGAACTCTGTAATTCGTTCTAACATCTACCTAGCATACAATATCCCCAAACCCATTTTGAAGAAGTCACTCATTTTTTTAATTAACTTTACAGACAAATCTACTCTGAATGTGCCTGTGAAATTCACATGAGAATTCTGCTTTACGTGGAAGCATCTTACCTTGCCATTGTGACTGATCTCATAACCTTCCCGCTTAAATTCATGAGACCTGATGAGCATCTTCAGATTATACCTTTCAAACAGCCTGGCAGTGACATCAGGGCCGAAGTAACAGCCTCCTCCTCGACACTTGTTCGGTGTACAGCCATTTTGGCTTCTTGGATCACTCCAGAGAATGTCAAGGATCTGTAAATAGCAAACTCAAGCAAGTGAGGACTGATAGTGGGTGAGGGCTCGCAGGCTATGGCTGTCTGAAGTGCTGGCCATGCCAAAAGCTCCACAGGTAACAAGTAGGTCTCGTGTTTTCTTCCTTCCTTTCATCAGGGCATTCTTTTGGGCTGAAACTTTTGTTCTACTTTTCATAAGAAACATTATCTAGACTTTGGATGAACTTTCCCAGGTGAAATGTTATTTCAGAAATGTACCTCCTTTTACAGCTGAAGTTTCCAGACTCGGGTAGGTGCATCAGGAGTGGTATCTGGTACCTGGGCTATTTCAAAGAGAGCAACAGCTGCCGCCTTCGCATGTAGATGTGAGAGGCGTTTTCTATTTCCCAGCACACAGACCTGACAGCCACACAGGTCGTTGGTTTTACCTAAACTAAGCTTGGGAGTGCATGCTCTAAACATGACAAGAGTTGCCTTTGGCTTTATTATATTGGGTTAGGTCATGTTTCAAACCAAGATTTTACAGCCACGAGGATGAATTATCATGGTTTAAAGTCACCTAACCTCGAAATTCTAGTCAGTGACAAACATTAGGCAAAATGTGTTCATTTAAGCCTCAGTCGACAGGGTTTACACTAACACATTCCACTTCGTGCTTGTGAGCATGGCTCGGTGGAAGCTTGGTTAGCTGGAGGTGTGACAGATTTGAGGGGATGCTTGTGCCCGTGGCCCATCAGTTTGTAGGTCAGATAGATAGGTGTCTTGGGAAATCACATTTTCAGAGACGGATTTGCTTCTCAAGAAGCAAAACAAAGGTGCGTGCCTCTTAAAGCAACTGTCTGAAGACAAGCTCAGAAAAATAAACTTATACACAACTCAATTTCGAGCCATGCAAATTGCCATGCAAACTGAGCTTTTCAAATTGTCACAATTTATTACATGACTGCATGGCAAGAGCTCTATGTTGCTTCTAATATTCAAGAGGAAATGAACAGCCAAAATTCCCACTCTTGAGTATCATCAGCCTGTAGGTCTCAGGAGCTGGGTTTTTCTGGACAGTATCAGCATTCAGCTGCCAAAACCACAGCCAAAAGAAGGTGCTCACGATCGCCGACCACTGCGAAGTCTGACCTATTTTAACTGACAACCATGTATGTACCAACAGATTCAACCACATGAGGGCGCGCAAACACATCTCATACCGAGCAGTTTCCTTCTCCTAAGGGCTAAGAAAAGAAAACACTGGATAAATTGTACTTGAAAAGTATAAAATCACAACCCTTTATTACCAGGTCTACAAAAAGCACCCAAAGAACTAATAGCTGGCTAGTATACTGCAAGAATGATGGGTTTAGTATTAAAAGACTGTCCTTTCAGACTCAAACATACTGTCTGAACAGAGTGCCTGCAGGGTTCGGTATCAGTCTGTCTTTTGTTTCACCTACTTGTTTCCATTCCTTCAGGGAGGGGTCTGGAGGCAAATCTGAGCCTGAAGGCTCAGTGGAGCCCGATGAAGAGAGGTGATGTGTTTTCCCTTCGACATTCTGGTTGGCAATGTGTTTACTGGGTCTGGTTGTGGCAATTCTCTCCTTCACTTGATCCTGTCTGTCTCTCACTGACTTTGGTGGCCGCATCAAAGATTTCAACTTTAGGAAAAAAAAAAAAAGAAGAATTGAGTTACCAGAACATAACAATGACACAGAGATGTCAGCTGAAAGGCACATCAGTTCCCATTTCCTGTACTCAGCACTGAACTCTCATAATGTCCTGAACTCATGGGTTTGGCACTTGCAGAAATTTTGCTTTGCATCTATCAGCAGCTAGCCCCTTCAGAGCTGCTCTCATATTCTTACCAAGACACACAGACTCATTCCAAGCTACAGTAAATCACAAGGTCTCACTATACAGCAAGTACAGCCTGGTCTCAGGGCAGACATTTGAATGCTCAGCTTCACTGGAAACTGAAAATATACATGTCTACTGTACTGAAGATGAAACGGCATCCGCTACGGCGGTGATACAGTAGCATGCTGCTAAGTTAATTTGGCTGAAATCAATGGAACGTTGAAATTGATGACGTATTACACAGGCCCTTTTATTGTTAAATCAACCTCCTCCAATACACATGGGCATTTGCTTTTTTGGAGCTGTGTGCTATGGCTTCATGAAGGCCCATTAATACAGTCTTCTCCAGGGAGTGCTGTATCTTCTCATTTGACATTTTCTCATACTAGCTCATTTTTTGAACCAAACCCACCAACGATGCCCCGCCCCAATTTTGCTCTTTAACAAAGAAAAGGACTGATGCAAAACAATGCAAAACACTGGGTTATTCCCCAGCGCACTGACCAGTATTTGAGACCTGTCAGTTGCCAGCTGTACCAATTAAAATACATCAGTTGACCTTGAGTGATACTGCCCTGAGCTGTGGCCCACACATGTCTCATTAGCAACGCTCTCCTGTGGCAGCAACTTTGACCTGTTAGTTCTGCGTGTCACAGAGGCCGCATCAGTAACACGCTGAGCCTAGCCTTGGTGAAAGCGTGGGCAGAACTCAGCTCACAGTTAAGACACCTAAATCTGTAGTTGGGCACTCAATTTTAGGGTACAGTGGTGTAGCCAATGGAGCCTACACTCCAATTACCAGAAGTATTCATTGTCCTTTTTCACATCTTTAAGAAAAAGAGATACACCTGACTGACCCGTAAAGCATTTATTCCTGTATTAGAAAATATGAGGATGAGAGAAATAGCTCTAGATTCCACAGACACTAATGACAAAGTACAGACACTTGCCTAAACATAGGTATCTTGTGGCACCTGGGATGCTCCACCATGTCTGTCAATTAGCGTGCAGCGGGCAGATACGAACTGGACCTAAAGGAGACCTGTGGAGGAGACCTGCAAAGAAGACTTTCTCCAGAGGCCAGAAGGGACATCCCTCAGCTATGGGGTGCTTCCACAAACAGCACTGGAGACCTATGTCTGAGCAATCATAAGATCTGGATCTGCACCAGATCTCTTGGCTCTCCATTGATTATAAGGAACCTAAGCAGCCCACTCACAAGCAGACATCTTGATTTAGTGGTCCAAATCCCACAGTGTTTGTAACTGATTTGAAAGAGCTGTATTTGCTTGCCATTTCAGGAAAAAAAAAAAGGATGTTTCTGTCTTCTAAATTCCTGAAAAGCAGTAGTTTGTTTTCTGAAGGCCAGGTCCTGAATTTTGATCCTGCTGGAAAGGGTCTCCCACATGTGCAAAGCTCAAGCTGCTGCCAAGGGAGCGCCTCCGAGGTGGAGAACTTTCCCCACACAACAGATGGGAGAAGCACAGCCTCAGGACAAAAGGCAGTGCTAAAAAGATGTGGCTAGATTGATTTCTACAGTGCTTAGAAGTGCCTGAGAATTAAGTACTTTTCATACTTTCTGACTAATGCGTCACCACTGCAGGAAGGAGGTATCTGAAGTGGTTTTCGCTATTTTAAAGTCAAAAGGCCCATGTTACTTTACAGCAGCCAAACAATTGGCTCCAAACACCTACCGAAACCTTCCTTCCTAAACACTGATTTTGAAGAAAAACAAAACTTTTTTTTTCCTTATGTGCCTTACACAGCAGCCATTTCCTTTCTTAATGCAAACAACTTGACCTTAGCAATTCTGCTCCTACATTTTTTAAAGAAAACAACATTACTCCCACATGAATACGATCTCTTACCTTATTTCTCTCAAGTGCATTCAGGAAATCCAAATCTGTGGTGTCTGAAATCCCTCCGTGTAGGATAAGAACTTTGCTATCAACTATAGTGGCAAGGGGAAGCCAGCTAAAGACGTCTTGCAGAAGACACAAAATCTGTTTCCCATGCTCCTGTAAAACATACTTTTATATTAGATCATATTTCTGGCAAATTCTGTTGCTTCTAAGTTCAAGATCTTGCTGAAGTGTCTGCCACAGTCTGTATGAACAGCTCCGTCCAGATGACACCCCGAACTGCAACACTGCCAGACACGTTCTGACACTTAGTTCAGGGCCATTTGATTGTCTCTGTAGCATTTAGTTTTTCTTCCATGCTCACCTCTTTTTGCGCTCTTGAGCGGTCTTATGAATGCTATTTATTTCACCCCATAGATCTCTGAGTGTAAAAGGCTAACACTTAAAACTGCTTTGCCAGTTACTCCACTGAAAAAACAAAATAATTACAACTACATTACTAAAGTCATTCTGCACTACACCTAAATAAACTGTTTGGAAGTTTCCTTGTTTACCCAGGTTTCATTTAACATGTGCAAGACTACAATGAACATATAGGGGAAGGAGGAGGAATCTTACCTTGTACTTCTTTGAAACTTCTTTTGTGAAGCCGTATCTGAAAATAGGACAACATCATCAAGTGGTTTTCAGTATGCCCCTTCTGCTTGATTTTCTATAGTGTTTGCCAAGAGTCCTCTATCGCTCTTTTTCTCCTGCCAGTCTCTCACCTCTGCTTAAATGTCCTTTCTTCTGCTCTGTCTCAAGAATTGAGTTAAACTGAGTTCTTGTACATACAAGAGATCAGGAACAGAATCCAGACCAAGAATTATTAAGTGGCCTTTTTCCCATCTAAATGAAATAGCTTAGCAGTTTTACCTTTTAGGCACCAAAATAAAATTTCAAAGGAACCTAACTGATGATGGGCAAAAATTCCCCCAGAACTTCCAGAGAGTTTTTGTTCTGCATCACTCAACTTTATTAGACATTATCATCGATCATGTCTTTTCCCCCACAAGGAACAAGGATTTTGACACTTCATTCTTTTAACACCAAGATATTCTTGGTGCAAGTGGCATTTTCACAACACCCTAACTCTCTGCTTTCATATTTACTATGTGCAGCACTGCTAATGAAAATGCCCGGCAAGGAGCCATACACAGGAATGGATCTTTCCACTCCATACCATCACAGGCTTAGTTAATATTTTCCACTATTTTGGGTGGGAATTTTCCTACCTTGTAGATAAAGTAATCTTGCTTTGTGGTTTTGTTTTTTTTTTAATTAAGTGCTGAAAAAAGGAAGTATCATGTGAAACTGATTTGCTTACGAGGATCATTAATAGGATTTGAACCTGGGCCTCTATCCCAGGTTTATGTCTGGGCTAAAGAGCAATATATTCTGTGTGCATGCATCAAATGATGAGGGGTACAACAGGTTACCCACCAGTCAGTCACCAAAAGACTTACTGGGGTGGCTGAGAATTGTAGGGACCAGGACTGAGGAGTTCTTCTCATGTCTGAGATGATTTTGTCTACAAGTTACACTTTCACTACAGCCAGAGACACTGTCTGGGCTCTCTCCCTTGGCAGGGCTGTACAACTGAGTCCAAGTATCTGTATTAGAAAACAAGGTCTCAGCTGTTCCTGCAATGGGACGGACAACTCCATGGTGTAGAAGCTAGGGTATTCACCTACCCCTTGTGTTTGCAAAGTGACATCTTAAGTCTAAAGCTAAGCGAAATACCAGCTCCTGGTTCACTGGTTCCATTATATTGCACACTTATTATGCCTTTTGCTATGTTGTGGAAAAAGCCAATGCTCGAACTAAATATAACCCTTCCAACCATCCCCATTCCCCAAATTTGGTACTCTAGAAGCTGCACTAAGCCTACTGACTTCAGTGGATTGCGATTAGGTCAGAGGCAAGACGTGACTCCTGTTCAAGCGCCTGTGTGTAATGCGGATGTTCTTTGCCCCCCATACACATCTTGAAGACGCAGAGCTACACCTAATAAAACATTATTTCCATTTTAGAGTGTCACAGTGGCTAAAGGAGCATTCAACCGCTCTAACATTTCTAGTTAAAGGCCAGATACTCCCTTCCCCCAGCCCCCTAAAATATACCTCAGGTTCATGATGTAGTCTTCATGGTTTCCTCTATTCAAGTGTAAATCATTGGGGTAGATAAGAAGAAATGCAAACAGGATTATAAGTATTTCCATGGAATTTTTCCCTCTGTCGACAAAATCACCATTAAAGACATAACGGTTTTGCTCTGAAGGCAGACCATTCTGCAGAAGGAAACAAAAAGGAGGACATTTAGAGACGCTTCTATGCTACTGTAGTAAAGGAAATAGCATTTCAAATGCGATCACATTGCTAGAAAATCTGCAAAAAACCTGCACAACACAGATCTAAAATGCAGCATTCCTTTATTTCCACTGCTTAGAACAAAAATCTCCGTATCAGACAACCTGTATGAGCCATGAGAGATGACCTCTCTGACTGTTCTTGTGATGCCATCTCTAATCCATACCTCTAGCTATTAAATTAAATTGAGAGGGACCAATAGGAACATTACTCTTCTAATAAAATACACTTTTCTGATAATGCAACTTCTGCCAGGAGTTATGCACTTGCAAAGAGAAAGGAGTCATTCATTTTGAGCAGAAGACCATAAAACCAGGAAAAATTATCTTCTGACACAAGTGTGAGGGTTCTTATGTTTCCTTACACAGTAAGAAAATGGGTTTCATACATTTACATTGTTTGCAGTGTATGCTTCTAAAACTCCTGAGAAAGGCTGTAGTCCAGAGGACATCAAATCTTAATACAGAACTCTGAAGAACGTTGATTCCAATTGCTTTAATCCTGAAAGCACTACTGAATTTTACTCACATTGCACTTTGCTTCCGCCCAGGACAAAGATATACTTGAATGCTCACAAACCTGAGAGGCTGTACACACAGGCATTTCTTACCTTATTTTTTCTGAAGATATAGAGCAATGCTTTATTATGAATGGTGACTTACCAAAAGCTAGTATTGTGAACTGGTGGCGTATTTCATGAGATTAGTTATCAACATGTCAATGGCACAGTATGGCAGCAATTATGTGTAGCTTCGTGATTTCCAATCATGAGTATCAGAAATATTATTTCAATTTTGACTTTCCAGAACAAGGAAACCTCTGTTTTCACAATTGGCACGCACAAGAATTATCAATAGAACATCTATAAAATCACATTACAACTGTGGAAGCCACTCTTAACATGTTTGGCAGCATTTCAAGACATCCCACTTCCTGAATATAGCTACTGTGTCCGTGTCCAGCATTTCCTACATTCCTGTGGCATTCCCTGGTGTACCGCCTTAGCAGGTTTATTGCAGGATGCGTGATTTGGCCAAAGACTCAATTCAATGATTCATCTGAATCCATTAGGAAATCTCTTTTTTGTCCCAGTCAGTATCCCACGCTGTTATATTGGACGCAGTAGTGAATCCTGGTGTCTTGATCCCCACAGCAGCACAATCCTGACTGCTGTAAATACCCCTCGCTTGGTTTTTGACATAGCATCTCCCCAGTTCTCTCTCCAAGTTAACTTAGAAGAGGCGTGTTGTTGCTCTGTGCTCACAAGAGGGGCAGTTTATGAGACTCTGCTAATGCAGTGGGTTGTAGTGGTTTTAAAAAAGAAAGGATGGATTTCAAGAGTGCAACAGACAGGAGAGACCTCAGCAGCAGCTCCTGGAAAGATGAATTAATAAAAGCTTTGCCTTAAAACTGATAGGCAAGTGAATCACCAGCAGGTTGTCAGTATACACACAGTTGCTCTGTAACTGCAGTCGTCATGGAAAGACAGATCTACTGAAGCACTCTCCAGACTCTACCATTCTTCTTTTGGAAAAGCTTACCCACAACTCGTGGTTTCCAGTTTGTTTTGGATTTCCAACTTCAATGTGACATTTTAGTTTTGTTCCACACTCATGCAGTTTTTATTTCCTTCTCTGTGGTTTCAACAAACAAGAAGAGCAAAATAAATTAAAGGCTTTTGCAGCCTCTGACACGTCAAAGACGCGAACAAGGCCCTCTAATGATTAGCAACTTGCTGCTGGGCATCATTACTGTATCCTGCTGGGTTAGTGATTAATTAACTTCCGTTTGTCGTTTGCATTTTCTACAGCTTCAGGCTATTTCTATCCATAGCATCCGTTTAACTAACTTAGCAATACATAATCTAAAATTCAAGGGTTTCAAGGAATTTCAGGAAATGCTGTAATTTAATAGAGATTAATGCAGGAACTGAATGAACCTTACAAACTGACTGTTGAGAAAGAAGTAATTATCTTAGCCTCACCCAAACCAGGTTTAAGAATTATACATATTAAGAATAGTAATAGTTTACTATTACAGCATTGCATCGCTAAGCTGTAGATTGCTAGCTTCTGTGTGTTTGCTGTTGGCAGTTTGTGAAAGTGCAGTGATAAAAGTTCCCTGGACAGAGCCCCACGCTCAAGGCACCCGGTCTGCACGCAGGCCTCCAAAATCTTTCAGCAGCCATTTCAGGTCTGCATGGCTCTGCGCAGACCTGAGGTCACTACCGTCTTCATGGCATTGTTTAGGATCACACCCTCTTGTTTGAGGTTACAGGTGGTTCTCATACCAGCTCGGAGGAAAAAATACCTTCCAACTGAAATAGAGTTAGGGAAGCAGAAAAAATGGATCCCAGAGGATGACTGGGTTTGCTGCTGGGCTAAGTAAACTGCTCAGAGGGGACAGAAAGTACTGTGTCACTTAATCTGCTTCTAAATAACTAAGCAGCTCTATCATGCACTATTTTCACAACCACTTTGAAATGACCAAGTATTTATCCATGTTATTTGGTTTGGTGGAAGGACTCCTGTAGAAGCTTAACAGAGAACGACTAGGGGTAAGCTCTACTAGTGGGAGTTTTGGCTCTGAATTTACTGAAGTCAGGACTTCATCCTTGCTTAATTTTTTTTTCTCTTTGTAACATCTATTAGAGAGGTGAAAAAGAATTATCTTCTGTTTACTCCAAAAGAGTAAAATTCAGGCTCACTGCAGTTGTAAATACAGTTGTAAATACAACAGCTAAAAGACTGCAAGTCAAGGACCAGCTAAACGTAATTGATTGATTAATCAGAAAAGCAGAACTCTGTATAAAGGTCTGATTATACTTCAACAAGCTTCAGCTATGCACTTGGGCAAAACAACCAAGTTTCCATTCAAAAAGTGTCAGATAAAGTGTAATAAAGCTGGAAGCAGGGGAGAATTACATCATTTAAACACCTGGTTTAGCTTACTTCAGTCTCCATTCAGTGCAGATGAATGTATACGGCTCAGACACAAACCCTTTCCCCCGGAAAGCTCAAATCAAAGAGAGTATCTGCTAAATGAAAGGTGGTGAATCATGCTAAAGATAAATGTGAAACTAAATATAGGAAATTTCCCGCATCTTTGGTTAAATACATAATTGTGGAAAACACAGCCTGGAGCTTAATTTTTTCACATCAGTGAAACAGGGCTATGCTTTTTTAACACTAAAAAGTGAGCAGCTGTTCAAGGATATGTAAAGGGTGCCCGAGGTATCCATTTTGTGCAGACTACATGATTGCTTCCGAGACTTAAAAAGCTTTTAAACAGATAGCACTCTTTTTTGTTTCCTGTAAACAAATAATAATAAAAACCACTTTGCAGGTACCAGTGGAAGGCCTAAATGAAAGCTTCTGCATTTTTCCGGAGGGAACAAAATTATCCACGGTGTGGTGTGACATCAGGAACTAACTTAGCTCCTGATTTTAGAAGACTTTAGTCAATATGGAATATAAAACAGACTTTGGAGACATTGCAAGGATCCCTATTAAGTTTTGAGGTTGTTGAACCTGTTGTTGTTGAATGCTCCAGTTCAACATTTAGGAAGAGAAAGATCTCCTGGATCTCCTCCTTCACAGTGTGCAGGAGGATATGGAAAAGGAAAAGCTACAACAAAGACACCATTCAAATTGTTCCAGGATTTGCGTGTGTGGTACATACGCACTGCAGGTACAGTTCTAACAGTGATAAATCTATCAGACATAAATATGTGTTCTTAACAGCAAGCCATGAAGTAAAAATGCTACATCACAGACTGCCTACTTACCTTATAGAATATCAGCAAAAGATCATCCAGGTTTCCATGCAAATCTCCTACAGGAAACAAAACCAGTACTTTTTTAAAAATTTTTTCTCACAGAGGAGGAAAAAACTGGAATTATAAAACTGGAATTAGTTAGTCCTAACAAGTTTCTCCTCATGTTCTCCTCAGTAATTTGTCTTGTGTTAGGATTAGCTTCATTTTAAGGTACATGCTGAAGCCGCTTGTAAAATCTGGCAATTGAATACTTGAAAGAGTATACATTTGCCTTGCATAAAGTTTCTGTCTTTCCAGCTGGATCTGAAGATCAGACCAGTCACACAGGCAAAGAAAGGTTCACTCAGGGAAAAATGGGAGTAAGACGAACAAACATACTATGAACCTGAAAAAAAGAAAATGTCACTGAAAGACATTTAGAAATATGATAAGACTTCTACACACTAACAGGTTTAAATTTACTAAGTAGCCCACTATATGCAGCATAATTTAACGTCTGTCTGATTTGGGGCCAGGCAGGATTTGATGGAGAGGGTCAAGAATTGTCCATGCTTGTATGCCTCAGAGCTAAGGCCACAGGAATGGCAGACCTGGCTGTTTCTGAGAGGTTTACTTTGGAACAGGCAGGGGGATTTCACCCCAACAGAAAGGATCACTGCAGCACAGCTCCTCTCTGCATGTGACTGAATTTCACGCTCACAGAACCAACCTTCTCACATCTATGACTCACCACCACAAAGCCACAGAATGGTTTCAAAACCCATCTTGTGATAATATGCTTTCACCACCAATGAGCAGGAAAGAAGTGACATTTTCACCCTGTCTACATGTTTTCTGTGTCACTTTTTATTAATTATGAGCCTGCTGAAGTCATTCTAAGGAGTCCTTTAAGCTATGATAGATTTTCATCATGTATGTGGATGCAAACACTTCAGGCGTGTATTTAATCTGCATTATTAATGTGAAATGAAAATAAAATGGGGAGATTGATACCTTATTTTAAGGAAATCAACATTTTGGACCAATTATGTCTAAAAATTGGTCTTCCATCTTCTGCGGAGGATCTTTCTGCTTAGAAAAGCTATTCTTCTCGATGGCAGGAAGGGGAGCCCTTTAGATGCTGTTTACATACTCCAAGTGCAATACAAACATGAGGAGGTACGTTTTGCTTAGAAAGAACATGCTGTGAAGCAAACAAGTATGAATCCATGTTTCCTTGGTTTGGAGAGAGTTTTTATTGGTTTGCTTAACAAATTATTGGTTATACAAAACCTGATTTAAACAAACCTTTTCCTGGCAGTCAAAGTAGGTCCATAACCACATGTTAAAACACATTTGTTTTGCATGTGTCATAGTGCCCTTCCTTATACCGCTTTACAGTTACACACAGCACACACTGCTAGCGGTCAAGAGTTAATGTCACCATTACTGTTCTGTTTTGCAGCTACCATGTTCTGTGGCAAGTCAGGATACTGCATCCCTTTATCCATAATTTACAAAAGCGTAACAAAATAGATGGGCAATGAGCTCTTAGTTCTTTACCTTGTGACACATCACATAATTCTGTAAAACTAATTTGTTGGTTGTGTAACAACTGATCCATCCTCTTGGGTCCCTTTAGAAACGAGGGTTTATTATAATTTCAGTTTATTCTAGATAGTCATGCTGTCAATGAGAGGTCTTGCTGCCACCCCTATTAAGCCCTCATTAAAGTCATTACTGAGTAAATTATGATGGTAAGGTCTTTTTCTCAGTAAGAGGAGAAAGTGATGAGACGTGCAGCCAGTGACCAAAATACTCAGTGGCGTTTTAGAGATGGACGTGCAGGAATATTGAAACAGATACACTGCAGTGTTAGCTGAATTAATACTGACTCATTCAGAACTGTTTAATGAGAAACGAAAGAGGAGGTGAGGGACTTTCTTAAAATATACTTAGTGTGACTCAGGAAGGGGTTTGTTTGTTTGTTGGTTTGTGCCAATTTATGCATTTTGGGGGGGGGGGGGGACGGGGG
>VZSC01015902.1:281951-306326 GCA_013398225.1 Steatornis caripensis | reverse complement strand
TTTGGGGGGGGGGGGGGGGACAGGGGGAAGAAAGAAAAACAAAAGCATCGAGAACTTTCCTGTAATGGCAACATTTCGAAATGTCTGTATCATTCTCCAGCCACTTAGAATATCAACCCCTAGCCCAAAGCGGTTATCATCTTCTCTGGCACCTTACCACAGACAGTTATTTCCTTGGAGTAGGAAGTTGAAAGATGGGTAATATTTGGCATCTCCTTGAGAACCCTCCTAGTTTCACATAGTAGCTGCAGTACATAGCGGGCATGAAGCAGCTGTGAGAAAAAAATGCAGGGAGAAAAGAGACACTTATTAGAAGTAGCAATATGTCTGTCTGCTTTATTAATATCAGACACGTATTGCCAAGATTATTTATCCTACAGACCTCCAGACATGATTACAGGCTGTATGGTTTCGTTCTGGGAATCAGCAGCGTTCATAGCTTTGCAGTTGCTTCCTGCTGAATGGATATAGTGCCCTTAATGAACTTGCTTTACGTATTTTCCCATTTTATTTCTAGTGTACTGTTTCTACTCTTCCCATCTACAGAAACGGTAAGAGACTGAGTAATACAGCACTCAGAATCCTTGCATTAGTCATCTGCTCAAAGTAACTGTGAAAAAAAAGGAAGTAGTTCTAGCTGTGAGTAAAAAAAACCTAAACCAACCAAAAAAACCCTGAAGGCCATAAAAGATATTTCAGCAAATTGCAAAAATAATGAGAGGGAAACTCCAGCAAGGGTTGCCTTGTTACGAGTTATCTTCCTGTTCGTTGTGAAGATGTTATGACAACATAACACTGAAGCTTCTGGTCTTCTCTGCTAATGCAGTTTATGATAATTTTGTCAGTTGGTGATTTTTAAAGCTTTTAATTCAAACACAGCTCTGAGGAAGTGTGGTAGAGGAGACATATGAGCTACAGACTGACTGTTCAAGATTCATGTTTTTAAAGCAAATAAAAAAGGCCAATTCCATATAACAATTTCCTTAACAAAATGCCAACCATAGTAAGAGAAGACAGAGCTTCCTGTCGGAAGGTGAACTGAGCGGGCTCATTTATCATGTGCTTTATATTTTGTTACTTTTAAGATCAGCCTCCACAGAAAATTACAGACACCCCCCTCCCCATTATTCAGTAAATTAAAAAGCAATATAGATGCTTGTCCTTTATATACAGTATATGATTAAGCACAAATGACCGCAAGTTCAAACAGAGCTGTGCCATGTAATGTCTCCCTGCCCCACCCCTCATCTTGTAAGAGGGCAGCAAAGGGGCTTGCTCAGGAGCATAGAGAATCAGCAACAGCCTTCTCAGTGCCTTGGCAGCCACAGACACCAAGCAAGTTCCTGAGATTCATGCTATCACCCTGTTCCCCTACATTACAGAATCACAGAATTGTATTGGTTGCAAGGGCCCTCTGGAGATCATCCAGTCCAACCCCCCTGCTAAAGCAGGTGCCCCTAGAGCAGGTTGCACAGGAACGCGTCCAGATGGGTTTTGAATATCTTCAGAGAAGGAGACCCCACAGCCTCTCTGGGCAGCGTGTGTTATATCAGCGATGCTTTATAGTCACTCTTCCATTACGGTAGAGTCTTGCACACTGGAACAAGGTGATTAACCCTTGCACCTTAATTCCTCTAAAAAGAATAGGGTGGGGGGCAAAAAAAAGAGGGCCACACAAGGAACACTTTTAAGCCAGCAAAAGATGATAACTACTTCCTAGGTTAGCTTAGGACACTTCCCCCAGTCCTGCATCCTCACGGATAGCCCCTGCCTTGCAGCTGCTAAGGGTTCCCATTTCATGATCACTGTAACCTCAATGCTGGAAGAGGAGGTGCCCACTAGCCCCTGCCCCCTCCCCAGTGCTGTCTCTGGTAGTCATACAGCCAAGCAATGAATCAAATATGGGAACTAGTCTGGCTGAGAACTGACTGCTTTTGATTTTGTTGTGTTACCTTCTAGCCAGATTGGTTTCCCAAGGCAGCTCACCACGTACCTGTGTGATCAATCACAGGGGCTATCAGGCAAGGGTAATGGGATGGAAAGGAAGGGAGAAATATATCCCAGGGCACCGGTTTAGCTTTACATCGGATTTAACTGATTGTGGAGCAACAACTTGACAGAGATGTAAAATAAAAAGAAATCAAACTAGTTGCAACTTACCTGTTCATTCCTGAAAGCATGAAGAAGAGCATTGGCATCTTCAACAGTAAGGGGGAACGAGAGTCGTGGTCCATAATAGGAGTCTGGAACATCAATCTTCTTTTCAAATTCTGTTAAACAGAAGCCTTCATCCCCCACCTGAGAAACACTAGGACTGGTGAAAATGTGAGAAACTGGAACAAGAGGAAAGAAAAACAACAATGTAGAAACTCTACCAGTCCCCCATAAGGCTGTACCAGCATGACCAGAACTGGCTGAATGTACCTCATGCTCTAATTGCTGCAGTATTACAGCAGCTAACTCCTGCATTGTATAGTGGGAGAGCTCAAGGTCTCCCCATATTGTTTCACGATACTAAAACCAACCAACCAACCCCCAAAACCAAGCAAAACCCAACCAAAACATTTTGCACTGAACTTGTGGAGCGATCTGCTCTCATAGGTAATGAGAAACATCACCTGTTAGAGACTTTGTTCTCCTTCCCTCACAAAGCAAGGAGATTCAAAAGTCATGGATGATGACTCAATGACCATCATCTGTTCAATATTACTTTTAAGACAGGTTTTAAAGCTTCACTTTTATTGCTTTTATTTTCTATGTAAAATTTTTAGGCTAAATGCCAGCAGGTCAGTGATTATTTAAGAAGTCATCAACAAAATCTTATTTATTCACAGTGGATTGCAAAGCATTCCTTTCTGATACAACTAGGAGTCAATGCCAGCTTTTGGTTGGCTGCCATAAAACCGTTGGATGAAATAAAAGTAAACAACATCGTGGTAAAAGTAGAGCAGAGCTGCTTATTTTCCTGGAACACGGAGAAAGCAGGAACATTGCTAATTGCTTCAATCCAATATTTTCTTGACATACCCCTGAAATGTAACTGAGTGAACAGTAGATTTCAGTGTTTTCTTCTTTCATATTGTCTTTATCATGTATTATACTTAAAGAGAGAACCAGACCCTAGCAGACAGTGTTCTGGCAGCTGCTGTTGCAGATTTGCTCTTGTGAAATGATTGTTGTAAACACTTTTTGCTGGGCTACAGGTAAATTTCCTGTAACCTTGATTAGATGCAACTGGAAATAAAAATGTATTATTTATTGCTGGAGGAATACTCGTGGCTGTGACTCAAAACTCAACTGTGCCTCAGAAATTATGAGATTCATAAAGGCCAGCTTGTCTTGTAACTGGATAAAATCCATATTAAAGAAATAAATAGGTAAAAATACACTTAGCAGCTCTGGATTACAAAAACTCCTTTTTTTATCAGGTCCTCTGCTGTGAGTTGATAAGCACATTCTGTGTACAGCCATGTAAATGGATTAAGGCATCAAGTAACAGCAAGGTGCTCAGGGTTCACCATTTCCACCAAGTACAGTCTGATTTGCAGTCTTCCACCACAGTTACAGCTTTGCCCGGCCAGACGCTGGAACATCATCCATGGACTGAAACTGCTGGTTCCCACATACTCATCAGCCAAGCACATCTACACCGAGTCTTGTCCCAGCTCCAGCAGCAGGTCTCTGGACAGCATTTCCCTCTGTGCCCTACCTCTCAGGAAGTGGGCGGCTGCAGACCACAGAGCCAGTCCTCAGATCACCCAGATTCCTCATTGCTTGCCTGTTCTGGCCAAAGACTTTCTTCACCTGACATGACTTCAGAGTCAGCGGTCATCTTGGCATTTCAAGCCAGGCAGACACCTACCCATACCTGGTCCTACATCAGCCCTCCCTTCCTGCACACAGCAGGCTACGCTTTCCTTTATCTCTGAACATGAACCTGCCTTCCTCACAGCCTTGTTTCCTTTTTGGCACATGCCCAGGCTGAGAAACCCAGTCTCCTTCCCAGTAGGGCGTATCTCTGCAAAGTACACCACATTTTCCACTTCTGGATGAATCATCAAAAGCCATTCATGGTCATTAGCCTTAGAGTGTGCTTATGTCTCCTCAGGCAGTCTTTCAGCTGTCAAGAGCAGTCAGTAATGGATGCCCTAATGCAGCCTGGGGATTAGCACGCTGGCCGACAAGTATTCCAGCTCACCACGAGGCCCATGCAGGCCTAATTCTGAAGGATTCTGGACCCTTCTCATATTAGTCATCTTCTAGTTGAAGCTGTCAAGGCTCTTTCAGTCCATATGGAAAGACAGGGATGAAAGCTCTCAATGTGCCCAGTTCAGGCACCCATCTTAAGACAGAATGAAACACCCTCTGCCAGTATCTGCATCTTTCCATTGATTACAGAGAGCACAGGGAATGGCCTGCTTCATACTGTGACACCAGAGGTCTAGCCCAAGCTCAGTGAGTTGAGCCTTTGCTATTAGCAGATCCCATACAACTACCCTAAAAGACAATAGCCATGTTCCATGCTAAACACGAAAGCCCAGAGCTATGTGGAGTCAGTTTGGCCACAGAAAACGCAGGGACCTGGTTCTCCTGACAGAACCACCTCACCATGGAGGTTGTTCAAGGCAAGTCAGAGACACTACTGCCAAGGATGTACTCACCATCAGGGTAACAGGGAATCATCTACTCCTGCAGCCCTGAAAAAAGCTCTCTGTTCTGCCACCATTCGTGCGTCCGAGCGCCTCTGACTCCTGAGGGGTGCTTTTACATCTGCCAGATATTGATCCCTGTCATCAGGTCAAAGCCAGATGGACCTTGAGCACACTTAGAGGATGAAGATTTCTTAATGCTCCAAACATTTATTCCTTCATTCTGTTCCTGGCGCTGTAACCAGCCGTGACTTATTCCCCACTGCAAGAATCACTCTAAGTCTTGAAATGGTCTTAATGTTGTAAAGTGGGCAGTGAATCTGCAGAAAAGAGCACTTTCTGTTGTTCCCTTTTGAAGGAAGGCTCCAAGAGGTATGGCTCCTGCCCTGGTGACCTTGAGAGGCACAGCCAGGGGTGCCTTGGACTCCCAGTCACACCACTTTGCCCAGGACATGTGTGCAGCCTTCTCACCCTCAATACGTCCACAAAAGAATGAGGCACCTTTTGCTGGAAAAGCAGTTTCCAGCTTTCTCGGACCAGAGACGTTTCAATTGAAAGGCTGAGTAGGTATGCAGATTTTGGGGGGAGAGGGAAGAAAGAAAAGTGCAAGGTGGAAAAGGTTTTAATTCTTGTTTCACACATAGTCTTGGAATCAGCCTTTAATTGGGAGCAGAACAAGAATAAGACGCACAGCTATATAAAACCCCAATCACAACTTAAACTGCACTGACATCTTAAGCAGGATGAGAGGACAAAAAAAGTTTCAAGGTACAACAGATAAACAATCACATCAAAAGCACCACCGTGTTAATGAGATGGTGGCTGCTTTCTTTCTTTGAAAAATATATTCTCAAAAAGGAGATTAAAAAGAGGAAAGTGACAAGATGAATAGTGGAGACTGAGTGGTTTATAATGTAAGGAAAAACACAGATCACAAAATCTTCAGGTAGCTTTCTCATCACATACTGAAAAGAACAGGCATCCTATTCTCTGGTGAGAATATTATATACTATCTTCTTGGAGAGGGGCTTTTGAACCACATGCTATCACTCTAATTTAAGTGAGCACACACACTGGTGAAAAAAAAAACAGAAAATCACGGTGTTTGGAAAATGCTTGAGAATAGCAAAGCCAATCTGAAGCCTCTCTGCTTGTTACGTGTACACTCACCATGGCTCACATCTTAAGACCGTGATTCAGCAGAACTGGAAGTGGTTCATTAAAGATCACTCTATTCAGCACTGATTTTGCTTAAATTACTGGGACTAGCATGGGTACTACAAAGGTCATTTAGAGGGACGAGCATTTGAGAGCTTGAAGTTAATGCACACAGCCAGTAGCTGGACAAACATAACCACAAACCGCACAACATGAATTTGATACGGAAATTCTCAAAAAAACCCCTAAGTCATCTCCTCTCCACAGGCAGTCTGGATCATCTCTCTATTAAACACGTACCCTACAGAATCTTTCTGTTTCTTTTGAGGTTCTGGGATTTGTAACACTGGGTGTTAGAAAGCAGGAAATAACAAACCAAGACAAAAATAAAGCCTCTGGAGCAGTTATAAATAACAATAATAATAAGCCTTAATGACTTCCATCCTAACAGATGAAAGTTTTAAGCAAGCAAGACAAAGGGGAGCTTTACCATAAACCACACACTTTTTCATGTGTTTCAGCCTTAACCACATCTGCAACTCCCAATATCTGCAAGACCAAGAAACAGGTCACCCTCGCAGTGGTGATGAGAGGCAGCCCACAGCACCCTCCGCCTCTCCCTGTGCACAGGTGGGGCCTGGATCTCCACCTGCCCGCTAACAGCCTATGCACATAGCAGGGTGCTCTGTAAGCCAGCTGTGTCCCAAGCCCTAGCAAGTCACCTGAGGTACCTCACTCACCTTTGTTCCTTCTGTCAACAGACACAGTTAATAAAGGTGGATAAATCACGTCCACAACGAGCAGCTGCAAAATTCTCTTTTAATATTATAATGAAAATAGAGATTAACACTATTTTTCCAGATCTCAGACCTAGCGCTACTGTTTTCTTTCCCATTCAGGTGGAAAAGCTGAACTGAGGTGAGCTATTAGCATGTAGAAGTAGATGAAATAAGCAGTGTCTGATTTTCTTTGAGTTTGCCAATTCCTTCCCAGACAGTTAAATGACTAAAGCAGATTTTTTTTTTCAGATTACAGTGGTAATGGAAAAAATCAAAGGAAGGACTATTGTATCATCTGCCTTGGCTTTGGAGCAAGGCTCAAATGTAATTTCTTTTTCTGCAGAGCAGAGAGAGCATTAAGCACTCTAAAGTATTTAAGAGAGAAAAATTGCCATTTCTAATAGTTGTCATCAGAACACTGAACCACTTACAGTTTTGATGGTGGTTTTATCCTGCTATCAAAGTGTCTTGTGCAAATTTTAATTGGAATAACCTGTGGCTGGACCAGATGAAAGAGAAAGAACATTCTCTTGTAATTCAATAAGAAGAGGACAGCCTCCTTTTTAACGCCACTGGGATTAGATCTATTCTCAATTTGTTCAGGGAAGTAATGTTTGTTTTCTGGACTTAGGAAGTCTGTCCTTCCGGTTGAGCTTCACCTCAAAAGTAAGTTTTGTCCAAGGAACCCAAAATACTCAAAACATAAAAGTTACTCTTTGAATAACTAGGCTTTAATTGAGATGGTTTCTAAAGATTTATCTCTAGTATTTATTTAATTTTTAATCATTCACATACTGATACATGTTTTGCAGTGAAATCTGGAACGAATTAAATTTAAAAGTGGTCCAGACCTGTTTCAGGGAAAAAAGAAAAAGAAAAAGAGGAACAACCTCTTTGAAGGCAAACTCTTTGATTACACCTGCCCTAAACCAGACACATTCTTTCTGGATAATCACATCTCATAGTTTAGGAAAGCATGCATAGAAAGCTGTGAAAATCGAAGTCAGTAAGACTACCATGGGAACGGCTTAAGGGCAGTAACATGTAAGAAAGCACTCTGAGCACTTCTGAGCATTCTCAAAGGACAACAGGTATCTGTCCTGTCTTGACTCACTGAGCAGATATTGAGCAGAGTCAACACTTGCAGGATCAAATTCTTATTAGGTATTTGGGAAATCAAACCTCAGCCCCAGGATGTGACAAAGGCTTTAAACATCACACTGAAAATTAACTTCCCTCACATCAGGTTTTTCAAACAGCATCTCCAGATTATTTTGATTTTTATCCTTACCTGAATCAGGATGAGTACAGTGATCCAGCATGAATGTAAAGAAGTTGGATAGCTGAGTACGGAAAAGAAAAGAACACACATTGATCAGTTTAGCGGATCAAACAAGCATTAACATTCTCTTTCCTGACTCAATTACTAGCAATTTCCCATTTAGAGGGATCTAAGGCACTACTGTATGTTCCCATAGCATCAGCCTACAATAATGACACAACTTGTGTCCTGCTATAGAAATGGCTTACTCCTTTCCTTCTTTGCTATGAATCAGCACATTGACAGTATGGGAATACGTACAAAGCTCCAGGGCTGTATCAATGCTGCTGACATTTTTGGATGTCATTCATCTTGCCCATCATGCAGACAATTTGCCTACAATTCCTTCACAGACAATAGAACGAAACTGCTACAATGCACCAACTGACTTCAGACACTGGTACTAGGACGAACACAAAGCCCTAGAAGTCCCTAATTCCCTGTACTGACCCTAAAGGAATCCTGGGCTGACAGGCTGAGACACTGATACCTCCGTTGCACATATCTTGCCTCACAGAGATGTTTAAGATCTCTCATAGTGGGATGACCTGCAATCCCTGGCTAACGGAGCTATTCTACAGGAACCTCTAACCTAGATACAGTTGTACAGGCAGAATGGTGTCCTGCTGCTGCTTATGTAGTTATATATATATATATATACACACATACACAATGTTACTAGTTAATGTGAGAGGCAGGGAAGTGGTTTTATTATACAGCACACAGTTTTTGTAGGTAGAAATAACCACATACTCATTTTGTTTGTGCAACTTAAGTCCTCTGGGGATAACGTAACTGCTTGTACAGGAAGAATTTAAGATTACAAACCTGTAGTTGATCTTGCTCATCAGCATATTCAATTGACTGAAAGATACTCAGAGAATAGCGGCGCCTCATCTCTAGCCGGGCCATTGTAAAGCGGTACCAATTCTGGATGAGGATAGCAGCTCTAATGACTGGCAAAACACAAAGCAATGGAGCACATATGGATGCAGTGTAATCTATAATGAAAACACACATGCTACCTTTGCCGAATTTTGCAGACAGATGACAAATTCAGTCCATTGCGCACAGTCAACATTAAGATGAAGCTCTGTAAAACTGAGACTTAAACAGTGTTTTACTGCTTCTGTCTTTGGGGACTGATTCCAAACTAGCTGACTTGCTAAGGCCTATATTGTTAGAAACCTTCCCCATTTCATTGTCCTGAAGACAGTACCCATGTAAGAAATCAGTCATGTGCAGCTGATGAGCAGTATGTCAGTTTTGGGAAGGTAAGGAAAGGAAGAAGAGCAGTTTGGCCTACCAACAAAATGTACTTCTTTACCAAGCTGCAGTAAAAAGCTTCAGACTGCAAGCTGTAACATGAGCATCATGTAATGACGGAGTTTGTAACAGCCTCTTTTAACAAAGTTTTTGTCTGCACAGCTGTACCAGCAAGCCAGCAAAATTCAAACCTTAGGATAAAATGTTAACAAATGGTATTGAAGGGCAGAATACATGCTTAAATAGTTGCTTAAATAGACATGCCAAAAGGCACACAGCTGTATCTTTGGCTAGCTTGGTGAACAAAGGAACACTCACTCCAAGAATTCAATGAGACGTGTCAGAAGACCATTTTGGACTATGTGCAGAGTACACGTCCCACTCAGCACTTTTAAAAGTTGTGTCCAATATTGTCCCAGTCTGGAAAACTGCTGGAAACTTCACTAAAGGACAGTTGCCAAGACCGCAGCCTAGGGTGAAGGGCCTGCTGCTACAGGCCCCAGTCACTCCACAAACAGATCACATTCCCTTAACTGCTCAGATAAAAATTTATCAAGCAGAACAACATCTGGAGACACAAAGACATCAAGGCGTGGCATTGCCCTGTGGGGAGAGCCCCTCACAGATATGTCAAGCAGTTAGTGCTTCGTGAACAGTGGCCGCTAGTGACAGCTGTGCAGGAGGACAGGAGCTCCAGGAGCTGATGCCCATCTGATCCCTCCCCTCCATGCTACTAATCCCCCCTGCTACTCCTGATACCCAAAGGGCAGCAGCATTCAGGAGGCAGGGCATGAAATGTGGGTGGCAGTAGGAAGATGAGGAAAGACAGGCAGGTATGCCCTCAGGATTACAGGTGATCGCTGGAGCTCCAACAGACCAGGAGGGCGGAGTGAAAGCAGAAGGCCGGAGTGGCTGTGCTCAGCCTGAAATAACCATGAGCTTGGGAGAGAAGGAACAGATGAGCTCAGCAGTAACTTTTGCTGTCTCGCAGAGCTATGACTCTCTACTGCTTTAAGGATGCTTATCCAGAAAGGTCAGCTAACTTTGAGACCAGCATTCCTCAGTCACTTGTTAACTGTTTTTTTAAGACCAGCTAGAGAAGAATAAATGCACATTTCATATACTTAGGGCATATGTAAGTATGGATTTAACACCCACAGAAGGACACCCATTTAGATACAAAATCGGATCAAAATGCGGCTACTGCCTTGAAGATCTAGCAGCTGAAATAATGGCAAATTCAAATCTAGTCACTTTCTCAAATTATGGTCAGAAGGGGACTCTGTATTAACATGCTTAGCCCTACAGAGCACTAACAGGGGAGGTCCAGAGGCATTACATACATCACTGCGTAACAGCAAACAGGAAGACAGGGGCATTGGATCCTGCACCTGTCCCAATAAAACCACATCGCCACCACCATATTCTTGACTGGCAACAAAAAGTAGAATAAGGTAGGAGGCTGCTCTCAAGAGATGTCACATTTACTCACTTGAAGTTGAACATTATTCTTCTTTGACAGGTTCCTTACCTCTTTTTCCCTGTACTCTCAACAGGGTACCAGTAAATAAGTAGACAGGGCCAGAAATGTCAAGCTTTTGCCTCCAGCCCTGCAGCTAACACCGCACTTCAAGGATTTTCCTAAGGGAACTCAACCCTGAATAGCTCGGTATAGGACACAGACAAAAAGTCTTTATGTTTCTGATCTTGGAGGAGCAAGTCAAAGCAGCTGCAGGGCAACTCTATGGAAGGTACAAGGACCAAAGGAATACACTGATCTTAGCTCCCGACACTTCTGAGAACTAGAGCTCATTTCCGAGCAGATGAACAGACAGACAATCAGGAGAAGCACAGAAACAAAACTGAGACGTTCTCCTGAATTCTGGGACTTCACACAATCACCACTGCACAGCACCACAAATTCATGAAAAAGAAAGTTGAGGAAACTAAAACCGTTACTAATGTCTTAACACAAATATGCTTTCATTTTATTACAGTTGCCAAAATGAACAGTTGATACCAAAAAATGAAACAAAACCAGAAATAACAACCAACAGTCCATACTAACGCTTTTTTTGCTCCCAGCAAAACAGCAGAGAAAAGCTCTGTACTAGAGGGACAACAGTTTATACCATTCAATTGTGTTAGCTGATCACAAATACCAGGGATTTTGAGACTAGGATGAGTGGCACCCCCTGAGTGAGAATGATTTTTTTCTTAAACTGACAGTTATGCAGATAAAGACAAATCCCCAAGGAAAAGTGAGTCTATTAATAAATGTATAACATTATGGAAGCTTTTTAACAAAAATGCTTACAGGTGCCATAATAACACATTGTTTGCTTATTTTACCATTACTAAGCATACAATATAGCTAAAGTAGTAAAGTTTTTTATTCCAGACAAGGCCAAAACCAGCAAAGACTCCCATCCTACAGATACCACATCCTGCCTGCAGGAAACGTAATCTTTATATGACTAAGAGCATCCTTTGTACCCTACATAAACTCTGAGATCTCTCTTATTTCCTGTCCTTTCTGGAATTCCCCACCACCATGGACATGAAAGCCTGACACATAACAGCAAGGCTGTCATCAACTTTTCTGTTTAGAAAAGTACCTAAGGGGCAAAGCAGATACCAGCACAGAAACTGATTTCCAGCATCAGAACCATTAAACTTCCCATTAAAGCCCCTCTGGGTTGCTTAATGGTCCTGAGCACTTAACACAGCACAGTTCCACTGGTATCACATAAGGCAGATATTTGTCGACCACTATGGTTAATGTTGCAAATCTAACAGAATATTTCCTGTCATTTTTTTTTAATTGTACTTATTACAGCGCTGTTACTCTCAGGATTGAATCAGAACACGATTTTCACACTAGGTTAAACTGCATCTGTAAAAGAAATTGTTATCTATTGCAGAAGGTCTCTACACCAGTAAGTACCTGTTAAATTCATGTTATTAATGCATTAGAGAGATGTACAGCCTCAGGCTGCAGACAGAATGATGGTTCAGCATCATTTGACTACTGCTGTAGTGCAGAAAGACTACCATCTAGCAACTGGGAAGGACAAAACATTGTCAAGCAAGCACATAAAATGACAAGCCAGCTTTGGGGTAGCAAAGCCAGGCTTCACACCAATGTGTGTTGATGACTGTAGACTGAGAAAGAGTACAGCTCCTCACGCCCACTCCAAGCTTTTGCACCCTCAGAAATATTTGCAACTAACTCATCTCTGAGGCCTTGCAAGGCACATATATGCATAGCGCGCAAACCCAAAGCGGAAGGACTGCTGCCCAGTTACAGACAAGTCTGGGACTCCAGACATTTCCATTCTACTTCCACTGCTGTAATACACTGCTGATGCTGCTGTGACAGCCAAGTAGTGTACACAAAGCTGAGGGATACCTTTAAACCAGTCAGCTTGGATCCCTGTAGCCATGACTAAGTGCTCCTGCTTCTTAGTCACCAGTTTCCTGGGACTTGTATCCTGGCTTGGTAGCCAAAAAGAGCCTTCCTTTTCAGCAACAGTTGTTCAGCATAATAATCTGCTATGACTATGTGCAGTGCCATGTCACACGGCTCTTGGCAGACCTGTAAATTATGCTTTAATGACAAACCTTGAAAGATAACACAGAGTCTGAAAAAAGGTCTGAGCCAATCCTGGAATCCACTTGCCTGTGCAAAGCCTGTCAATGACTGTCAGGGAGAATTTCAGGCCAGGCACTCAGTATGGCAGAAAATTGATGCTGAGAGTCATTGTAATAAGTCTGCTTTATCACACTTGTTTCACAATCAGGGTCACCGAGCAGCAGGGAAATTGGGGCAGTTTGCCCAGGAATCCTGTGTTGTGAAAATTCCCCCTCAATACCTTACCCCATATGCTTTGCCAGTGACAGAGCAAGCAGAGGCATCTGAAATTTAGCATCTGTTCTGGATGCTGTGAATTTATTCCAACCCAATCCCTAGATGTTAGAGGTGGTCTACAGTTGCCTTCGGACCTCAGCCAGCATCTAAAAGCTATGCATTCCTTTAAAAAGGAGATAATGAGAAAATAATTTGCTCTGAACAAGTGTTTTGACAACAGGACTGTAAAGGAACATAACCTTGCAATCCTCTTCTAGTGTTACAGAGAGAACGACCACTGACCCTGAAGACAAAGGCAGCACTCACCTTTCTCTGACCTTCTGTCAGCTGCAGAACTGCTGCACCCCATGGTTCCAATGATGCTGCCTACCAGTTTTAATTGCTGCTGATGCAAAGCATGTTTCTCTCAGCTGTTAGCGTAACACACACATTTCCTGTGTTGTTTGTTCAGCAAGGAGGATTATACCCCTCTGGGCTCCTGTGCTCTTCTTAGCACTCCTAACAGGAAGAGGATTGGGAGAGGGGAAGGGAAGGAGGGAGGGAGGGGAGAAAAATAAAAGTGTTTGACAGCATAGAATCTAAAGTACCTACAGCTCATAAAGAATGACTGTACAGCACAGCACATCCTACACAAACTGGACCTGATAAACCATACTAGGTTTCTTTTTCACATGTGATCGCTATCAGCTTGCATTGAAGACAGAAGAACTCAGTAATTAATGCAGTTTACTTCTTACATGTTAGCTGAAAGTTAATGTGCACCAGTGATTTCTTAATCTGAAGTATAGCTATTTAAAGCCTTACTACTAGGGATAAGGGATTACAGAGGCATGTTACTAGTAATTTTTGTGATTTGAAAATTGGAACTGCAGAATTTTTAGGACTTACATCTGATACTACTGCTAAAAAATTCCCAAACCTCAGCCCTCCTAACACTCTATTGATTTGAAAAGATGCCCTGCCACCCCATTTATCACTTTATCCCTCAGTTCACAAGGAGAGACAGTGCCACGGCAAATAGGTTCATTATCAGATTTCATTTAAACAAAACATCCAATTTTCTGTTGCTTTTCCACTGAAACATTCTAAATAAAAGATTTTGTTTCATTAAATAAATGAACAAAAGCACATTTTGCAGTGTGGCCTTTTGGGTTTTTCTCCTGGCACTTGCTCAGCTCTTCACTAACTGGTATCATTCACTAACACAATACTCTTCCTAATCAACAGGTTCAAATTAATACAATCCCTGAGATACAAACTGGGTTAATTTTTCAGTAACAGGAAAGCCACTGATGCTCTTAGAGAGACTGAACTTTGTTTTAGCTGAAGATTTCTTATATGACCCCACTGACCCCTCTCTCCCTGTCTCCAGGGATACATGTTTCGCTCCAGCATGTCTGACACATCTAAATTATTGCATCTGTTGTTTTGTTTCACTGGTATTTTCTTTTGAGTTTTAAAGCAAAGAAAAAATTCATCAGCATTAAATGAATGCTTAACTGCTATTCTTTTCCTTTGGCTTTACCAGCAGAAGTAAAAATAACAGGAGGATAAGAGAGAGAGGAAAACATAAATGCATACCTAGCCTATATTCAACTGCAATAGTAAGAATACATTTATGGTTGTGGGACTATTTACAGCTTTTATCTATATATAATATCTTATATTGTTGTATTATATTAATATCACACAACTGTTTATAGCTGTGGGACTATTTTCAGGGACTCACAACAGAAGGGTATCCTACACTTGAGCTGAGTCTGCCACCTTCTGAGTCAGTATTAATTTCAGGAAAGAAGGATTTTAGGGTTTTTTCCCCACAATGGACTGCTTTTCTTCCCCCTGAAGAAGCTATCACAAAATCCAAAAAAGTGCTGTTACATTAATTTTGAGCCAATCACTGGCTGTAACAGCATAAAATACAGCATCAGTATTGCTAATAGTTCAAATTTGTCTTCTCGCCAAACAACTGTTCTCCTGAATACCATCTCCTCACTTGCCCTCTTAGGAGAATCTCAAGTCTTCATTAGTCCATCTCAAACCAGCCAGCCACGACCTGAATTGTGACCTGAAGCCTAGGACCAACAGCAAAATAGAGCTTACAATCTAAGTCCTATTGCAGAGTGACTATCTTAATTACAGGGCAGGTCAGTGTGTGCCCAGCAACCAGGGAACAGAAGCCCCTAACAGAACCATCACACCTCTCGGGATGCCACCCAACCCACGGCAAACAATGAGCTGACCCAATAAATGGGGTTCCGAATCACTGCCGCACCCTACCTTCAATGTCTTCAGCTTTTCTCCCAGCCATCCTCACTCTTCCCTCCACCTACCTGTGAATTCATGGACTTCTAGCACCTCTTTAAGCAAAGAAATAAAAAAGACGGAGACGGAGAGAAATTTTATGGTGATAGCAGTAAATGAAGCCTGAAATGTACACTCAAAGCTTGGAGGAAAACTTGCATAAATATATTCTATGATTAAACCTCTTAAAAAGGCCAGATCCAGCCATCAAAGAGCTAGTCCGGGGGAATAACCATCCTCTTTGGTCCCAAATGTCTGCATCCTAAAGTGGACATAATGAACACTCAAACTACTACCCTATTTCCTGATGGTTTCTGAGGTGGCTACAGTCATCCTGGCTGCCAACCTGCATGCCCAGACTCCAGACCAGCCAGACCCATTGAAGACTCCAGCAAGCAGGGTCTCCATGCAGGCCCAGAAAATTCACTTTCTGCCCTTCTGGTATGACTAAAGAATCATGAACAAGGGGAACAAGCCACTGTGGAAAGAGTCAGTGCCTCTCCCAGGCAAAGGCTCTTCATTGCTCCCAACTGAGCCACTCCAAAGGAAGAAATCCTTCCCCTCCAACCCCCAGGTATGCTGGTTCAAGCCAACTCCTGCTCCATACGAAACCCTGTCTTCCTGGGAAAAGGTGTTGAAAAATATCAGGCAAAGACCACGAAGGTCTTCCATGGTGAAGAAGGTTGAAAACCAAGCATTAGAGTCATTTCTGTGAGCTATTTACTACACGGTGCAGCAATGTGTGATGAAGAATCATTTTCCATTACGAAGTTCTGCCAAATGTTGGCTGATGAAATAGAAAGCTGGGCTTTTACCAAAGTATTGAAAAAGGCTTGAGAGATACAAGGCAGCTGGATGAGAACTTGGGACATAATGCTGTGTTAGCATTCTGGATACTATACCACTGATTTACCCTTAAAAGAGAATCTGTCATGTTCACTAAAAAGCAGGCAGTAATTCAATTTCTACAAGCCAGTGATCTGTCCCATTTTTAGATATAACTCCAAGAAATTGCTACATTTCTTTCAGTTCAACAAAAAGGCAATTTTGTGATGTACAGGCACGGAATACACAGCCCATCCACTGAAGCAAAATAAAATGTCATTCCAACCATACCAATAGACATGCATCAAGCTAAGCCAGAGTGGCACACGCTCCTCTTATTCTGGATAGGAGTCACTGAAGGTTACACTGGAGCAAGTGCTCAGAAATTTGGGTTTCAGAATCTCAGCTGTCAAGAGCATGATTTACAGAGACAACAAATCAGCACTATTTGATCAGGATGTAACAGGTGCTACCCAAAATCAATCATGCCTTCAGTTTGTCAGTCACATAAAGGCCAGGCTGGCTCAAAAATAATGGAAATCTTGTAAAGATTTATAGGTGACTTTTAATGAAATCGGGCTGCAGGTCCTTTGGGCAGAAAGCCATCCTTTCAAGCATACCTTATCTTTTAAAATTAGATGAGCCGTTGTCCGGGTTTGAGCTAGGACAGAACCAATTTTCTCTTCAGTAATTTTACTTTTCAGTTAAGATTCTTCTAAGTGACTGCACTCTCTGAAATTAACAGCATGTTTTTCAGACAGTGTCTGCTTCTGCTAATGTTCAATGTTTATAGTTATTGCTGGAGTAACAGCAGTAAGGGTAGGAACGGCATGCAGAAAGGCTCTTGCTTATACTTATTCCTATGGAAACCAAGGTCACTGCTTGGTTCTGCTAAATTTCTTATGCGGCAGAAATGAGAGGCCGGAGAAGGGGTGACACCTGTGACCCTCCTGCAGGGAGGAGCTGGTTGGACAGATGACCCAAACCTGACCAAACGCAGTATTCCATCCCATACACATCAGACTCGGTATAAAGCTGAGGGATCACAAGGATCAGGCTCTCTTCTTCTATGGCCAGTGTCTGTCCGATTCTTCTGCCTTTGATCCTGATCCGTGCATTCCTGAATCCAGTTCCTGTCTGCTGCCGAGTCCAGTCCAGGACTGTCCCAGGGCCTGCCCTGCAGTGTCCAGGTGACATGATCGCCATCGGGGGAGCTTGATGTTGGTTTTGTATATATATCTGTATATATTCCATTATTTTTCTATTTTTATATCTTTTTATTATTGTTACATTAAAGCTGTTTTAACTTTTGTAATCCATAAGCTTCTTTGCCTTTTCTCTTTCCCTTCCCCTTATGGGGAGTAAAAGGGTTAACAGAGAGCATCTGCCATCCATTTAATAGCTAGCCCAGCCTTAAACCGTGACAGATTTACTGACGCCTAACATGGGGCTCCAAGACAAGTATAAGCTAGGTCAAGTCTGAGGATATGGAAGCCATACAAATAAGAGCCACTAGTCTTTTACTTCTTATTCTTGCTTCATTCCATTCGTTTCTCACCCTTGACAAACAATGAATGAAAGGTTCCTCCTCTTATTTTTGTTGGTATGGGATTTCCACAATTATGCTACTTTCCCCACAAGTTGTTTCAATGGCTATCTCCAGCAACCTGCCTCCTTTCCCTACTCGACCCTTTCTCAACCATATTTGTTAACAGGTAGTTACGATCTTCTCCCATAACATGTCTTAGAAGGTACGTGTGGTACATGAGGTGAAGAGATAGGGACAGTTTTCTCCATAAAGATCAGATGTATGGATGGGTACATGCTTCCCAGAACAGGGGCTTTCCTTTGATGCCTTCTCGCTATCAATTTTTTAATGTTCTGTGACTCAGGCTTCCTTTAGAGCTGTTTTCCTTTGGAAACGAGGACTGCAGAGGACTGAGAAACAGATGCTATAACATCGGTTTATGATTGATTTCTTGCTGAGGGAATGAAGAAGGAAAGATCAAGATCCCCTAGAGAAGGGAACCCAGACATAGGATCACAATAGGTTAGCATCTGCAGAGGGACAACTCTTCAGAACTGTCTTGTTGCCAGAGTTGGAACTGTCAAGTATGGGAACCTAGAGATGAGTTAAAGATTTCATTAGCTAAAAGATCCAGAAAGTGGCATGAAGCAGCCACAGTCACCTAACAGAGTGAAAGAGAACCTGGCTATGGCACACAAGAGCTGTAATTTTGACACCAACGCTGAATTTGGTCTGCCAAGGGGCTGACAGGAGAACATCAAACATCAGCAAAGCAGTAAGTGTTTTCAGGTCTCTGATTTTACATCCATGGGACAAACTAACATTTCTGTGAAGTGACTTTCAGTGATTATACATATGTTAAGGAAAGAAACGAGAAAGCCTTTTTGTTTGCAGTTAATTTCTTCAGCCTGCTCAGAGAAGCAAGGCTGAGATCAATATAGAACTGATGTAATAATTTCTAGCAACGGCCTTGTTAATAATAGATCTCAGTGTTTGGGCCAGGAATCAATAGGGAATGCATGTAGTAAGACACGGGAAAGTCAGCAAAGCCTGAAAGAGAATAGGATGAAGACAGACCAGCTCATTAACATGGACTTGTACTCCTGACCCCAAATATGCACTGCAAGTAGAAATAAAAGCAAGAGCTGCAAAGGCGTGAACATGCAGAGATTGTTCAAGCAATCATTGAGTTCAGGAACTGCATGCAAATCCAAAGAGAATCTGTAGAAAAATGATGGGAGAATGCCAGTTCATGTTATTGGCAAAGGATACACTTACACAAAACATTTGCACTTTGTGCAGAAAATAAAGAAAGCAAGCAGCCTCATTTTTTGCACATTAAGACTTTGGGGAGAAGTTTTTAAAAAAGAGAGGGAGTAGCAAATACAAGAGCACAAATGGGGTGCAGTTCACCTTGAAGTATAAGCAAAGCCATCATGTCACTTCTCAGAAACGTTAAACACCTCTAGGGGGAGATTCCTTCAGGAAGCAACGAGAAAACTAAAAATCCTGAAGCAGAGTTAGTTCTAGTAAACTGGACCCAACTGAAGCGTAAAAATCAACAACAGTTGTAGCTTATTATCCTGGAGGAAAAGGAAAATTTGAATCACGCACCATCCTGCAGTTAATGAGCAGGGTCTTAATGCCATCCCATTTAATTCTCCTTACTTGATGGGGGAAAGTGATGAAAAAGCAAAGCTCCAGAATAGAGTAAATATGTGCTGAAATCTGAGCCAGTTTAAAAATTAAATTCATGCCGCAGCTGGAACGCATATTGGTTTTCATAAAGTTTAAGTTAAGCATCAGAACAAGGTTAAAAATTAACATTATAAAAATACTTTTTCCTAAAACAAATAGTAGATGAAATACAGTAGTCTCAAAGCTATTTGATCTCATCTGTACTCAGGAGTTCTGGATAACTGATCCAGTCCAGGTCAAATTTTATAGCTTGAAGCACACTGATTTTTCGCAGGGTAAAATCATAAATAGTCCCACATACATCTGTCATTCCCTACACAGACTTAAGATGAAGTAAATTTGCTCCTTAAAAGCAAGCTAAATATATATATATATATATACACACACACACTCCATCCAAAGATATTACCTGTTTTTTCCTTCTGCTGCAGCAATACCAAGAGTACCTTTAGAAAATTCTTTTTTTTTCAAGAGAAAGCAGTCCCTTTTTGGAAACACAACTGCACGAGGGGTTCAGAACATGTGCTCCAATTCTCTCTGGGGCTCTGGAGCTCAGGAGCTGCAACACACTTGCTCTCCACCTATTTATTCAGCTTCCTGAGAGGAAATTTCTTGAGCACTACTCTTCAGAAAGAGTCAGGGGAAAACATCTTTTTCATCGTCCAGCCTGATGTGAAAGCTCATGGCTGCAGCCCTCCAGCTGGTGTGTACGCATGCTGTTGAAGAGCTGTTTTATCACCATGCCTCCTGAATCTCAGGCAGAGAAAGGGACGGGCTGAAGTTATCTGCTTCACATCTGAAGTCACATGATCTCTTTTCAAGGGGAATGGCCTTTCTGCTGTGTTGAGACAATGATTTGCATTTTAGCAGATCTAGCACACCGGAAAAAACCATAAGGGCTGTCCAGGTATTTGGTTATCTGATGTGACTGGCACGGTTATGAAAGCCCTTAAGAAATACTGAATTTACCACGAAGCATTGTATCTGCATATTAGAGATACAGGTGCTCTCCAAAACACTCAGTCATACCCAGATAATGAGACAAGTATAAAGCACTCACATCTTGCACTCAGAAGCACCGTACTAATGCCTGTACACTGCATTTCTTCTTGTGCATGCACATTCTCCCCATAAACGTGTGACTGGAACTCAGCAGACTCAGTTCATGTTTCGGCTTCTCTGCTCCCTGAGCAACTACTGGAAAGGGATCTGACACGCCCAGAACTCTGCAGCGTTGCTCCCCTGTGTGGTCAGGAAGCCATGGCGCTGCATGTTTTGAAATCAAACCCTGACCCCTGTCAGCAGGGCCCGCACCTCTGACCCACCTCCTCTCCACACTGACCACAGATGCAGTCACGGCACAGGTGCCTGGGGCAGGGCAGAGCTGTCAGGCCCAAAGAAATTTGTCGCTGTCCACTGCTAGCACAAAGGGCCGCTTCTGGCAGTGTATCAATGGCGTGCGGACACTGCACTTTTGAACACATACACCACCAAACAACTCAAAAATATGAGGTACTGTAATGTCACCAGTACAGTCTTGGGCCCAGTCCTCAGCATCACTCACCTCATCACACCACCTTTCCTTTGTCCTTCCACCCCTCTATGAAACCTTGGGAGGGGCTGCTTGCTGCTGTGCAACGTGATGGAACAGAGCACAGCGGCCACTTCTGTGAGGTCAGCTGGGGCCTGTAGGTCCAAAGAGGACCACAGGTTATAAAGCGTGCTGTGGTGGGAGAAAGCTCCACATGGAGGGGCGCAAGATGGGGATCACCGTGCCCCTTGCTCTGCAGCCTCTCCACACGACAGAGTCCCACCAGGACTGGGTAGCGAGCAACAGATTTCTGAGAATGGAGACAAACAAAGCAAGATTTTCACCTTCCTGCCCCCGCCCCAAAGGTCTAATAATACTGTAACGTGGTATTTTCAGGAAATTTTTGCCATCAGTCTGGTGACAGTTCTAAAGTATCAACCACCACTGTGAAGGACAGAGTGATCCAATCTTCTTTCGGGACAGAGAGACAACTGCCTTTACTGTGACAGAACAGATAGATTTATTAATGTGCAAAAGATATTTAAAGTTCCAAACCGGCAAAGCAGAAGTCAGTGTGTGAATGCACTGGTCTGATTGACTGAGCTAGTCCTTTGAGGTTCTGGAGTCCCAGACACAAGCTTCCACTTTCAAAGCCGTTCCTCTCCTGTGAAATGAGACAGTAAATGGAATACATACCAGGTGTGATAATTCTGCATGACCCAGAAGAGTTTCGATGTTTGTTTTTCTGGCAGGATGCACTTCCCCCGATCAGAGTTACAGTAGCTAATCATTTATGTATGATCATACTCTTCTGCCAAAATGCATGCAAGCAAAACCACATCATAACCTCTTTCCACTGCACTCTGGGGATACACATTATTTATAACACATTTACTGTACTTGATAAATTCATCTATATTGGTATTTACCAAGGTCTCTGCGTAATGAGAGGCTATAAAGTTTGTTCCAATGGCCAACAAATCCATCAGAAAGATTTCACCTAAGATCAATGGGAGAGGGATCAAACCCTTAGCTTTTAGGTTCTGTAGGACATAAAGTCTCCTCTGCATGTTTTCTTTTGTTATTCATGGAAGTTGTTCACCCTCTGTCTTAGTCGTCTGATGTGATGAAGCAACCGGATAAAGGGTCAGTCCTGCTGGACTGAGCCACATCTCCAGTTACCTATGGGGATCACAATAACATGCAACTTGAGGAAACACAAATGTGCTTTCCAAATTAACCTTTCCCCTTCAAATCCAAGGACACTGGCTGTACCAAACAAGACACTCTCCTTTCTACATAGGGCAAAGAGAACATGGCAGTCCCACCAATAAGGTCACAAATACTACCACTTTTTTGTTCAGCAGTCCCGCATCACACGCACATTTAAAACGCTGAAAAGGGTTTTAGCATCAACAGCTGCAACAGAAAGTAGGCCAAAAAAATCTGACAATATGTCGTTGAGCAGTCTAGCATGACAAGAAAAAACCCAGTTATGTTGCTAGTGCAGAAATTGGGACATCCTTTTACAAGCAGCCCTTCTTGATGTAATAGCATATACTCTGTTTTCCAAATACTTTGGAAACATTAACCTCCTGAGTGCTTAAGCCTCCATTCAGGCATTCCACATAAATAACTCAAATTCTGCTTCAGGCCTGTTTCTCAGAATCACCCACTACAAAGTGATGTAATCAATATTTTTCAGCAAGACTGAAGATAATCATAGTCAAAGTGAAATGTGCTCCTTCTGAGCCCTGACCATGGTTCCCCTCCTCTTACACTGCCAGGATCAAAGAAGTATTTTTATGGGACCCAACACAGTATTTTAAAGTACTAGCCAAGGGACAAATCCCTGCTTGAGAAGATCTGGATGTCCAGTCACAAACAGAAAGAATGAAAAGAAGAAATGAAGAGAGAATTAAATGTTCAGAACAATTTTAAACTCTCAGTCAGTGAGATGACAGAAATCTGTTCTCACAAATCAAAAGGAGTAGGTTAATTTGAGTGAGCAGGAAAAGAAATCTCTCCCCCCACTGACAATTCTGGGTGAGATGATGAATAAAAGACATCAAAACTAGCATCCTTGGCAAAAAGAACACAAAATCAGAAATGTGCAAGGCAGGCAGCTGTAGGGCCTCCAAACTCCTGAAGGCCAGGAAACTAGACCAGAACACTATGAAAGCATCAGGATACCTTCTGTAAAAATGAGAACAAATTTTTTAAGTAAGGAAAATTATCAGCTGAATGCAGATTATTCTGGGAAGCAATGACTAATGACCTAATTTGTACAACTCTACCTCCCTCCCAAGTTAGCTTCAGCCTCCACTTACAGGCTATAGAGATGATGGCTATCTACAGCACTCAGGTTTTGTCAAATCTTAGTAAAGCAACATGAGGAAAAAGAAATGGGCCTACGAATTGCTAGTGACAGCTTGATCTGCATCTTGTTGGTCTGGTGAACTGCAAACTGCACAGACTGCAAAGCCTACATCCGGAAGCCTCAAGCCTACCAGGCTGTCTCTTCCCAAAAGGCAAGTCTGGGTTAAAGCAGGCTCTCCAGGTCAGGAGGGTACACAGATTTGACTCATACACTAATGATCAGTATGTAAAGGATTTTTAAAATTATTTTTTATTGTTTTTTAAAGACTAGGAACTGCCAACTACTAAGTGCAGCCACCACATACACGGTAGGGGGTCAGCAAAGTCTATGGAAATAATTTTCTTCACCTCTATTTTCATGTTATCCTTATGAAATTGCTTCTAATGACAAAAAGACAGATTTTCTACCTTGTAACAGTAAATAATCTGCTGCTTCAGCAAAATATTAATTTCAAGAGTCAAGGCAACTATGCAATTTAGCTACAAACAATACACTGTTTTGCTGACGGGCACCATATACTTCTGAAAATTAACAAACTTATCTTTTATATTCCAGATAATAGTTTATTTTTGTAACTTTTAACCACAGTCCTGTAAACATGGTACAGGTGCCTTAATTTGTACCTCTACAAGCCACTCCCTTTGGGATGTGAGGATTTAGTACTGTGAGGATTGAGGTAATGCAGATAGCGCAAAATCCCACGTAAAGCTTATTAGATGAAACAAACAAGGCAGTTATTGTGTGGTTTAACAGATGACAAGCAAGTGCCTGAATGAACACCTGACGCAGACAGGCACACAGCTGCACAGAAACAGCTGCGCTGCTCTGTGCTCTTACGAAGAGCCATCTTCTGCAGCAGATGCACCATAAATCCACAGCCGAAGTAATCTTGGGTATTGCAGGATGGGAGTAGGGGGTGAGGAAGCTCGATCAGCTTCCCTTTAGCAAAGACACACCTACGAACGCTTAGGCCTTCTCGGGCTACATCCAGATGTATCAGAATATGATTTTTTTGTTGCTGTTGTTACAAACGAGCACGGCGCACAAACCCCGCAGGCCGAGCTG